>JAZKJV010000091.1:780160-1102287 GCA_037367405.1 Ottelia alismoides | reverse complement strand
ACTTAATTGTTTTTTATCTAACGTTGTTACTCTCAGGAGCGGTAGGACACTCCAGCCATCGGCGACGACAAAAGGAAAGCACATTGCATCTGACGGGAAATCGTCAGTCCAGCCAACACTAGGGCCAGCAAGCATTTTGGGAGCAGCACTAGCATCCAGAAAATCACAAAAAAATGAAGAAAACAGAAAAATACAAAAAGATAGCAGCAACCTCGGTGGAGACCGGCCAACATTGGAGACGCCTGCACCCGCATCACAATCAGCTCCTAACAGGGGGAGCACCGCACCTGCAGCGAGTCCAACGCCAGCACCTGAAGCCGAGCCTGTCATTTTTGGTCCACAAATTGTAGATGAATCCATTACTTCTTGTCATCTACCTGTAAACAACAACACGGACACTATTTTGAATGAAATTGGAGAAGAGTTTGTAAATATTCCTTTTCCTGAAGCAATGAAAAAACACAAAAAAATGAAAAATTTGAAAAGTGCTTTGTCTGATCCTGCTATCATAGAAATCATTCAGAATTTGGTGTTAAATATGCCATTAATGAAAGCTCTTGAGTACATGCCAGCCGTGAAGAAAGGACTTAAAGAGGCATGTACAACCAAGCGCAGGCCAACTCCCCATAACTCCAGAAGCAAAGGTGGTAAATCTGAAAAGCACATCCTCACTATGGCCACCGTCAATGCCATCAGCAACCTCCCGGACAAAAAGCCAGATATGGGAGCACCTCTTGTACGTTGTCAGATGTTCGAGCAAGAGTTCGAACGAACACTCCTCGACAGCGGGTCTTCTGTCAATTTGATGCCAGCGTCACTACTCACAGAGTTCAGGCTAGGACCGCTCAAGCCCACGAAGATGATTCTGCAGTTCGCAGACAAGTCAGTAAAACGGCCTAGGGGCCTGTTGGAGGACGTAATCGTCACGGTTCAGGGAAAGTCATTCCCAGCCGATTTTGTGGTCTTAGATATGGACGTCCCCACTCCGTTGCTCCTTACCCCGATCATACTCGGAAGGCCTTTTCTGCGGACGTCAAACGCAGTAGTGAATTATGGGACAGGAGAAATCACTTTTGGAGCTGGCAATGAAATTATTCGAGTAGAGACCCTGTCTGAGGGAACGCCCGTTGAACCGACATCTGTATCGTGTGCAAGGGTGATTGAGAATGATGAAGACTGCGATTTTCTAGCCGAGATTCAAGACACCAACCTCTTCCTGGATGATAATGAGATCCACGGACTCCTCTGTCCAGAGGAGGAAGTGGAGACCGCAGTCGAATTTCCATGTATCGATCAAGATGAGGACCTTGCTGATGCACTACAAGATATTACCGTGGGGTCGTTATGCCGTCAAAACCAGGAGCTGAATCCAGAAGCATTTTCGGATGAAGATGTAATCATTGAAGAATTTTGTCAGGATCTGAGGGAAGAGACAGAGCAGATTATGGTGGACATTGCACAGTTGAAAGAATCACCACCTGTATTAATAGCTGAGGTCACCACTGAAGCAGCTCAGACACCGCCAGAGCTGAAACCCTTGCCCTCCAATATGAAGTATGCCTTCCTTGCAGGAGAACCGAACATGTACCCGGTCATCATCAATGCACATCTGACCGAAGATCAAGAATCTCGTCTGATGGAGGTTCTTGAACGTAACCGCAAGGCGATAGGCTGGCGAACCTCCGATCTCCACGGGATCAATCCGTCACTCTGTTCGCACCGCATCTTTCTGGAAGACGATTGCAGACCCTCTCGAGAACTGCAAAGAAGATTAAACCCGAATCTGCGAGAGGTGGTTATGAAAGAAATCCAGAAATGGTGTGATGCAGGATTCATTTATCCCATCTCCGACAGCAAATGGGTGAGCCCTCTGCATGTTGTGCCCAAGAAATCAGGGATCACCATTGTGAAAAATGACAAAGGAGAGGAGATCGCAACCAGAGTACCGACTTCTTGGCGAGTGTACGTAGACTACAGAAGACTCAATCTCGCCACCAAGAAGGATCATTTTCCGCTACCCTTCATCGACCAGATCTTGGAGAGATTGGTCGCGAAGGAATATTTCTATTTCTTGGACGGTTACTCTGGATATAATCAAGTTGCTATTGCTCTTGAAGATCAAGAGAAGACCACGTTCACCTGTCCTTTCGGCACATATGCCTTCAGACGAATGCCGTTCGGGCTTTGCAACGCCCCAGCCACATTTCAGAGGTGTATGCTTGCAGTTTTTGCCGATATGGTGGGTAGCTTTCTCGAGGTCTTTATGGACGACTTTTCGGTCTATGGGGATTCATTTGATCAATGTCTGGATTATCTAGACCGAGTCTTACGGAGGTGCTGCGAAGTGAATCTTGTGCTCTCCTGGGAGAAGAGCAATTTCATGGCGACCGAAGGAATTGTGCTGGGTCACGTTGTTTCTAAACGTGGCATGGAGGTTGACCCAACCAAGGTGGATGTAATTTCTAAGGTGGAGCTACCTACAAATATCAAGCAAGTCCGGTCATTCTTGGGCCATGTCGGTTTTTACCGACGATTTATTAAAGATTTCAGCAAACTGGCCAGACCGCTGACTGAGTTGCTCGGCAAGGACAATGAGTTCATTGTAGACGATCGTGTGCTCCTTGCCTTTAATCAGTTGAAAGAACTCATCACGCAGGCCCCTGTCCTACAACCACCGATTTGGACTCAGCCTTTCGAGATTATGACCGATGCGTCGGATTATGCCATCGGAGCTGTACTCGGATAGAGAAAAGACAATGTACCGTTTGCAATTCACTAAGCTAGCCGAACGCTCGATGAAGCCCAGAGAAACTACACTGTCACTGAAAAGGAGCTGCTAGCGGTAGTCTTTGCTTTGGAAAAGTTCAGATCTTACCTTCTTGGGTCCAAAGTTATCATTTACACTGATCACTCGGCCATTCGGTATTTACAGCAGAAGAAGGATGCCAAACCACGTCTCATCCGGTGGATCCTTCTCCTCCAGGAGTTTGACATGGAGATCAGAGATAAACCTGGGGTAAAGAATGTAGTGGCCGATCATCTGTCAAGACTTCCTGAACCGGAGTCTCCTGAGCTGAACTTGCAGCCTATCACAAAGACCTTTCCAGATGAATCGATTCTTTCTGTCGCCTCACTTCCTTGGTATGCGGACATTGTGAATTATCTAGTTGCCAAGAAAATCCCACAGGACTGGTCTAAGTTGAAAATAGACAGATTTTTGTCTAAAATCCATTTCTACCAGTGGGAAGACCCGTATCTGTTTCGTGAGGGAGCAGATTGCATCTGGAGAAGGTGTATTCCTCAGGAGGAAGTTCCAAGTGTCCTCGCTTTATGTCATGATCAGGATTCTGGAGGACATCATTCAGGAAAACGGACGGCAGCAAAAGTTCTCCAAAGTGGCCTCTGGTGGCCTTCATTGTTCAAAGATGCAGATGAATACGTCAAAGGTTGCACTGACTGTCAGAAGATGGGTGGAACCATAGGAATGAGAGATACGATGCCTCTAAAGTACATTCAGATCTCAGATGTCTTTGACGCATGGGGTATCGACTTTATGGGCCCATTTCCTAACAGTCAGGGTTATGAGTATATTCTGCTTGATGTCGATTATGTCAGTCGATGGGTGGAGGCTATCCCCGCCCGAGCCGCCGACAGTCGGACTGTCTGTCGATTCTTACGAGATCACATCATAGCACGGTTCGGGATTCCCAAGATCCTCATATCTGACGGGGGCAGTCATTTCATAAACAGAGAGGTGAAGAAGCTGACCCAAGAATTCTGCATCGAGCATCGTGTTGCTTCACCCTATCACCCGCAGTCCAATGGCTTAGCGGAATGTTCAAACAGGGAGATCAAGACAATTCTACAGAAACTTGTGCGTCCGGATCGCAAGAACTGGTCTCAGCTGCTTGATTCTGTTCTTTGGGCATACAGAACAGCGTACAAGTCACCCTTGGGAATGTCTCCCTACCGCCTGGTGTATGGCAAGCCATGTCACTTTCCCGTGGAACTTATTCACAAATCTTTATGGGCTATTAATATCTGTAATTTGGACTCCAAGCAAGCAGGATAGAACATGAAACTGGATCTGAACAGATTACTGGAATTCAGAGATTATGCATATGACAACAGCCTGATGTACAAGGAAAAGGTCAAAACATGGCATGACAAACACATCCGCCACAAGTCCTTTGATCCAGGTCAGAAGGTATGGTTGTTCGATGCGAAATTAAAGATCTTTCCAGGCAAATTGAAGAGCAAATGGATTTGGCCGTTTTTGGTTAGGCAGGTGCGTGACAACGGAAGCGTCTTGATATCTAATCTGTCATCTGACGCACAACCTTTTGTAGTCAATGGACAGCTTCTGAAGCCATACCTAGAACATGACACATTCATGACTATCGTTGACTCCATTCAAGTAACATATGAGAATGAGCTGAACAGCTCGGGACAGGCAGAGGAAGGCGAAGCACATAAAAATATTTTTGAATGATTTTCCTTTTCGTCTTTTCTTCTTTTCTTCTTTTCAAGTTCTTTCATCTTGTTCTACCGAATTGATGCCGTCTCTTTCATCACTGCTACACTTTGGATGTACCTTATCCTAAGTATAGGGGGGATGTGCATCCCAAGTTGTTCATATCCAATCTCATCTCTTTCTTCTTTTCTTCTTTTCTTCTTTTCCTTTTCTATCTTCTGTATCTACCAAAAAGGTACCACCCCTTGTAGACAGTTTTCTATACTTAGGACGCACTTTGTCCTAAGTATAGGGGGGTGTGCACCCCGAGTTTCTCTATTTTTTCGATCCTCTCCATTGTCTCCTCTTCTTGTCTATACTTAGGATATCTTACCTTAAGTATAGGGGGAGACAACCTGAGTACGATCTGTTCATTCCCACCCTTGACCCTCCCTGCTTTGTATACAGTCTGCTATACCTAGGATTATTTGATCCTAGGTATAGGGGGGACGGTTAACTTCTCATTGATTCATTCATTTATTCTTTCATTTTTCCTATACTCAGTGCGAGTTATGTCTTCTCTTTTCTCTCTGATCTATGAGGACATAGCTCAAGCTAAGTATAGGGGGGTCGTATATACTGCGTATATACTTTGGCCATAACTCGTACTTTCGTATTTTCCTAATAATATGGCTAATAATTCTTTAAAAATGCTTTAAAATTCATTAAAATTCCTTAATAAAAAGATGTGGTTATTCCTCAAATGCTTTTTGTATTTACTGATTAATAAATCAGGTGAAAATGTTTTTTGCAAAATGTTTGAAAAATAGTTTGAAAAAACTTTGTGAACATTTATTGAAAACTATTTTGAAAATATTTTGTTACATGTTTTCAACCTGTGTGAAATTGTGTGGTTTGTAAAATTTCTTTTCTTTGTGTGAAACAAAATGTTTGAAAAATGATTTGCAAATGGTTTGAAAAATGGTTGCAAAAATGATTTGAAAAAAAAACCTATATATACTGTTTGAAAGCCTGTTGCAAATTGATTTTCAAATGTGTGTAAATGGATGTAAAATGTTTGTCAAAATTATTTTGGACTATAGTTTTCAAAAATTGTGTGAAAAGCTTGTGTCAAATAAGTTTGAGGAATACCTACATCACACCAAAAATCCACTACCTATATATATGTATAAATTGATCACTTACCCTTATAAATCCTTAAAATCCACTTCTTGTATATATAAGAAGCACTCCCGTGTACATATTTTCACCTAGTTTTTAGCCAAAACTTTTGTTTTCAAAATTCCCAAAAACATTTGCAAAATTAAAATCCAAAAACATTTGAAAAATCTTTTTCAAAAAGACAAAAAATGCATATGCATCATCATCATGTTTTCAAAAATCCATAAAAAGTTCAAAATCTTTGAAAATTGCTTCACAAAAATATTTTCTGCATCACATTGCATAGCAAGAGCATTTTTCGGATTGAGTTTGATAGTTGAACAAGTCTAAGTAAAATCCGAAGATTGGAGCTTGATTGGACCTTAAAATCTACCTAATAACAGGAACCTTATAGGAACTGGGTTTGAGGTACTTCAGGTCTAGTTGACTTAATTCTTTGAGAATCACGGCACTTGGTTCAATGGATTCTTGACTGCCTAAGTAGAGTATTTCGGAGCACACGCACGACTCTTGTTGATAATGACCTAACTTGGACACCTGCACCTTTCACATGGCTCAACTCAGTTGGAGTGGTGAGGGGATTGGATTTGCCGGTATGAGACGCACACAAGTGGAAACACTTGTCCTCCTCTAGGGAGGGAAGTGCACCCCAACCCGTCCAGTGATTAGGAAGTCTAAAGACAGGAGGCTGTGGGTTGCGATAAAGCTTCAAAAGAGGGATAGTCTACTAGCTCAAGAGGAAAAACTCCTTATGTAAATGCTGCTGTGAATAGTATTTCAAAAACAAAAAAAGTTCAGGCATGTACAAAAATAAAAAGCCTGCAAAGTATGTACATATGTTGTTAAGTCAATAAGCAAGCTTGAGTTCCAAAGTCAAATATGTGAGCCTGCAGCTGGATGACTTGACTACACTGGTCTTGCATCCCAGGATAGGTAGCTACATTGGCTACCGTCCATTCTTCTCTTCACCCCCTCCTCTTGAGCTGGTTGCCACTTGAACTTAGAAGGGAATACCCCGCTCCTCGAGGATGGAGTTGCTGGATTGGGGAATCATTGGGTTGTCGTACTGGAGAAGTCAGTTTCTTTGTCATTCTAGTTGGGGAGAGCCACCATCACTTACACTGTACAAGTCAGATTCATAGTCGTAAGAGTTTGCGTATGAGTTGAAGTATTTCTGACCTGGCTATTGAGAAGACTTGGATAGAGTTTTGGGATTCTCAAGGACTGTTGGATTTCAAACACGGTTCTCACTAAGGTTCCGCCCGCACTAAATTTCCCAAGATCTGACGTAAGCTCCAAACTTTGATTTTGTGAAGACAAGTTTGATGATCAAATAAAATCCATCTTTCTTCTTTTTCTTTTCTTTATTTTTCTTTTTCTGCACTTATTGCATAAGTGTTTGCTAGGGACTAGCAAAGGCAAGTATAGGGGGATGATGAATCCACGTTTCATCATCTTTATTCTATCATTTTGCCTCAAAAACCCTAGTAAATGTGTGTAAATAGGCGTAATATAGGCATTTTAGCATTCATGTATATGTATGTAAATATTGTATAAAATGCGGTTTTTAAAGCAAAATTATAGAATAAAGAAAAGAAAAGAAAAAGAATAAAATATTGTAAATATTTTATGACCCGAAACCCCGAGACCTAGGCATCTCGATGAATAGGTTGACAAGGAATAAAGTAGGGGGAGATAAGGGTAAAATACAGATAAAATACCTAGAGTTTCTATTCATTCTTTATTCATTTTGGGACCTATTTTTGGTTCCACTTTTTATACATCAAATAAGGAAGCTTTGTACATGAAAGTTGTAGATAAATTAATAAAGAAAAATACAAAATTGATTTCACAGAAAAATAGTGTATAGATAAAAAGTTATGGTCTGAATAAAAATCCAGAATGCCAACTTCCCAGACCTGTATCTCACAAATAAAAACTCCAAATGCAGCGTACTCACCTTTAATTGTATATAGAAGAAAATAATCTATCCAATGGGTGGTGGTTTCGCATTTGGCGGAGCTACGGTTTGAAAGTTGACCTTTGGACCCACATTGTATACTTGTACATATTAAAATATTCAATTTATTATTTATCTATCATTTTTATAATTTTATATTTTTATAATGTTGTAAATATTACTTATAATAATTGTGAATATTAAAATTAGAACAAAAACCTAAAATAAAAATAAAAATAAAATACTTGTATACTCAAAACATAGGTATTATACTTATACACATACATGTATAAACTATACTTATATTTTATTAATTATACAAAACACATCAATAAAATAAAATAAAAATAGATTTACATGTATAAAATTATGTTATAATTATATAAAATAATAAACAAAAATAATAATATTAAAAATACCTAAATAAAAATAGAATACTTAAATATATATAGATATATATACTATAAAGGGTGTAAATGCAAATTTGTAAAAATATAGCTCATAAAAATAAACAAAAATCACCATAAAATACTTCATAAAATTACAAATATTTTTCATTTATAATCAAAATTTAATTAATTCCACCTGCTATTTTTAATTCATTTATAAGGGTTTTTCGCCAAGGAATTTTCTGGTTGGTCCACGTGGACCAACCAGAGCGCTCCATTGGTTGACCTCGGTCAACTCCCTGACCGAGGTCTGTCCCTTGTCAGAAGCGGGTTTGACCCTGCTTTCATCCTTTTTTCGAGGAGGCCTCGATCACCATTTGGTGATGGCCTCTTCAGGAATCTCTCCCTCGGTCAATGGTGATTCACGCCCAAGTGATTCCTTGGGCTGTGGATCACTGACCGAGGCGGTTGGGCCTCGTTCTTCACGGCCGCCCGTCAACCCCTCAAAAGAGTGCCCCCATCTTCGATTCAAGCCTAATCCTTCTTCTGCCATTTTCACCCTCAAACCCCGAGTTCTTCGTGCTCCTGGTGACAGCAGGCGTCGAATAGAGCCTGGGTTCAAGGCATTTGGTGTAGAATCGAAGCGATTCGACCCTCGCCGGAGCTCCGCCGTGCTTCCACGCCCGTCGTCTCTGGTGAGTTTCTTCCCTTTTCTTTCCATTTCCTTGTAGCCTTAGCATAGAATAGCTTAGATCTCTAGCAGCCTTGCGTTTCGTTTAATCTATCGCCATGAAATCTCGATCGAAACCCACGGCGGAGCTGAGCTCCGCCTCCATTTTCCGGCCACTCCAGTTATCGACCGCCACCAGGATCACCTCCATTTCCTTCCTCTTCCGCTCCGTCATCACGTCGCACCCTTCCAGATTCCTCGATCTCGCTCAGATCGAGCCGTCGAGCTCCCCTCTCCGCCGCTCGTCGGAGCTCTTCACCCGAACCACTCTTCGCCTCATCTGAACCATCGGACCCCACCGTTTTGTTCGCCTGGATTTTGTGTGCTTAACCTTGCAGGTCTGAGCCCAAGAGAAGGCTCAATCGACCTTCGACGACTCCAGGACCAGCCGCCCAGGCCACCTCCGCCGTTCGAGCACCTCCGGCCGCCTCCGTCTTGTCGGAGGCCACCAGCTGACGCGGAAGGGCCCCAGGATCATTTTGCCTCTGATCCTAGGGCCGGAGCGGCCGTGTGTCGGCTGCAATCTCCGCCCGAAGTTCGCCGGGGAGGAGTTCTTCGTGAACCCCTCCCTGCCGTTGGATCGAAGGCCTGCTCCAGACGCGTCATCAACCGTTCGATCGCCTTCGCCTTCCACCGTCCGATCAAGCCTTGATGATCTAATCTCAGCCGTCCGCGACGAAGGGTACGCACCGTCAGATGCGCGCCACGTGGACAAGTGGGTCGCCATCGACCGCTGGATCGCGCCTCGTGGGTATTTTGCATTTTTAACCCACGATTTTTGTATTTACTTTTTAGTCCAGTAACTTTTAGTTGTAGTTTAAAAAGTTCTGTAATATTTGCACACAGACCCTCACGTTCTCACTATTTGCACTTCAGTCCACGCCACGTCACCTCACGTGACGGTGGCGTGTGACTTTTGGGTATTTTGCAAGTTAGGCCCAGAACTTTTATGTATTTGCAATTTTGTCCCTGTGCGTAGGATATATAATATGTTTTTGGAAATTTTGCATGTATGCCCAGCCGGTTTTCTTTAATTACAATTATACCTCTGTGATGGTGTTTCACGTGAGCTGTGCGTGTCTTTTTGGTGGAAATTGCATCTGAGCCCCTGAATGTTTTCATAATTGCATTTATGCCCCTGCTAGGCTTAGGATTTTTGTATGCTTAGCTCATTTATTTAAAAACATTTAATTTCTGAATTTTTAGTTATTTTTGTGCATTTTTAGAAATAGTTGGCCTCGTCTTTTACTCCTTTGTTTTTATTTTCCAATATTGAAAAAGAAATAAAAAAATATAAAATATAAAAAGAAAATATAAATCAGAAAACTAAAAATCAAAATACAAAAAAAATATACAAAATTAAAAATTAAATAAAAAAATATAAAAATAAAAACCCACAAAAAAATTCTAGATTAGTTGAGTTGCTTGTTAGACCCAGGATTGGATTTTTTATCTATGCTCTACACCTTTGCTCCTTGAGTTCGACCCCTACTTGCTTGCCATTTGTACATCTTTAGTAGGGTATAATAAATTTTAATCCTTGCTGTTCATTCTCTGATTGATTGTGTGGGTTAATTGTTGAAGACCCGAGGAAGTTTGAGCAGTCGCATCAGCGACAGTGAGTCTGACTTGTCAGACCGCTATTTAGCGGCTCTCGTTTTCTCGCTTTCACATAGCCGCAGAGCGAGGATCAGCCGCAGACACTTTGCCAGCTTCCGCGGTGTTGACTAGTACCTTCTCCTGCTTCCAGATTGCCGAGACTTACACTTCAGATGATGATGCAGCCTGGTGCACTAAGTGGATACTTGATAGCAGCGCAGATGCCCATCTAGATCCTGATCCTCCTCTAGTCACTTCGGATCTTGCATCTCTCTCCGAGGGTTATCTGCGGGAGGATGCCGCACTCGATGAGTACTCGGTTTCACCTACTGAGAGTGTTTCCGATCTGGCGGAACACGAAACCGAGTCTTTAGATAATTCTGATTCTGATTCTTCTCACCTCGACGACCCTCGCGAGGATGAGCCATTCTCGAGATATTCGATGATTGGCCTGATCTTCTTCTTCTCTATTCATCGAATATCAGTCTGCTTAGAGAGTCTCCTAATCTTGATTGCCCACACTTGCTTGAGACACTGATTGACGTGGAAGATTCTATTACTGATCCATCCTTCTCCACGTTTTGATTTCGTCGGCTCCATACTCTCACTCCAGTCTGATCCAGAGCCGAGGATTTCTTTTGTGCTACCGGATCCTGATCACTTCTTCCCATATCTTTGGCCGGTAGCAGACACCCGCCTGATTGTATACATGGGTGTCTTACTTTTACACTGCTGAGTTCGTCGTTGTTCTCCACACCGAGACTGCGGCGACAGTACGGCATTCGCCTTACCGATGCCGTCCTGAACCTTGATACTGCATTATCCTAGCCTTTGCGCCCAGCTAGGGCGTAAAATCTAGCGCTTGTTGAGAGGCACCTCAACATTGTACTCTTTTGTATATATGTGTTTCGTCTTATTTTGATCCTTCTTTCTTCCGTTCTTGTTTTCACCCCAGGTCTCGCTTAGGATTATCTTTGCTATACTTAGGATATTTCTCATCCTAAGTATAGGGGGTGAAAACACCGGGTTGTTCTTCGTTCTGTTCCATCACTTCTGGTTGTTGCCTATACTAAAGGTTCTTCACCTTAAGTATAGGGGGAGTGATGACCCTCCATCTTGTAGATATTCGTGGTTTTCTACGTGTCTTGCTACCCCTGTTTTTGCTGCCTATACTTAGGAATATTTCACCCTAAGTATAGGGGGGGTAGACCCTGTACATTCTGCACTCAGGTTTTCCCTTAGTATACAGCCTGCTATACTTAGGATTACTTGATCCTAAGTATAAGGGGAGACCTGGGTCCCTCTTGGATTTTCATTTCCTTTTTGTATATCTTTCCTTTTCACTTTCCTATACCTAGCATGAGTTATGTCTTCTCCATCGCTCTTGACTCTGAGGACATCGTTCGAGCTAAGTATAGGGGAGTGTGTATATATTTCATATATACTTTAGCCATAACTCGTACTTTGTGTGAGTGTGTTAATAAAATGGCTAAAAACCACAAAAATTAAAAAAAATTCATGTACATAATCTTCTTTTATTTGCACATACATAGCTAGTGTACAAATTATTTTTGTAAAAATGATTTCAAAAATCTTTTGTGTAAAGCTTGTGTAAATAATTTTTGTATCAAAATTATGTATATAGTACAAAATTTTTTCCAAAATGTTTTGAAATCAAAAGTTTGCAAAAATCTTGTGTAAATGTGTGTAAATATCTTTTTGCAAAACTTGCACTTCATGCATCATCCATACATGATTTCAAAACATTTTTCAAAAATTTTGCATGTTTGAAAAATTTGTGTAAATAAGCATCTTTTTGTACATATGTATATAGTTTTTCTGGATGATAGTTGACATTTAAACTAGCCTGGAATCAAATTGAGGAATGGAGCTTGATGAAGATCTTAATCCACCTAACTTCTAAGAGGAACCTTATAGGGCTTAGGTTTAAGGCTTTTCAGGTCCATGGTGACTTAATTCTTTGAGTCCACTAGACTATGGTCACATGTCATCTCAATGAGCCTAAGTAGAGCACTTAACAACAACACATGACTCATATAGATTATGGCTTTACTTGGACACCAGCACTATGCACCGAGCTCTCTACGGAAGAGTGATGAATACCCATTCATCACTCTTTATTCTTATATTTTAGCTACAAAAACCTTATGCAAATGCATGTAGATATGTGTAAATAGGAATAATTAGCAAAAGCATGCATTGTGTAAAAACCTATAATTAGCATGTTTTTGTGCAAAAATAAAAGAATAAAGACTAAAAAGAAAAAGAGGGAAATATTTAGAATAAATATTGAGCAACCTAACCCAAGGGAGGGCTCAGCATGGGCCTGACCGCATAAAAGCCAAAGTAGAGGGAGATAGGGGCTCATGTGTAAATATTTGTACATAAATAAAAATGTTTTCCTCACTCAAAAATATGCTTGTAAATATGTGTATATATTTATAAAAGATAAAAACAAAATAAAAAGTTAAAAATCAAAAAGATTAAAAATACCATTTCATCATGTACATAGACCATGCTTCTATATTTATTTGACCTTGTAAATAAATAAGGTTATTTTCCAAAATTCTTGTAAATACTCTATGTTATATATTGTAAATAAATAAAATGAAAAGAATCAAAACAAAAATCAAATAAAAATTACAAAATTCAAAACATAAAAATACATTGTATATATACCATGTATATAGATGTATATATCTATTTATTTTACCTATATACATAAATAATAAAAACCAAATAAAAATACTCTTTTATTCCTTACTTTATAATATAAATAAATAAAATTGTACAAAAATAATAAGTAAAAATCAAAAATCAAAAGCCTACATATTGTATATATACCTATATATAGCTATATATTGTAAATACCTTATTTTTATTTCTACAAATTATTTAAAAATCGCCAAAAAAATAGCAAAAAATAAAATAAAAATATTTCATGTTTTGGGTTTTTGCTGATTCGGCCCCTAGCTATGTGTATTTGGCACTTCTTGATTCAGCCACGTGGCCTTCAGCCATTGGCCCTGGGGGATGTTGACCGTCCGGTCAACTGACCCCCCCAGGACCACTCTTCACGGATTTGAGCGGCCAACCCGACTTCTCCATTTAATACCCGCTCAACCCGATCACCAATCCGCCAACCCCCGGGTCCGAATCATCCTCCTTGCATCCGGCATCATCGCCGAAGCCGCTCCCTTGGGATCCGTACGCTCCTGAGCTTGCCCGGACCCCCTCTTTTCGGACCCCTAGCCATATAAATCTTGAGCTCAGCCGCCTTCCCGCGCCATCTTTGGCTCTCCATTCTTCGTCCCGTGACCTCCACAGCTACCCCCGAGGTGACAGCTCCAGGTTGGCCGTGTCGCAGCGAGGAGAGAGTGGCCGGACCACTGATCCGGCGAGTAGCTCCGCCGTAGCTCCGCCATTGGTGCGAGCTCTAAGCCTCGGGCCCAGACGACCCTCGAGGCTACGACCGGGAGCTTCCCCAGCTCCAGCCCAGTCTACTTCACCACCCAGGTAATCCCTTAGCTTCGCCCTTTCCTTCAATTTCCATTTTGCCCCAAATCGCACCGCCGCCGTTTTTCGTCGATTCCGACCATCTCACGCACCCATTCGATCATCGGAATCCATACTCATCTCCGCCTTCCCTCCGCGCACCTTCTCCATACCCCCATCCAACCCAGCTCGTACAGGAGCTGGGGATTCGAACTCCTCCGTCCACCGCTTCGCCGGAGTTCGACCATATCGCCCCACCGGTCACCTCCACGACGCCTAACGGGGTCGAGGCACTTTGCCCTCGACCCGCGAGTTTCCTGGTCTACCTTGCAGGTCATTGCGAGCCCATCTGAGGGTTCGAGTCATCTGGGCCAGGGAGCTTCACCTCCGCCGACCTCGCCGGAGCCCTTCAGGGCTTGGCTGGGTCATCGGAGCCTACCAGCAGCTGCGGAGCATCATTGCGGACCTTTTCCGATCTTCAGAGGCAGAGGGGAGGAGACCAGCGCTCGCACGAGGCCGGCGAAGCTCGCCGGCCGACTGTTCTTCCAGCATCTTCCCCGACCGTTCGATCGTCCTCGACCTCCAGTTCGTATCCAGACCGTTCATTGAGGAGAGCCAGACACCGTCAGATCTTGGAGAGGCGATCAGTGACCGTCCGTTTGCATGAGGGGTAGCCACCGAGCACCGCACCGTTCGATCTCCACGTGGCGTACCCTCAGCCGTCCGATCGCTGCGAGAACCTCAGCGTGGGAGCACCAGCCATTTCCAGCCGTCCATCTACACACGTGGCGCGCATCCATCGGACGACTTAAATAAGTGGTAAATTGTCTTAGGCCCCCTTTTCTTTTATGCTTTTAGTTTCAGTCCTGTAAATATTTAATTCCGTAGTTTAGTTTGAGGTTAATTTGCACAATGGACCACGAGCTTTAGTTTATTTGCACTTATACCCCTGTCTGTGTGGAGCCACGTGCTTCGTCACGTGTATTTGTGGGTTATTTGCATCATACACCCCTGTAGTTCTGGATGGTTCTGAAATGAATGAAATCTTTTTGGTATTTGCATTTATGCCCCTGTGAATGATTTTTTTCCGCATGTGCGTTTATTTGTGGGTAAATTGCAACTGAGGTCCTCGGACTTTTGGTACGTGTTACCAATTAGTCCCCGGACCTTATTTTTATTACATATAGGTCCCTGAGTGCCCAGGCACGCGCGCGCCGCGTGACTTGCTGGGTTAATTGCACCTGGACCCCCAGAACTTAGGGTATTTGCACTTCAGTCCTTGTGCACAGTGCCCTCTTGTGATTTTTGAATAAAATATCAAATCACCTCCGAATTCGATGAAAATTTGAAACACGGCTCCTGCCATGTTGTAGGATTTTTGAGAATTTTTGAGGTCATTTTGAGTTCATTTGTTATTTTTAAAAATTCAAAAACCATCATTTTAGCCAATGTCTAGTTTTGAAAACCCAAAAAAATATAAAACCCCCTCAAAAATTCTATAAAAATTAGGTACTGTTTATTTTGTGTTTCTTTTATTTTCTAGCCAATTTTGGCTATTTTTCACTGCTTAAAACCATAAAACTTAAAACACCTAAAAACTCATAAAAATGCTATTAAATAATTTAAAAACCCAAAAACAATAATTTTGGTACTCAAATTTTCCTTGTTTTACCTAGTTTACAGGAAAAATACCTCCAGACCTTTTTGAGGTTCTTAGATATTTCATCTAGGGACTTTAGGGCTTGGCTGGACAGTACCTTGTTTCTTTGCTACTGTTTGATTTTTAGAAAATAAAATACATATCAGAAAGATTCCAAAAATTAACCAAAAACACTAAAAACACTAAAAACATAAAAATATTTTTATTTGAATTTTTGCTTGATTTTTGACACATTAAATAATTAGCTAAAGTGGTCTTGCTTTTGTGTTTCTTTTGTTTTCTTCACATATTAAGAAACTCATAAAAATATAAAAATCAATAAAAATCACTAAAAATATTTTGTCTTTATTTTATTTCATTTTTACTACTTCGTAGGCCTTTGGCCAACCCGTGCTCCTCGAGTTCGACCCTGGGTGCTATACCAGGTTAAACTCATAGCTGGACCGCTATCTTCGTACTTGATTGATTTTATTTGTTTCAAGTGGTCTGATATTTTTCTTGATTAAGCTGACTTGATCGCTTGGGTCGCAACGACCAATTTAGCACCTATACCCTAGCCTTCAGGTCGCTCATCAGAATGGCGCCGTTGCCGGGAGCACGGCTTAGTAGTCCTTTTTATTTTTCTTTTCGTTTTATTTTCGCGGCTTTTCGCGGCTCTTCGGAGCCCGCGGCTTTTCGCGGCTTTTTGTTTATAGTTTCTTTTTGTTTTATTCTGTTTTATTTTTTTTTCTTTTGTTTTTGTTTTTGATTGATTTTGTGTGTTTTATTTTATTTTGTATTTTTACATATATACCCTTACCTTTATTTTCATTTCTTTTTCCTTATTATTTGATTATTTTTGCTGGTCTGACCACTCATCTCTTTTTCTTGCGAGGGCCCAAGGACCGCGGGAGGCGACTTTCGAGGAGCCCGGTGCAACCGAGGAACTTGGAGGCGGCTTCCTTCTCTACGAAGCCGCAGGAGAGAGCGAGAGGGAGAGAGTTGAGTGGGTGAGGTTAGATTAGGTTTTTATTTTATTTTATTATTATTATTGTAATAATACAGGGACTTGGACTGCTTGGACACTCTTGGACTTTTCTACCGTAGCGGGTCTGTTTCGCCGAGCACCGGTTTGCTCGGGGGACCCTTTAGGACCTTCGCGGTTTTTCGCGGCTTTTTCGCGGTTTTATTTTTCTTTTATTTCTGTCTTTTCCGGTTTTTCGCGGTTTTTGCTCGAGCCCCTAGACTTAGGATTTTCTCGTGAATGTGCCGTAATTAGAAGGATCCACACACCTAATTGCATATCTGTTCCCATAGATCGAATAATTGGGACAACCTACTTAAAATCAATAATAAAAATAACCGATTCATTTGCCTCCGTAGCCTACGTGCCGCAGCCCGTCCTATAAAGCGCTTACTCCTACCCCCGATTTATCGGACAGAGGAGGGACGGGCCAAGATCGGACTCTTTGGCTTGGAGGTCGGTGACCGGTTAGACGGTTCTTCGCTAGAAGTTGCTCGTCTAGGACTCGGCTTTCCCGCTGCATCATTTAGGTTAGTTTTATTTCTGTCTTTACTTTTATGCGCAGATCATATTGCATGTAGAGAGCTGGAGGCAGGTACGCATTTCTGACTTTGCATGCATCATTGATTTATCGCGCATCGGCTTTTTCGTCTTCTCCCCCCTGTTTTGGACTTAATAATCAGGAGAACCGAAAAATTCGTTAGGCCTTTTGTTTGCTTTGAAAAATATTTAAAAAAAGTGAAACCATAAAATTGGGACTGCTAAAATTATTGATCTAAAAACCGCTCACCCTAAAAACTTTGTCTTGGGGAGAGCAACCCCCTCATTGTTTGGTTTGGATGCGCGAGAGAGTGACCCACACCCTAGGTAGAGCCCCCGTTGCTAGTCCCGACTGATTACCGACTCTTCCGTGCGGGCCAGTCGGTTGGGTTAGCATCGGATATCCCAACAGGTCATGTAAGCGCTCTGATATTCTGTGTGTTCACCAAAATAAAATCGACAAGATAATTTGACCGAACTTTCACGGTCTTCAGCTCGCGTTGCGTTGGTGAACCGGGGGTTTGTTTTCTGATCATAATTTTTCCAGATCTCATCCGCCTTACTCGCCAGATCAAGATGATGGGTAGACGGTCTCTTAGGCAGCCTCTGGCTGCACTGCTTTCGGGCGCGTCTACCTCCTCATCTAGGTTGGCTCGTGAGAGCTCAGACCCGCTCTCCGAGCCCGAGTACGACTCCACCCTGTTCCCCCTCGACCCCCTTTCTGATCTACCTGAGAGACACGAGCCCGAGGAGAGATTGATACATTTGACAGCACCTAAGTTGGGCTCGTTTGATTTTGCAGACGTCGACATGGCCGGAGCCGGCAGTTCAGACGATCACTCCCGTCAGCCAGAGCACTTTGTACTAGACCAGGGAGCGATCAACTCCACCCTGATCGCATCACTCGAGACAGTCCAGCAGCAGCTCCGTGATCAGGGAGCATTTATGATTGAGATGAGGAGAGAGTTGGAGAGGCTCAGAGCAGAGCGAGACCAGCAGAGCGAGCCCGAGGAGATACCGGATGCAGAGGCACGAGCCGCAGCAGCAGCAGCAGCAGCCGCGGCCGCCGCCGCAGCGGCAGCAGCCGCGGGAGGAGGAGGACCACCTAGACCGATGCGGGAGTTGCACAACCCCGGATCTACACTGATGCACCATTGGGTGGTGGTACCTGCTATCGTGGGGGACTTCAAGTTCCCCCCGAACACCCGGCAGATGCTTCCTCATTTTCACGGACTCGCCACTGAGGAGCCCCACCTCCACCTCCAGGAGTTCTTGATGATTTGCAGCACTGTCCACGACCGGCATGTGGACCAGGATACGATCAGGATGATCGCCTTCCCGTTTTCACTGGCAGATAGAGCAGCCACCTGGCTGAAGCATCTTGGGAGGTTTGTCTATACCTGGGAGCAGCTCCGCACCGAGTACTTGAACAAGTACTATCCACTCGGGCGGACGAATGCAGCGAGGGCCCTGATCAGCAACTTCTCCATGTTCCCCAACGAGCAGTTTCACGAGGCATGGGAGAGGTTCCGAGAGCTTCTGGACAGATGCTCGCACACGACATCACGAAGCCGAACCTTGTGCAGAGCTTCTTTAGCGGGTTGACACCAGAGCTACAGGGCCTGGTGAATTCTTCTTGCGGCGGGTCCTATTTCGCCAAGGACCACGACCAGGTCTGGGCCATCTTTGAGAAGATGGCTGAAAACTACATGGTGATGTCTCAGACCAGGTTGTATACTCAGAAGACCCAGCCACATCAGCCAGGACCCGTGCAGTACCAGAGGATAGCACGGGTAGATGCAGGTCCATCCAGTTCGTCCGCAGTAGCAGCAGCACAGGCAGAGTCTTCAGCTGCGGACATGGGCATTATCAGCGAGAAGCTGGACCGCATGGAGCTGATAGAGAAGAAGCAGTGCCAGAGTATCACGCAGATGGAGCAGATGGCACAGGTCCTAAGCGACATGAAGACACAGCTCATGTGTCTCCAGGAGGCACAGACGGCTTCTCAGCCCCGTCTTCAGTCGCGAGGCGATGCCGGCAGCAGCAGCAGCTCGTCCCAGTGCTCCAGCACTCCCCGTGCAGCCTAGACAGGTTCACCTTGTACAGGCGGAGCCGTACCAGCAGCCGCAGCCCACCTACCAGTCCCCACCATCTCCAGAGATGCAGATGGTGGTCTACCAGCCGGACCAGCCTCTGGCAGTACTTCCGCCAGCCCCCTACGATGCCGAGCCATTGATGGATGTCAACGGGATTTGGTACGACCGCCCCCAGCCTGGGATCCGACGAGACCATCCCGGATTCAGGTGGGGGAGTGGTGGTGCCCAGCCCCAGCAGCAGCCGTCAGGACAGGGAGGGCAGTACTCCCAGCAGAGAGACCAGCACCAGCCGCAGCAGTAGCCCCCAGCATATCAGCAGCACCAGCCATCATCCTTCGGACATCGTCCCTATCAGCAGCAGGGACAGTCATGGTGACGTGAGCAGCAGGCTCACCCGGGATATCAGCAGCAGCACCCTCCATCCTACCCCTCTTACCCACCACAGCAGTTCCAGCAGCCTCACCCACAGAGAGGCCACCCGTCGGGCTCCCACGAGAGCCCCGCTTTGGATGACATCGCCCGCCTCCTCACGGACCAGCAGGCCACATTCCGACGGGAGATGGACGAGTTCCGCCAGGAGATGCGGGACCTGGTGAGAGGGAAGGCCGCCATACCAGCCCAGATAGAGCCGAATCCGAACAACCTCAAGAGGAAATCTGAGCAGGTAGTACATACTGAGTTAGCCACTCCTAGTGACCCATTTGATGATACATCTTCGGATCTATTTGATGCTGATTTTGTCACACTTAGGAGCGGTAGGACCCCAGCAGGCGGTGACGCCTCATCTGAGCTTCACCACGAGGACACTTCAGAGGCGCCACAGGAGGAGGAGAGTGGTACTGAGGCCGCTCCAGACGATGACGGTGGCACTGAAGCCACCAAGGATGCTGATCCCACCGGCGGTACTGAGGCCGCCGCTTCACCAGATCTAGGAGGTGGTGCTGATGCCACCCGTTCAGCCGAGCCAGCCCGCGGTACTGATGCCGCACGACGTCTACCAGCAGCAGCAGCAGAGCCAGCCCGTGGTGGTACTGAGGCCACCGATGTTTGTACAGATAGAGATGTTGTCTTTCCTCGTAGTCCTGTATCTCAGAACTCTGTTGTGAATAAAGGAAAAGGTTTACTTTCTTCTGGTCCCACTGTGGTGCATGATGTATGTGTGGATCCGGTCCTTGAACCGCCTAGACCTTTTCCTAGTCCTTCATCTGAGAAGGACCCAGTGATCCCCTTCCCTAGAGCCCTTCAGATGGGGAAGGGGAAGAAAAAAGAAAATCCAAAAAAGAGAGAGCTTGAGGAGTTCAGCCAGAGCATGATCGATCGATTCCACATCCAGCTGACCCTCCAGGAGGCTTTGCAGCTGATGTGCGACCCGAGCGAACGAGGTAAAGGTACTCAATAGGTCGTTGCGACCTCTATCACTCCGAGTCACTCAATCAAGAAAAATCAACCACTCAAAACAGGTCAAATCAATCAAGCACAAAAGAGAGCGGTCTAGCTATGGGATTAACCTGGTATAGCATCCAGGGTCGAACACAAGGAGCACGGGTTGGCCAGAGGCCTACGAAGTAGTAAAAATAAAATAAAATGAAAGACAAGTATTTTTAGTGGGTTTTAGCGATTTTTGTATTTTTTTTGGATTTTTAAAATGTGAAGAAAATAAAAGAAAGTAAAGACAAGCACACTTTAACTAATTATTGAATATGTCAAAAAGCAAGCAAAAATTCAAAACAAAAATGTTTTATGTCTTTTAGGTTTTTAAGTGTTTTTGGTGAATTTTTGAGATTTTTATAATGTGTATTTTATTTTCTAAAAATCAAACAGTGCTAAAAAGACAAGGTACTGTCCAGCCAGGCCCAAAACCCAAAGATAAAATATCTAAGGATCTCAGAGGGACCTGGAGGTAATTTTCCTGTATACTAGATAAAAGAAGGAAAATTTGAGCACCAAAATTATTGTTTTTGGGTTTTTAATTTATTTATTATGATTTTTATGAGTTTTTAGGTGTTTTCGAATTTTTAGGGTTTTTAAGCAATGAAAAATAGCCAAAATTGGCTAGAAAATCAAGAAACACACAAAGAACAGTAACTAATTTTTTTAGAATTTTTGGGGGTGTTTTTATATTTTTAGGATTTTTAATTCTAGACAGTAGCTAAAATAGAGGTTTTTGAATTTTTTAAAAATAACAAGTAAAATCAAAAATGTCCTCAAAAATTCTCAAAAATTCTACAACATGGCAGGAGCCATGTGTCAAATTTTCATCGAATTTGGAGGTGATTTGATATTTTATTCAAAAATCAAAAAGGGGCACTGTGCACAGGGACTTAAGTGCAAATACCCGAAGTTCTGGGGGTCCAGGTGCAATTTTCCCAGCAAGTCACGCGCGTGGCGCGTGCCTGGGGCACTCAGGGACCTTCTGGTAATAAAAACAAGTCCTAGGACCTTTTGGTAACTCGTACCAAAAAGTCCAGGGGCTATGTTGCAAATAACCCACTAAAAGGCGCACATGCGGAAATAAAACATTCACAGGGGCATAAGTGCAAATACTAGAAAGTTTCTATTCATTCATAAAGCAACCAGAACTACAGGATAATAGTTGCAATTAAACCAAAACTACACGTGACAAAGCACGTGGCTCACACATACAGGGGCATAAATGCAAATATTAACAAGCACGAGGTCCAATGTGCAATTTACCCTACGGAAATAAAATGCATAAAATATTTACAGGACTGACACGTAAAACAGAAACTAAGAGGGGGCCTAAGGTAATTTACCCCTTTATTACGTCGACGGCTGGATGAGCGCCACGTAGCTGATCTGACGGTCTAGGATGGCTGGCGCTTCTCTTCGTCCGCACGTGAGCCTGATCGACGGCGCAGAGGAGGACATGTGGGTGATCGAACGGCCTGGGGTGCTGGTGGTTCTCTCCTCTGCTCTAACGGTCCAGATCGCCCCTCTGGATGATCGGGCGGTGGCTGCTCCTTCGTGGATGGACGATCAAGATGAAACCTGGAGCTAGCAGGCGATCGGACGGCGGTGGAGGATACTGGAAGAACACTCAGCCGGCGAGCTTCGACGGCCTCGTGCGCGTACTGTGGTCCTCCTCAGCTGCCTCTGAAGATCGGAGAAGGTCGGCGATGTCGTCCCGCAGCTGGTGGTGCCCTCCGATGGCCCAGCCGAGCCCTGGAGGGGCTCCGGCGAGGTCGACGGAGGGGAGCTCCTGGCCTGGATGTGGGGAGGCCTCAGATGGCCTCCTCTTGACCTGCAAAATAGCTCAAGAGCTTCGCGGGTCGAGGGCAAAGTGCCTCGACCCGGTTAGGTGGGGTGAAGGTGAGTTGTGGGTCGGGGCGAGCGAGCTCCGGCGAGCGGAGGACGGTGGAGCTCGAACCCCAGCTCCTGTGCGAGCTGGGTTGAACGAAGGGGCGAAGAATGTGCGTGGAGGAACGGCGAAGGTAACTGTGCGTTCCGATGCTCGAGAAGATGTGCGATATGGTCGGAATCAAAGGAACTCGACGGAACTACAATTTGGGGGAAACAAGAAATTAAGCTAAATAGGCGAGCTAGAATGCTACCTGGGTGGAGTGGAAGGCTATGCTGAAGCTTAGGCAGCTCCTGGTCGTTGCCTCGAAGGTCGCCAAGGCCTGAGGCTCGAGCTCCTGCACTGGGCGGAGCACGGCGGCGCAACGTCGCCGGATCAGTGGTCCGGCCACCCCCTCCTCACTGCTACAAGGGCAATCGCGAGCTGTCACCTCAGGGATCGCTATGGAGGTCACGGGATTGAGAGTGGAGAGCCAAAGATGGGAATGGAATGCGGTGGAGCTCAGACTATATGCTGCGGAGGGTCCGGCAAGAATCGATCGGGTAGGGCGAGCTGGTGCGCGGATCCCGAGGCAAAGGCTCCGGCGAGGCTCTCGGATATGACGTGATCATTCTGGACCCGGGATTTGGGGGGTTGGCGATCGGGTCATCTGTGGAAAAAATGGGAGAAAACGGGTCGGGCACAGAGGACCCGGCTCTGATGGTCCTGGGGGGGGAGTTGACCGGGGGTCAACAATCCCCCGTGGACCAATCAGAGCCCGCCAAGCATTGAATTTTTATTTGATTTTTTGGGCCATAAAATGACCGAATTTTCAAAAACTTAAAACATGAATTATTTTTAATTTATTTTTTTCTATTTTTTTTGTGATTTTTAATTAATTTTTGGAAATAAAAATAAGGTATTTACATAGTATAGCTATACATAGGTATATATACAATAGGGATTTTTACCCGACAGACCCTGGAATCTTTTGCAATTACCGCTACGACCTTTGAAACATCGTAATTCCTTCCTCGACCCCGTAAACTTGCTAACTCTTATCCTACAGACCCTGTGGTTAACTCACATCCATTTAACCGTTAGAACTAACCGGATTCTGTTATCTTCCTTTATATTATACCCATTTTATTTAGCAAATTTACTGTAAGTGCCACTAACCCCCACCTTCCAACTTCCTCTCCCTCCCACCCTCTACCTGCAGCTGAACATGGTGCCCTCTTCTCCCGATCCGCCGCTGCTCGAAGCCCCCCTGATGTTCGAAGCCCGCAGCCACCACCCCCCTGCTCGAGTCACCGTCCTGCAAAGCACCCCCCCGTCCACCCCCCGTCCCCTGTCCTGCCGCCTGGAAAGCACCCCACCCCCACACCCGACCTCCCTGCTGCAAGTGTCCCCTGTCCAGCTACCTGCACAGCACCAGCACCCCACCCCCACACCCGACCTCCCTGCTGCAAGCGTTTGCACACATCAACAACTACATTAATATATAAAGAAAACAATAGAAATGGATCCCCCGTCGTGATATCTTGATCCTGTTGTTCTTGCCAGATTCTTAATAAAATGGATGTTATTAGCTGTGACTGACCACTAATATCATAATCAATGGGTGTACGTTGCTTGTTGCCTCTCCACAAGGAGCCGGTGAGATCCATTTTATATGATCGGCACATCAGCCAAAGTAAGAGGATTGATTCCTCTTCTTCTCTGGAATTAAGTCATTAAAATCTAACAGGCTCCATCGACTTTATTGTTTGCAATTGATGACAGTTCCAGCCCGCACCCGCTGCAAACCCGCCCCCGACCGCCCGTACCCGATGTCCCCTCTCCAGCCGCTGCATCGCCCCCCCCCCCACCCGACCTCCCGCACCCGTCGCAAAGCCCCCGGCCTCCCGCACCCGCCGCAAAGCCCCCCGGCCCCCGACCTCCCGCACCCGCTGCAAACCCACCCCTGACCTCCTGCACCCGCTGCAAAGCCCCCCGGCCCCCGACCTCTCGCACCCGCTGCAAATCCGCCCCCGACCTCCTGCACCCGCTGCAAGGTCCCCCGGCCCCCGACCTCCCGCACCTGCTACCCCGCCTCCCACTGCAAGGCCCCCCCCGGCACCCTACCTCCCGTCCCCGCTGCAAAGCCCCCCTCTCCCTCGGGATCGAATGGAAGCCCCACCCCACTCCAACCTTCAAGCTCCTGTTCTTCTCCAGCCCAGCCCGCCTCCCTCGACCACCACCAATCTCCTATAGTTTTAGAAGAGGAGGGATGATTATGCTTTCTGTTCTTAATTAATTCTAGCCGTCCGATCCTGTAATGGTTAGATTAACTCGTTTTTAACTCAAGGAAATTAACTCTAAATGTGTCAATTTAACGGTAGGGTTCACAGGGTAAGACGGAGCAAGTTTACGGGGTCAAAGGAGGAATTACGATATTTCAAAGGTCGTAGCGGTAATTGCAAAAGATTCCAGGGTCTGCCGGGTAAAAATCCCTATACAATATATGGTTTTTAATTTTGATTTTTAATTAGTTATTTTTATACATTTTTATTCCTATTTCATATTTTATTTATTTATAGAATAAAATGAGGAATAAAAGGCTATTTTTATTTTATTTTTATTATTTATATACATAGGTGAAATAAATAGTTATGTACAACTATATACATGGTATATGTACAACATATTTTTGTAATTTTAATTTTGTCATTTTTATTTGATTTTTGTTTTACTTCTTTTTATTTATTTTATTTACAATATATAGCATAGAATATTTACAAAAAGTTTTGAAAATAAATAAATTTATTTACAAGGTGAAATAAATAAAGGATCATGGTCTATGTACATGGTGAAAAGATATCTTTGGATTTTTTTTTTTTTGATTTTTAAATTTTTATTTGGTTTTTAATAGTTTCTAAATATGTACAAACATATTTTTGGATGAGGAAAATATAATTTATTTATGTACATAAATATTTACACATGAGCCCCTATCTCCCTCTACTTGGCTTTTATGCGGTCAGGCCCATGCTGGGCCCTCCCTTGGGTTAGGTTGCTCAATATTTATTCTAAATATTTCCCTCTTTTTCTTTTTCCTCTTTATTCTTTTATTTTTGCACAAAAACATGCTAATTAAAAGTTTTTACAAGATGCATGCTTTTGCTAATTATTCCTATTTACAAGTATCTACATGCATTTGCATAGGTTTTTGTAGCTAAAATATAAGAATAAAGAGTGATGAATGGGTATTCATCACCCCCCTATACTATACTTTGCTAGTCCCTTAGCAAACACTTATTTGAGAAAGAAGTGAAAAAGAAAGAAAGAAAAAGAAAAAGAGGATGTACATGGATCAAGGTTGATTATTAAACTTGCCTTCATTAAATTGAGGTATGGAGCTCAATCAGATCTTTGGATTATTAATGTGTCGGAACCTTATTTAGACTTAAGCTCAAAACCTAACAGCCTCTAAGTTCCACTAATCTATGACCAAGACTCCTCAATGCTCCAGATCAGAACAAGTCATCAATCACAAACCCTGAAGACCATGAATCTTTTCTTGTCCTGTGAATGTGAAGTCTAAGCTCTCCACCTCAGAAATGGCAACTTGACAACCCTCCCCGACAAGGTAACTCTATGACCTCAATCTGGCCACTCTTTCCTCGAGGAGCGGGGTATTCCCTTCTAAGTTCAAGTACAACCGGCTCAAGAAGAGGGGAAAGAAGAGAATGGGTCAAGGCCAGTGTAGCCAAGTACCCTTGGGAGCTTGACCAGTGTAGCCAAGTCTCCCTGCTGCAAGCTACAACAGGTGGATCATGAAACCAAGCTTTGTTTATTGCACTTATATACATACTCCGGTGGGATTATCATTTTCTCTCAGACCCACCACTTTTTTGGAGTTCTTTTCTTTTTGCACATTTTTTTTCAAGTGCATCTGTACAACATATACATGTGCAACATATATACAAGGAGTTTTTCCTCTTGAGCCAGTAGACTATCCCTCTTTTAAAGCTTTATTGCAACCCACAACTCCCGTCGTTAGACCTCATGGCAACCAGACCAAGTTGAGACGCACTTCCTTCACTATAAGAAGAAGAGAGGTTCCGCCTAGAAGTACTACCCTCATATGCTACCCCAAGTCAAGGAAGACTGCCTCCTCACCACCTCATCCGTAGAGAGCTCGGTGCATAGTGCGGTTGTCCAAGTAAAGCCATAATCTATATGAGTCATGTGTTGTTGTTAAGTGCTCTACTTAGGCTCATTGAGATGACATGTGATCATAGCCTAGTGGACTCAAAGAATTAAGTCCCCATGGACCTGAAAAGCCTTAAACCTAAGCCCTATAAGGTTCCTCTTAGAAATTAGGTGGATTAAGATCTTAATCAAGCTCCATTTCTCAATTTGATTCCAGGCTAGTTTAAATGTCAACTATCATCCAGAAAAACTATATACATATGTACAAAAAGATGCATACTTACACAATATTTTACAATCATGCAAAATTTTTGAAAAATGTTTTGAAATCATGAATGATGATGCATGAAGTGCAAGTTTTGCAAAAAGGTATTTACACACATTTACACAAGATTTTTGCAAACTTTTTGATTTTCAAAACATTTTGGAAAAATTTTGTACTATATACATAATTTTGATACAAAAATATTTACACAAGCTTTACACAAAAGATTTTTGAAATCATTTTTACACAAATAATTTGTACACTAGCTATTTATGTGCAAATAAAAGAAGGTTATGTACATAAAAATTTTTTAATTTTTGTGGTTTTTAGCCATTTTTATTTATTAACACACTCACACAAAGTACGAGTTATGGCTAAAGTATATATGAAATATATACACACACCCCTATACTTAGCTCGAACGATGTCCTCAGAGTCAAGAGCGATGAAGAAGACATAACTCGTGCTATGTATAGGGAAGTGAAAAGGAAAGCTATACAAAAGGAAATGAAAAGTCAAGAGGATCTCGGGTCTTCCCCCTATACTTAGGATCAAGTAATCCTAAGTATAGCAGGCTGTACACGAAGGGAAAACCGAGTGGAGAATATACAAGGTCTACCCCCCCCTATACTTAGGGTGAAATGCCCCTAAGTATAGGCAGCAAAACAGGGGTAGGCAGAAACAAAAGAAATACCCGAAAGGTCTCACATCCCCCCCTATACTTAGGGTAAAGTGCACCCTAAGTATAGCATAATCACAAGATGAAGAAAGGGATGTGGGACTAAAGAATGTGGTGATATGGACATCTGGATCTATATACAACGGAAGATCAGTGAAACTCAGGCGTGGGATGCATTAGATGTGAGTCAAAGACCACATCTCACGCAAAATGAATAGGGGCAATATCAACGACCCGCGGCTCATGATCTAAAAATGGCTTGAGCCGCTGGCCGTTCACTCGGAAGGTACTCTCAGAGGACAACTCAGATATGTCGATGCTACCGTTGTCGTGTACCTTCCGAACTAGATAAGGTCCTTTCCATTTGCTTTGTAGCTTCCCTGGAAATAATCTAAGCCTCGCATCAAACAGCCATACTCTCTGTCCAATCTCAAAATGTTTGTGGCTGATATGAGAATCATGCCACTCCTTGATTTTCTCCTTATAATGTAGGCTGCTTGAGAAAGCTGCATCTCTAAGCTCCTCCAGGGCAGCTAGCTCTGCCCTCCTCTGGTCTCCTATATCATCTGGATCCATAAGTATGTCTGTGACTGCCCAAAGTGACTTGTGCCTCAGCTCAACGGGTAAATGGCATGGCTTGCCATATACGAGGCGAAAGGGAGATGTGCCCAAAGGTGTCTTGAATGACGTCCTATATGCCCACAAGACCGAGTCCAAAAGCTGTGACCAATTCTTTCGGTCAGGGCGGACGACTTTCTGCAGAATAGTCTTGATCTCCCTATTCGACACTTCGGCTAGACCATTCGTCTGTGGATGGTACGGTGTAGAAACATGATGGTCTATGCCGAACTCGCTAGCAAGTGCCTTCACCTGGTCGTTGATGAAGTGAGATCCCCCATCAGAAATCAGAACTCGTGGAACCCCAAACCGCGTGATGATATGCTTCCTCAAAAATCTGCAAACTGTCCTCGCATCAGCGGCTCGGGCGGGGATAGCCTCCACCCAACGACTCACATAGTCAACGGCCAACAGAATGTACTCAAATCCCTGACTCTTAGGGAATGGACCCATGAAATCGATGCCCCATGCGTCAAAAACCTCACAGAAGTGAATGGGCTGCATCGGCATCATATCACGCTGTCCACAAGTGCCCATCCTCTGACAGTCAGTACACCTCTTCACGAACTCATCTGAGTCCTTGAAGAGTGTAGGCCACCACAAGCCGGATTGGAGCACTTTCTGTGCCGTTCTCCTCCCCGAATGATGTCCTCCTGCCTCAAGCTTGTGGCAGTAAGTGAGGACGCTATGGTGTTCCTCCTGAGGAATACACCGACGCCAGATGCTATCCCCTCCTTCGTGGTAAAGGATGGGATCCTCCCAGTGGTAGGACTTGGCCTTCGCAAGGAAGGTCTCAAGCCTCTGCCTGGGCCAATCTTGCGGGACTTTCCCAACAACGAGAAAGTTCACAATATTGGCATACCAAGGGAGTGAGGCGATAGCAAGGATCGCCTCATCTGGGAAGGTATCTCGGATAGGATCAATCTGCTCAGTCTCCTCAGGCTGCTCTAATCGGGAGAGATGATCCGCCACCACATTCTTGACTCCAGGCTTATCCTTAATCTCAATGTCGAACTCCTGGAGTAGAAGGATCCATCTAGTCAGTCTGGCCTTGGCATCCTTCTTTGCCATGAGGTACCTGATGGCGGTGTGATCTGTAAACAAAGTCACTCTAGATCCGATGATATATGATCTGAACTTATCCAGGGCAAACACTACGGCTAGAATCTCCTTCTCTGTGACCGTGTAATTCCGCTGGGCGGAATCCAATGTGCGTCTAGCGTAGTGTATAGCAAACGGCACTCCATCCCTCCTCTGTCCCAGCACTGCCCCTACGGCAAAATCGGAGGCGTCCGTCATGATCTCGAATGGAAGAGACCAATCAGGCGGCTGGAGGACAGGAGCCTCAATCACGCACTGCTGGAGAGTAGCAAACGACGAAAGACACTTGTCATCGACAAGGAACTCGGTGTCTTTCGTCAAGAGGTCAGTCAACGGCCGGGCAATCCTGCTGAAGTCCTGAATGAATCTCCTATAAAATCCAACGTTCCCCAGAAATGACCGTAACTGCCTCAGATTGGACGGCGGTGCGAGTTTCCTAATGACATCAACCTTGGCCGGATCAACCTCCATGCCCCTGTTGGAGATGATGTGGCCAAGCACCGTCCCTTGAGTCACCATGAAGTGACTCTTCTCCCAAGATAGCACCAAATGGTACTCAATACATCGCTGGAGTACTCGATCTAGGCAGTCATGACAGGAGTCGAATCCGTCGCCGTAGATCGAGAAATCATCCATGAAGACCTCTAAGCACTCCCCTACCATGTCCGAGAAGATCGACAGCATGCACCTCTGAAAAGTCGCAGGGGCATTGCATAGCCCAAATGGCATGCGTCGAAAAGCATATGTGCCGAAGGGACAGGTAAAGGTGGTCTTCTCCTGATCCTCAGGAGCGATGGTCACTTGGTTGTAGCCCGAGTACCCATCCAGGAAGCAATAATGGCTCTTCCCTGCCAGTCTCTCAATGATCTGGTCAATAAAAGGCAGGGGGAAATGGTCCTTCTTGGTGGCTTGGTTGAGTCTCCTGTAGTCAACACAAACCCTCCAAGAGGTGGGTACTCGTGTAGCGATCTCCTCTCCCGACTCACTGATCACAGTCGTGATGCCCGTCTTCTTGGGCACCACATGCAAGGGGCTGACCCACTTGGAGTCGGAAATGGGATAAATAAAACCTGCACCCCACCATTTTGATATTTCCTTCATCGCAACCTCTCTCAGGTTGGGGTTCAGACGCCGCTGGAACTCACGCGACGGCTTCGCCCCCTCCTCGAGATAGATATGGTGGGAGCACACTGATGGACTAATCCCATAGAGATCCGCTACGCTCCATCCGATCGCCTTGCGGTTCTTTTCAAGAACCCCCATCAAACGGGATTCCTGCTCTCCAGTCAACTCGGCGGAGATGATGACTGGGTACATCTCTGGATCGCCCGCAAGGAATCGATACTTCAGCGAAGTAGGGAGCGGCTTCAGCTCTGGAATACTGGGTGCCGGCAAATCTGGTTGCGGAAGAAACTGAGTGAAAGCTGCAAGGTCGGCCAAATCTGCCTGGGAAAGTGAAAGCATACTCTCGCAAACTGGATCGGGAGAAGGCGGCTCAACTGCACTGTCTCTGGTCTGCTCTGCCTCTACCTCCTACTCATCTATAGGCTCAGATGGACTCAGGTCTGGCATCTGATCATAGCAATCGGCCCAATCAGACTCTGAATCCGAGGGATCTGTATCAGAAACGGTGGCATCAGTACCACTGGAGAACAAGGTGGCCTCAGCACCACCATCACTAATCATCGTGCTGCGATCGAGGACCGGCTCTGCTGCCTCAATGGTATCCTGAACCAGGTCTGTGCTCTCCAGACTCTCCTCTGCTATCATCTCTGCATCAGCTGTGTCTGAAAGTGAGAGGGTGGTCTGTGTCTCAAGGTCTGCCCAAGCTGCCTCATCATCTGTGATCACAAAATCACAGTCCTGGTGGATGTCTGGCTCTGCGTCTGTCAGCTGCTCTGAGTCTGTACTCGCATCTGAGCTGGATCTGAATCTGGCTCTGTAGTCCTCGACCGTCTCTATTTGTATACTTTCGCCCTGGACGCGAAAGTACACCTTCCCGCTATCATGATCAGTCACCGCCTTGGCTGTGGCCAAGAACGGACGACCAAGGATGATGGGGGTATCGGCCACTGACTCAGGGATCTCCATGTCCAACACTACGTAGTCCACGGGGAATTGCAGGCCCTGAATAGTGACGATAACGTCTCGTAATAACCCCTTCGACCTCTTGACAGATCGATCAGCGAACTGAAGGACTGTCCTGCTCTGTCGAAGAGTGCCCAACTCGAAGCGGTCGAGAAGGGCTTCCGGAAGAAGGTTGATCGACGATCCGCTATCTAGAAGAGTACGGTCGAACCTCTGCTCACTGATCTGGCATCTGACATACGGGGCCCCTGAATCTGGCCTCTTGGTTGGCAGTCGGTTCTGGATCGCAAAGCACGTGGCTTTGGTCAGCACATGTATCTCTGAAGTGTGGTTCCTCCTCCTCCTCCTGATTGTAGTCCTCTCTCTCAAAGATCGCTGGAGAAGGGGGATGTGCTGCAAAGCCTCCTAGAGGGTCAGCTGGATATGGAACCGATCAATCATGCTCTGGCTGAACCCCTCAAACTCTCTCTTTTTTGGATCATTTTTCTTCCCCTTCCCCATCTGAAGGGCTCTAGGGAAGGGGATCACTGGGTCCTTCTCAGATGAAGGACTAGGAAAAGGTCTAGACGGTTCAAGGACCGGATCCACACATACATCATGCACCACAGTGGGACCAGAAGAAAGTAAACCTTTTCCTTTATTCATAGCAGAGTTCCGAGATACATGAACACGAGGAAAAACAACATCACTGTCTGTACAAACACCGGTGGCCTCAGTACCACCACGGGCTGGCTGCTCTGCTGCTGCTGGTAGACGTCGTGCGGCATCAGTACCGCTGGCTGGCTCGGCTGAATGGGTGGCATCAGTACCACCTCCTAGATCTGGTGAAGTGGCGGCCTCAGTGCCGCCGGTGGGATCAGCATCCTTGGTGGCCTCAGTACCACCGTCATCATCTGGAGCGGCCTCAGTACCGCTCTCCTCCTCCTCCTGTGGCGCCTCGGGATGAAGCTCAGCTGAGGCGCCGCCGCCTGCTGGGGTCCTACCGCTCCTAAGTGTGACAAAATCAGCATCAAATAGATCCGAAGAAGTATCATCAAATGGGTCACTAGGAGTGGCTAACTCAGTATGTACTACCTGCTCAGATTTCCGCTTGAGATTGTTCGGATTGGGCTCTATCTGGGCTGGTATGGCGGCCTTCCCTCTCACCAGGTCCCGCATCTCCTGGCGGAACTCGTCCATCTCCCGTCTAAATGTGGCCTGCTGGTCCGTGAGGAGGCGGGCGATGTCATCCAAAGAGGGGCTCTCGTGGGAGCCCGACGGGTGGCCTCTCTGTGAGTGAGGCTGCTGGAACGGCTGTGGTGGATAAGAGGGGTAGGATGGAGGGTGCTGCTGGTATCCCTGGTGAGCCTGCTGCTCACATCTCCAAGACTGTCCCTGCTGCTGATAGGGACGAGGACCGTAGGATGACTGCTGCTGATACGCTGAGGGCTACTGCTGCGGCTGGTGCTGGTCTCTCTGATGGGAGTACTGCCCTCCCTGTCCTGACGGCTGCTGCTGGGGCTGGGTACCACCACTCCCCCACCTGAATCCGGGGTGGTCCCGTCAGATCCCAGGCTGAGGGCGGTCGTACCAAATCCAGTTGACATCCATCAACGGCTCGGCATCAAAAGGGGCTGGCGGGAGTACTGCCAGAGGCTGGTCCGGCTGGTAGACCACCATCTGCATCTCTAGAGATGGTGGAGACTGGTAGGTGGGCTGCGGCTGCTGGTACGGCTCCGCCTGTACAAGGTGAACCTGTCTAGGCTGCACTGGGGTGCTGGAGCGCTGGGACGAGCTGCTGCTGCTGCCGGCGTCGCCTCGCGACTGAAGACGGGGCTGAGAAGCCGTCTGTGCCTCCTGGAGACACATGAACTGTGTCTTCATGTCGCTCAAGACCTGTGCCATCTGCTCCATCTGCGTGATACTCTGGCACTGCTTCTTCTCTATCAGCTCCATGCGGTCCAGCTTCTCGCTGATAATACCCATGTCCGCAGCTGATGACTCCGCCTGTGCTGCTGCTGCTGCGGACGAACTGGAAGGTGATGAATCCACGTTTCATCATCTTTATTCTATCATTTTGGCCTTAAAACCCCTAGTAAATGCGTGTAAATAGGCTTAATATAGACATTTTAGCATTCATGCATATGTGTGTAAATATTGTATAAAATGCGGTTTTTAAAGCCAAAATTATAGAATAAAGAAAAGAAAAGAAAAAGAATAAAATATTGTAAATATTTTATGACCCGAAACCCCGAGACCTAGGCATCTTGATGAATAGGTCGACAAGGAATAAAGTAGGGGGAGATAAGGGCCAAAACACAGATAAAATACCTATACATTTTATTCATTCTTTATTCATTTTGGGACCTATTTTTGGTTCCACTTCTTATACATCAAATAAAGAAACTTTGTACATGAAAGTTGTAGATAATTTTATAAAGAAAAATACAAAATTGATTTCACAGAAAAATAATGTACAGATAAAAAGTTATGGTCTGAATAAAATTCCAGAATCTCAACTTCCCAGACCCGTATCTCACAAATAAAAACTCCAAATGCAGCGTACTCACCTTTAATTGTATATAGAAGAAAATAATCTAATTAATGGCGGTGGTTTCGCATTTGGCGGAGCTACGGTTTGAAAGTTGAGTTTTGAACCCTCATTGTATACTTGTACATATTAAAATATTCAATTTATTATTTATTTATTATTTTTATAATTTTATATTTTTATAATGTTGTAAATAATACTTATAATAATTATGTATATTAAAATCAGAATAAAAACATAAATAAAATACAAATAAAAATACTTGTATATATTATAATACACAGGTATAATACATGTAGCTATACCTATACAAATAACACTTTCATTTTATTAAGTGTATAAAATATATCAGAAAATTAAAATAAAATTATATTTATGTATATAAAAGTATTTTATAATTTTATAAAATAATAATTGAAAAAAAATAAATTAAAGAGACACAAATAAAAATAGAATACTTAAATATATAGATATATATACTATGAAGGGCATAAATGCAAACTTGTAAAAATATGTCTCATAAAAATAAATAAAAATCACCATAAAATAATTTATTAAATAACAAACATTTTTTATTTTATAATCATAAATTAATAAAATCATTTACTATTTTTTAATTAATTTCTAAATCTTTTTCCAGAGGGTTTTTCTGGTTGGTCCACGTGGACCAACCAGAGGGCTTGGACAGTTGACTCCGGTCAACTGTCTGACCCCCTCTCTGCTGTTGTCAGAATGGGTTTTGTCCCATCTTCGTGGATTTTTCCCGGCCTCATCTTTCACCATTTGGGGTCGCGTTCTTCACGAAAGTTGTAGTACTATTATAGGACATTCACGCCTAGCCATTGGTTGGGCGTTTGAATCGAAGGCGCGCCCGTGATTCATCCTTGAAAGTCGCCCCTCGTCCAACTTTCAAAAACGACCCAAAGAGTTCCATTTCGCTTTGAACCCTCTTCTACCCAAACTTGAAGCCAAAGTCGCCGTCCTCAGGACCGGAGGGGTGACAGCCTTCCTCCAGGCCGCGCGCGGGGCTCAGGCGAGGGCCGTGGAGGCGCTCCAACCACCTCCGACGAAGCCGCCGTCGAGGTCCAAGATCTCGGGTATTTTTACCCTCGAGGTTGTGTTTTTCTCATTTTTTTCTTCGTAATTAGCTAGCTGATAGTTTAGGATCGGATTTCGTCTATTTAGTTTGCTGTTTAAAGCGAGTATTAGCATAGATCTCCATATCGAACACCTTGCCGGGGTTCTTCGAACTCCGGCAACCCTTCACCATACACCACCATTCACCCATCATTCCCCCTGAGATCCCGCTACTGTCGTCTTCCTTTTTGTCTTTGCAGGTACCCGGGCCGCCGCTGACCCATCTGGAGAGAGCTTCGAGCTCGCCGGAGGAGCACGCCGGCGCCGCCACGTCCGCGCGCCACCCCACCTGCGCGCGCCAGGAACAAAAACAAGGGGGAGGGGGGCACGCACAGCTGCCGTTCATCCGCCCCCTCCCCTTTGATCACAGCCGTTCAAGCCCCAAGGGAGCCCCACCGTTGATCATCTTTAGTCCCATCCATCCGGGGCTGCCACGTGGATAAGTGGGGGGTTTTGCATCCAACCCCCCCACGATTTTGTGTAATGCCCAGAACAATTTGAAACTTTCATTTGCATTTTGATTACTTTGTTGCATTTACCAACGGGCCCCTGCGCTTTGTATTCTCGCATACTTGCCCCCGCCAGGTCACGCGCGCAGCGCGTGTGACCTGGGCGCTTTTGCAAAGTGGCCCAACGGCTTTTTGTTTTGATATTTAGTCCAGCAAGTTAATAGTTCACTTATAGATTTTCTGGAAATTTATATTTTGCCCCTTTGGATTTTCTGCAATTACGCTTATACCCCTTCCAGGTGCGCGTGCAAGTCACGCGCACCCTGGGATTTTTGCAGGTGTAGCTTTGGCGTTTTGTGTATTTGCGTGTAGTCCAGAAACTATTCTCTCTAGTTATATATTTTGTGCGCAACTTGCAAAGAGACCCTTGGATTTCTTGAATATTACAAAAACGCCCTTGCCAGGCTTTTCACTTTTTGCTTGCTAGTAGTAATTATTTGAGGCATCATTTCTACTCCAAAAATTCTAAAATTTTGGACTTATGCTCCTGTGCACCTGTGCTTCCACGCCATCCATTTAGATTTTGATTTTATTTTATTTTTATATTTATTAAAAATCAAAAACATCCCTTTTCAGCACTGTTAGCATTAGAAAATCACTAAAAAATATAAAAACTCCTCAGAAAAATCCCAAAAAAAAAGATATTTTGTGCCTTTTAGTTTGTTTTAACTCCCAGCCAAAAATCATTAAAAAATATAAAACCAAACTCCAAAAAATTGCAAAACTCTAAAAACCTTCATAAAAATTTATAAAATTCATAAAAAATCCAAAAATAGTGTTTTCTTTTCCTAAATTTTCTTTGTTTGATTATCTTTAAGTAAAAATTAATTTGGAGAATTTTTGTTACTGTTTGCTATTTTATTTCTCCATTTTAAGTTTCAGCCTTGCAATTTTGCCACTGTTTGCTTTATTTTATTAATTAAAAATACCAAAAACATCCTAAAAATTACCCAAAAATCACAAAAACAGTAAAAAAGTAGAAAAAGACCAAAAAGACTTTATTTTCATATTTTTGGATATTTTTGTCTATTTTTATAAATACCTCTTTGTCCTTTTTATTACAATTGTTCTTATTTTCAAATATTGAAAAAGAATATAAAAAAATATATAAAATATAAAAAGAAAAATATAAAATCAGTAAATAAATCAAAATACGAAAATATAAAATTAAAAATTAAATAAAAAAAATATAAAATTAAAAACCCACAAAAAAATAGCATAATAGGCATGTAATCACAACACACACATTTTTGAGCAATCTTTGCCCCGTTCTACCTGTCTGCTCCCTGTGTTCGACCTCTACAATACTTGCACCTATACACATCTTGTTGTAGAGTTATAATAAATTTTAACTCCGCACATTTACTTTCATTGCTTGATTTACTTGTTGTGGGTTAATTGTTGTTTGAATCGGGATTTCGAGCGGTCACCGCATCGACTGCGGTTTCGCCTTGTGAAACCGTACGACCCTCTATTTCTCGGTTCAACAAATGACGCCGTTGCCGGGGAGCAACAGCGCGTAGTTCGGGTCTTGTTTGTGTTTGTGATTATTTGTCTACATTTCGCGGTTTTTATTTTTGCTTATTTTTTGCTCTTTTATTTTGATATATCATTTGAATTGTCTGACCACCCTCTTGTTTGGCTTTGTGCAAGGTACGCGGATCGAGGGAGGCACTCCTTTCTAGGAGCGCTCGTGCAACCACGTGAGGCGGCTTTGGCTTCGCACCAAGGCGGACTTGGAGGGCAATTTTGAAGACAATTTCTGAGCTTTTATTTTATTGCATTTATTTTTGTAATTTAAGTAAGTGAGAGATTCTTAATTTGTAATAATACAGGTACCCTCGGACACTTGGACTTTAGAGCCTAATTTCCAAGTGATTGTTCACTTGGGGGCTCACCGCAGTTTTGACGGTTTTCATCGCATTTTTTTACTTTGTTTTTTCGATTTTCGATTTTCTTTATTTTGTGTGATTGAGCCCCTAGTTCTAGGATTGTTTGCGATAGACTAAGGCCAAACACCTAATATTTTGCATGCACCTATAGTCTCGTTTGGACTTAGTCAAATTTTAAGCAGTTGAATCATCACCTTCAATCTATCGCGCCGCGAGCTCTCCCCGCAAAGCGCTTTCTCCTACCCTCAATTTGTTGAGCAGAGGAGGGGTGAGCCTAGACCGGACTCTAGGGTTGAGGATTGACGGTCAACTTGTGGTTCTTCCCGCTAATAGCAATTTTTGAACTTAGGGCGATTTCATCGGCTTGCATTTGCATATAGATAGGTTTCAATTCTGCTGAGCATCTTTGCATGTAGAGTGTTGGAGGCAAGGTGAGCATTTCTCTTTAGCATTCATCATCGATTGCCGCGTGCATTGCTTTTCCGCCTCTCCCTCTGATTTTGCCAACCTAGGTGCTTAAAGGAATTGGATCCTCGTTAGGCTCGTGCATTTCTAACTAAAAATCCAAAAAAAGTGATAACCAATAAAATCGGGTCTGCTAACATTACTCGACCCTAAAATCAATCAAAAAGAAAATATTGTCTTGGGACGAGTAATCCCCTCATTGTCTTCGCTTCTACTTGCTCGCGCACACACTAAGGATTAGTGCCCAAATCCCATATTCAGCCCCCTAAGTGTTTGTGCAAATATTTTGACTTCTCACCTAAATCTAAAACAGACAAGATAAAAAGACCGCTCTTTGCGGTCTCTACCGAGTTGAGTAGGTGAATTGAGGGTTTGACTTGTTTCATTTTTGCTTGTGATTGTTTTGTGTGTGTCCTAGATCATCCCCGCGCATTTGCGCCTTCTTTTCTACCCTCTTGACTTGACCATCGTGCTCTCCCGATCATTTTCTTTTGTTTCGAGATGGCCGACTGGAGCGTATTCTATCCGGACTTTGCGGATCATTCGTTCACTCCAGCCGGTCCACCTCCTTTTTTCCAGGAGGACTTTGCTCCTGACTTTTGTACATATCCGCCTCAGCCAAAGTATCAGGACTCGGATTTCTACCCACACCCACCTCCACTTCCGTATTCTCCACCTTCACATCCACCCGAGGCCGAGCTGTTGGAGTCACCTTTCATGGAGTCCACCCTTGAGCACTTGACCCAGATGATGGACCATTTGAGACAGAGGATTGACCACCTCACTAGTACCAATAAGAGCGACCATGATGTTCCACCATTTGATGATATAGGTTCACTCGAGGATTTCCATGAGAGCTTGCAATCGCCAAAAATACAAAAAAATGAGAAAAATTTAAAAAACCAAAAAGGGTTCGGGAGACCTTTGGTTGAGTCGGACTGTGAGGAGAGCGCCCACTTGCCTGACTTTTTGACCGCACCTGCATTCACACCCGGTCCCACCTTTGACCCCGAGGATGCCGCTGTACAGACTGCTCTTGGCATGCCTCGTGTATATGCTGATTCTGACTTCCTCCCTTATATGGAGGAGATCCAAAAATTCAAAAAAATGCTATCTGAACCCGAAGTGGTGGCTACTATTCATGAGATCATCCGTGCCCCACTTCAGTAGGCCATGACCCATATGTCTGCTCCTCTTCCCAAAAAGAGAAAGCGGAGGAGCAGATCTGAGCGTCATATCTTGACCATGGCCACTGCCCACGCCATCACACACCGTCCCATTCCCAAGAAGAGGAACACTGCCACACCTTTCATTAGCTGCACCATCTCTGACTTCACATGTGATCGCACTCTCCTAGACGGCGGTGCTTCGATTAGCATCATACCCTTCTCGCTGGTACAGTCTCTTCACTTAGGGCCTCTCAAGAAGACCAGGATGATCGTTCAGTTTGCTGATGGATCAATAAAGAGGCCGAAGGGTATCCTTGAAAACGCCGTCATATCGATTCAGGGCACGAGCCACAATGTTGATTTTGTCGTGTTGCCCATGGAGAACTCCACAGGGGAGCATTCTCCAATCATCCTGGGACGACCATTCCTCGCCTCTGCGAGAGTCGTTATTGACTACGGATCAGGAGAGATTCGCTTCCGTCCTGCTGACGAGGGCGAAGCAGTGATCACCGCACCCACTGCTGACCAGAGACCCGCACCTGATGTGACTTCACCTATCTTGGCTGACCCCGAGGACTATGATCTATATGAGGATATCAGAGAGACCTTTTTCATGACCGATGATGAGACCCGAGAATTCCTCTCTAAGGAGGAAAGCTCGGAAAGCATAGACCTTGGTGTTGCTGCTTCCTGTGATTGGCGATGTGTTGATGACATCCGCGGGATCTACACGATTGACACCATTGAGCGGAGGGCAGGTTTAGAGACTATACAGGACGGACATGCTTTGACTACTTCCACCGATGAGTCCGCTCCTGTTCATGTAGATGCTGATGAGCCAAAGGCCGAATTTGATTTAGTTGCTTTTCTTCAGAGATTCGGGCCTTTTGATGAAAAAGATGATCCAGTTGAGATTATAGAGGACGAACAGAGTTCGACTACTTCCACCGATGAGTTCGTGCCTTTTGATTTTGACTTGGACGAGACCTCGCAGGACGACACTGAGTACACTACTTCCGATGATGATGAGTTCGTCCCATTCCACTTTGATATCAGCGAGACTCCCAAGGCCGGACCTAGCCGTACTTCTTCCACTACTCCGTCTGTGCCTTCACACCCTAGGGCCCCTGAGGACTTACACCCCGTCGACCCTGATCGGATTCCGTCCACTGTGGACCCCGATGTCGACCTGCACCACACTAGATCTATCCCTCAGTGGTCTCGCAAGAAGGTTCGCTTTCAACCTTCTTGATCATCTGTATATCCATCTCTGTTGTATATTCACTTTTGTATACCTGTGTTCTATCTTCCGTATTGCTCGTCCACCCATTATCGTGTCTGCCTTGCTTAGGACGTACTTTGTCCTAAGTATAGGGGGGTGGACGAGCCGAGTGCTCTTTCTTCGTCCGTATCATCACTCCTGTTGCCGCCTATACTTAGGGCTTCTTTTACCCTAAGTATAGGGGGAGTGACATGTATATCCTTCTCTATCTTCTGCCATCTTCCGAATTATTTTCTTCTTTTCTTCTTTTCTTCTTTTCCTCTTCTATCTTCTTCAATCTACCGAAAAGGTGCCGCCCCTTGTAGACAGTCTTCTATACTTAGGACGTACTTTGTCCTAAGTATAGGGGGGTGTGCACCCCGAGTTTTTCTATTCCTCTCGATCCTCTCCATTGTCTCCTCTTCTTGTCTATACTTAGGGATATCTTACCCTAAGTATAGGGGGAGACAATCTGAGTATGATCTGTTCATTCCCACCCTTGACCCTCCCTGCTTTGTGTACAGTCTGCTATACTTAGGATTATTTGATCCTAAGTATAGGGGGGACGGTCAACTTCTCATTCGTTTATTCATCTCTTATTCCTTTATTCTTTAGATTTTCCTATACTTAGTACGAGTTATGTCTTCTCTTTTCTCTCTGATCTATGAGGACATAGCTCAAGCTAAGTATAGGGGGTCGTATATACTATGTATATACTTTAGCCATAACTCGTACTTTCGTATTTTCTTAATAAATATGGCTAAAAATTCATTAAAAATTCTTAATAAAAAGATGTGATTATTCCTCAAATTCTTTTTGTATTTACTGATTAATAAATCAGGCGAAAATGTTTTTTGCAAAATGTTTGAAAAATAGTTTGAAAATCTTTGTGAACATCTATTGAAAACTATTTTGAAAATATTTTGTTACATGTTTTCAACCTTTGTAAAAATGTGTGTTTTGTAAAACTTCTTTTCTTTGTGTGAAATAAAATGTTTGAAAAATGATTTGCAAATGGTTTGAAAAATGGTTGCAAAAATGATTTGAAAAACCTATATATACTGTTTTGAAAGCCTTTGCAAAATGATTTTCAAATGTGTGTAAAATGTTTGTAAAAATTATTTTGGACTATAGTTTTCAAAAATTGTGTGAAAAGCTTGTGTCAAATAAGTTTGAGGAATATACACATCACACCAAAATCCACTATGTATATATGTATAAAATTGACCACTTACCCTTGTAAATCCTTAAATCCACTTCTTGTAAATATAAGAAGCACTCCCGTGTACATATTTTCACCTAGTTTTAGCCAAAAACTTTTTGTTTTCAAAAAATTACCAAAAACATTTGCAAAATTAAAATCCAAAAACATTTGAAAAATCTTTTTGAAAAACACAAAAAAATGCATCTGCATATTCATCATCATCATATTTTCAAAAATCCATAAAAAGTTCAAAATCTTGAAAATTGCATCACAAAAATATTTTCTGCATTGCATTGCATAGCATTCGCATTTTTCAGATTGAGTTTGATGGTTGAACAAGTCTAAGTAAAATCCGGAGATTGGAGCTTGATTGGACCTTATAATCTACCTAATAACAGGAACCTTATAGGAACTGGGTTTGAGGTACTTCAGGTCTAGTTGACTTAATTCTTTGAGGATCACGGGACTTAGTTCAATGGATTCTTGACTGCCTAAGTAGAGTATTTCGGAGCACACGCATGACTCTTGTTGATAATGACCTAACTTGGACACCTGCACCTTTCACATGGCTCAACTCAGTTGGAGTGGTGAGGGGATTGGATTTGCCGGTATGAGACGCACACAAGTGGAAACACTTGTCCTCCTCTAGGGAGGGAAGTGCACCCCAACCCGTCCAGTGATCAGGAAGTCTAAAGATAGGAGGCTGTGGGTTGTGATAAAGCATCAAAAGAGGGATAGTCTACTGGCTCAAGAGGAAAAACTCCTTATGTAAATGCTGCTGTGAATAGTATTTCAAAAAAAAAAATTCAGGCATGTACAAAAATAAAAAGCCTGCAAAGTGTGTACAAAGTCAATAAGCAAGCTTGAGTTCCAAAGTCAAATATGTGAGCTTGTAGCAGGATGACTTGACTACACTGGTCTTGCATCAAAGGATAGGTAGCTACACTGGCTACCGTCCATTCTTCTCTTCACCCCCTCCTCTTGAGCTGGTTGCCACTTGAACTTAGAAGGGAATACCGCGCTCCTCGAGGATGGAGTTGCTAGGTTGGGGAATCATTGGGTTGTCGTACTGGAGAAGTCAGTTTCTTTGTCATTCTAGTTGGGGAGAGCCACCATCACTTACACTGTACAAGTCAGATTCATAGTCGTAAGAGTTTGCGTATGAATTGAAGTATTTCTGACCTGGCTATTGAGAAGACTTGGGCGGAGTTTTGGGATTCTCAAGGACTGTTGGATTTCAAATTCGGTTCTCAATAAGGTTCCACCCGCACTAAAATTCCAAAGGTCCTACTTAAGCTCCAAACTTTGATTTTGTGAAGACAAGTTTGATCATTAAATTTAGTCCATCTTTCTTCTTTTTCTTTTCTTTATTTTTCTTTTTCTGCACTTATTGCATAAGTGTTTGCTAGGGACTAGCAAAGGCAAGTATAGAGGGATGATGAATCCACGTTTCATCATCTTTATTCTATCATTTTGGCCTTAAAAACCCTAGTAAATACGTGTAAATAGGCTTAATATAGACATTTTAGCATTCATGCATATGTGTGTAAATATTGTATAAAATGCGGTTTTTAAAGCCAAAATTATAGAATAAAGAAAAGAAAAGAAAAAGAATAAAATATTGTAAATATTTTATGACCCGAAACCCCGAGACCTAGGCATCTTGATGAATAGGTCGACAAGGAATAAAGTAGGGGGAGATAAGGGCTAAAACACAGATAAAATACCTATACATTTTATTCATTCTTTATTCATTTTGGGACCTATTTTTGGTTCCACTTCTTATACATCAAATAAAGAAACTTTGTACGTGAAAGTTGTAGATAATTTTATAAAGAAAAATACAAAATTGATTTCACAGAAAAATAATGTACAGATAAAAAGTTATGGTCTGAATAAAATTCCAGAATCTCAACTTCCCAGACCCGTATCTCACAAATAAAAACTCCAAATGCAGCGTACTCACCTTTAATTGTATATAGAAGAAAATAATCTAATTAATGGCGGTGGTTTTGCATTTGGCGGAGCTACGGTTTGAAAGTTGAGTTTTGGACCCTCATTGTATACTTGTACATATTAAAATATTCAATTTATTATTTATTTATTATTTTTATAATTTTATATTTTTATAATGTTGTAAATAATACTTATAATAATTATGTATATTAAAATCAGAATAAAAACATAAATAAAATACAAATAAAAATACTTGTATATATTATAATACACAGGTATAATACATGTAGCTATACCTATACAAATAACACTTTCATTTTATTAAGTGTATAAAATATATCAGAAAATTAAAATAAAATTATATTTATGTATATAAAAGTATTTTATAATTTTATAAAATAATAATTGAAAATAAATAAATTAAAGAGACACAAATAAAAATAGAATACTTAAATATATAGATATATATACTATGAAGGGCATAAATGCAAACTTGTAAAAATATGTCTCATAAAAATAAATAAAAATCACCATAAAATAATTTATTAAATAACAAAAAATTTTTATTTTATAATCATAAATTAATAAAATCATTTACTATTTTTTAATTAATTTCTAAATCTTTTTCCAGAGGGTTTTTCTGGTTGGTCCACGTGGACCAACCAGAGGGCTTGGACAGTTGACTCCGGTCAACTGTCTGACCCGCTCTCTGCTGTTGTCAGAATGGGTTTTGTCCCATCTTCGTGGATTTTTCCCGGCCTCATCTTTCACCGTTTGGGGTCGCGTTCTTCACGAAAGTTGTAGTACTATTATAGGACATTCACGCCCAGCCATTGGTTGGGCGTTTGAATCGAAGGCGCGCCCGTGATTCATCCTTGAAAGTCGCCCCTCGTTCAACTTTCAAAAACGACCCAAAGAGTTCCATTTCGCTTTGAACCCTCTTCTACCCAAACTTGAAGCCAAAGTCGCCGTCCTCAGGACCGGAGGGGTGACAGCCTTCCTCCAGGCCGCGCGCGGGGCTCAGGCGAGGGCCGTGGAGGCGCTCCAACCACCTCCGGCGAAGCCGCCGTCGAGGTCCAAGATCTCGGGTATTTTTACCCTCGAGGTTGTGTTTTTCTCATTTTTTTCTTCGTAATTAGCTAGCTGATAGTTTAGGATCGGATTTCGTCTATTTAGTTTGCTGTTTAAAGCAAGTATTAGCATAGATCTCCATATCGAACACCTTGCCGGGGTTCTTCGAACTCCGGCAACCCTTCACCATACACCACCATTCACCCATCGTTCCCCCTGAGATCCCGCTACTGTCGTCTTCCTTTTTGTCTTTGCAGGTACCCGGGCCGCCGCTGACCCATCTGGAGAGAGCTTCGAGCTCGCCGGAGGAGCACGCCGGCGCCGCCACGTCCGCGCGCCACCCCACCTGCGCGCGCCAGGAACAAAAACGAGGGGGAGGGGGGCACACACAGCTGCCGTTCATCCGCCCCCTCCCCTTTGATCACAGCCGTTCAAGCCCCAAGGGAGCCCCACCGTTGATCATCTTTAGTCCCATCCATCCGGGGCTGCCACGTGGATAAGTGGGGGGTTTTGCATCCAACCCCCCCACGATTTTGTGTAATGCCCAGAACAATTTGAAACTTTCATTGGCATTTTGATTACTTTGTTGCATTTACCAACGGGCCCCTGCGCTTTGTATTCTCGCATACTTGCCCCCGCCAGGTCACGCGCGCAGTGCGTGTGACCTGGGCGCTTTTGCAAAGTGGCCCAACAGCTTTTTGTTTTGATATTTAGTCCAGCAAGTTAATAGTTCACTTATAGATTTTCTGGAAATTTATATTTTGCCCCTTTGGATTTTCTGCAATTACGCTTATACCCCTTCCAGGTGCGCGTGCAAGTCACGCGCACCCTGGGATTTTTGCAGGTGTAGCTTTGGCGTTTTGTGTATTTGCGTGTAGTCCAGAAACTATTCTCTCTAGTTATATATTTTGTGCGCAACTTGCAAAGAGACCCTTGGATTTCTTGAATATTACAAAAACGCCCTTGCCAGGCTTTTCACTTTTTGCTTGCTAGTAGTAATTATTTGAGGCATCATTTCTACTCCAAAAATTCTAAAATTTTGGACTTATGCTCCTGTGCACCTGTGCTTCCACGCCATCCATTTAGATTTTGATTTTATTTTATTTTTATATTTATTAAAATCAAAAACATCCCTTTTCAGCACTGTTAGCATTAGAAAATCACTAAAAAATATAAAAACTCCTCAGAAAAATCCCAAAAAAAAGATATTTTGTGCCTTTTAGTTTGTTTTAACTCCCAGCCAAAAATCATTAAAAAATATAAAACCAAACTCCAAAAAATTGCAAAACTTCTAAAAACCTTCATAAAAATTTATAAAATTTATAAAAAATCCAAAAATAGTGTTTTCTTTTCCTGAATTTTCTTTGTTTGATTATCTTTAAGTAAAAATTAATTTGGAGAATTTTTGTTAGTGTTTGCTATTTTATTTCTCCATTTTAAGTTTCAGCCTTGCAATTTTGCCACTGTTTGCTTTATTTTATTAATTAAAAATACCAAAAACATCCTAAAAATTACCCAAAAATCACAAAAATAGTAAAAAAGTAGAAAAAGACCAAAAAGACTTTATTTTCATATTTTTGGATATTTTTGTCTATTTTTATAAATACCTCTTTGTCCTTTTTATTACAATTGTTCTTATTTTCAAATATTGAAAAAGAATATAAAAAAATATATAAAATATAAAAAGAAAAATATAAAATCAGTAAATTAAAAATCAAAATACGAAAATATAAAATTAAAAATTAAATAAAAAATATAAAATTAAAAACCCACAAAAAAATAGCATAATAGGCATGTAATCACAACACACACATTTTTGAGCAATCTTTGCCCCGTTCTACCTGTCTGCTCCCTGTGTTCGACCTCTACAATACTTGCACCTATACACATCTTGTTGTAGAGTTATAATAAATTTTAACTCCGCACATTTACTTTCATTGCTTGATTTACTTGTTGTGGGTTAATTGTTGTTTGAATCGGGATTTCGAGCGGTCACCGCATCGACTGCGGTTTCGCCTTGTGAAACCGTACGACCCTCTATTTCTCGGTTCAACAGAAGGACCTGCATCTACCCGTGCTATCCTCTGGTACTGCACGGGTCCTGGCTGATGTGGCTGGGTCTTCTGAGTATAGAGCCGGGTCTGAGACATCACCATATAATTCTCTGCCATCTCCTCAAAAATGGCCCAGACCTGGTCGTGGTCCTTGGCAAAGTAGGACCCGCCACAAGAAGCATTCACCAGGCCCTGTAGCTCTGGTGACAACCCGCTGAAAAAGCTCTGAACGAGGTTCGGCTTCGTGATGTCGTGGTGCGGGCATCGGTCCAGGAGCTCTCGAAACCTCTCCCAAGCCTCGTGGAACTGCTCGTTGGGGAACATGGAGAAGTTGCTGATCAGGGCCCTCGCTGCATTCGTCCGCCCGAGTGGATAGTACTTGTTCAAGTACTCGGTGCGGAGCTGCTCCCAGGTATAGACAAATCTCCCCAAATGCTTCAGCCAGGTGGCTGCTCTGTCTGCTAGTGAGAAGGGGAAGGCGATCATCCTGATCGTGTCCTGGTCCACATGTCTGTCGTGGACAGTGCTGCATATCATCAAAAACTCCTGGAGGTGGAGGTGGGGCTCCTCTGTGGCAAGTCCATGGAACCGAGGAAGCATCTGCAAGGTGTTCGGGGGGAACTTGAAGTCCCCCACGATAGCCGGAACCACCACCCAATGGTGCATCAGTGTAGATCCGGGGTTGTGCAACTCCCGCATCGGTCTAGGTGGTCCTGCTCCTCCCGCGGCTGCTGCCGCTGCGGCGGCGGTCGCGGCTGCTGCTGCTGCTGCTGCTCTTGCCTCTGCATCATCAGGCTCATCGGGCTCGCTATGTCTGTCTCGCTCTGCTCTGAGCCTCTCCAACTCACGCCTCATCTCAATCATGAAAGCTCCCTGATCGCGGAGCTGCTGTTGAACGGTCTCTAGTGATGCGATCAGGGTGGAGTTGATCGCTCCCTAGTCTAGTACGAAGTGCTCGGGACGGGAGTGATCGTCTGAACTACCGGCCATCGCGACGTCTGCAAAATCAAATGAGCCCAACTCAGGTGCTGTCAAATGTATCAGTCTCTCCTCGGGCTCGTGTCTCTCAGGAAGATCAGAAAGGGGGTCGAGGGGGAACAGGGTGGAGTCGTACTCGGGCTCGGAGAGCGGGTCTGAGCTCTCGCGAGCCAACCTAGATGATAAGGTAGACGCGCCCGAAAGCGGTGCAACCAGAGGCTGCCTAAGAGACCGTCTACCCATCATCTTGATCTGGCGAGTGGGGCGGATGAGATCTGGAAAAATTATGATCTAAAAACAAACCCCCGGTTCACCAACGCAATGCGAGCTGAAGACCGTGAAAGTTCGGTCAAATTATCTTATCGATTTTATTTTGGTGAACACTCAAGATATCAGAGCGCTTACGTGACCTGTTGGGATATCCGCTGCTAACCCAACCGACTGGCCCGCACGGAAGAGTCGGTAATCAGTCAGGTGTAGCAACGGGGGGCTCTACCTAGTGTGCGGGTCACTCTCTCGCGCATACAAACCAAACAATGAGGGGGTTGCTCTCCCCAAGATAAAATTTTTAGGGTGAGCGAGTTTTAAGGTCAATAATCTTAGCAGTCCCAATTTTATGGTTTCACTTTTTAGGTATTTTTCAAAGCAAACAAAACGCCTAACGAATTTTTCGGTTCTCCTGATTATTAAGTCCAAAATCGGGGGGAGAAGTCGAAAAAGCCGATGCACGAGAAATCAATGATGCATGCAAAGTCAGAAATGCGTACCTTGCTCTAGCTCTCTACATGCAATATGATCCGCGCATAAAATAAAAGGCAGAAATTAAACTAATCTAAATGATGCAACGGTAAAAGCCGAGTCCTAGACGAGCAACTTCTAGCGAAGAACCGTCTAACCGGTCACCGACCTCCAAGCCAAAGAGTCCGGTCTTGGCCCGTCCCTCCCCTACCCGACAAATCGGGGGTAGGAGTAAGCGCTTTACAGGACGGGCTACGGCACGTAGGCTACGGAGGCTAGCGAGTCGGTTATTTTTATTATTTATTTTAAGTAGGTCCAGTTACGGTCTATAGGAACAGATATGCCATTAAGTGTGTGGATCCTACTTAATTATGTCACAATCACCAGAAAGTCCTAAATCTAGGGGCTCGAGCAAAAACCGCGAAAAACCGGAAAAGACAGTAAGAAAGAAAAATAAAACCGCGAAGAAAGCCGCGAAAAACCGCGCAAGTCCTAATGGGTCCCCCGAGCACACCGGTGCTCGGCGAAACAGACCCGCTACGGTAGTCAAGTCCAAACAGTCCAAGTCCCTGTATTATTACAAAAATAATAATGAAATAAAAATCCTAAACTATCCTCACCCACTCGACTCTCTCTCTCTCGCTCTCTCCTGCGGCTTCGTAGAGAAGGAAGCCGCCTCCAAGTTCCTCGGCTGCTCAGGCTCCTCGAAAGTCGCCTCCGCGGTCCTCGGGCCCTCGCAAGAAGAAGAGAAGAGTGGTCAGACCAGTAAAAATAGTCAAATGAAAAGAAAAAGAAATGAAAATACAAGTCAGGGTATATATGCAAAAATGGAGAATAAAATAAACACAGAAAATAAAACAAAAATAAAAATAAAAGAAAATCAAAATAAAACAAAAAGAAAATAGATACAAAAGCCGCGAAAAGCCGCGAGCTCCGAAGAGCCGCGAAAAGCCGCGAAAACAAAAACGAAAATAAAAACAAAAAGAACTACTAAGCCGTGCTCCCCGGCAACGGCGCCATTCTGATGTGCGACCCGAGCGAACGAGGTAAAGGTACTCAATAGGTCGTTGCGACCTCTATCACTCCGAGTCACTCAATCAAGAAAAATCAACCACTCAAAACAGGTCAAATCAATCAAGCACAAAAGAGAGCGGTCTAGCTATGGGATTAACCTGGTATAGCACCCAGGGTCGAACACAAGGAGCACGGGTTGGCCAGAGGCCTACGAAGTAGTAAAAATAAAATAAAATGAAAGACAAGTATTTTTAGTGGGTTTTAGTGATTTTTGTATTTTTTTTGGATTTTTAAAATGTGAAGAAAATAAAAGAAAGTAAAGACAAGCACACTTTAACTAATTATTAAATATGTCAAAAAGCAAGCAAAAATTCAAACAAAAATGTTTTTATGTCTTTTAGGTTTTTAAGTGTTTTTGGTGAATTTTTGAGATTTTTATAATGTGTATTTTATTTTCTAAAAATCAAACAGTGCTAAAAAGACAAGGTACTGTCCAGCCAGGCCCAAAACCCAAAGATAAAATATCTAAGGATCTCAGAGGGACCTGAGGTAATTTTCCTGTATACTAGATAAAAGAAGGAAAATTTGAGCACCAAAATTATTGTTTTTGGGTTTTTAATTTATTTATTATGATTTTTATGAGTTTTTAGGTGTTTTCGAATTTTTAGGGTTTTTAAGCAATGAAAAATAGCCAAAATTGGCTAGAAAATCAAGAAACACACAAAGAACAGTAACTAATGTTTTTAGAATTTTTGGGGGTGTTTTTATATTTTTTTGGGATTTTTAATTCTAGACAGTAGCTAAAATAGAGGTTTTTGAATTTTTTAAAAATAACAAATAAAATCAAAAATGTCCTCAAAAATTCTCAAAAATTCTACAACATCGCAGGAGCCATGTGTCAAATTTTCATCGAATTTGGAGGTGATTTGATATTTTATTCAAAAATCAAAAGGGGGCACTGTGCACAGGGACTTAAGTGCAAATACCCGAAGTTCTGGGGGTCCAGGTGCAATTTTCCCAGCAAGTCACGCGCGTGACGCGTGCCTGGGGCACTCAGGGACCTTCTGGTAATAAAAACAAGTCCTAGGACCTTTTGGTAACTCGTACCAAAAAGTCCAGGGGCTATGTTGCAAATAACCCACTAAAAGGCGCACATGCGGAAATAAAACGTTCACAGGGGCATAAGTGCAAATACCAGAAAGTTTCTATTCATTCATAAAGCAACCAGAACTATAGGATAATAGTTGCAATTAAACCAAAACTACACGTGACGAAGCACGTGGCTCACACATACAGGGGCATAAATGCAAATATTAATAAGCACGAGGTCCAATGTGCAATTTACCCTACGGAAATAAAATGCATAAAATATTTACAGGACTGACACGTAAAACAGAAACTAAGAGGGGGCCTAAGGTAATTTACCCCTTTATTACGTCGACGGCTGGATGAGCGCCACGTAGCTGATCTGGCGGTCTCGGATGGCTGGCGCTTCTCTTCGTCCGCACGTGAGCCTGATCGACGGCGCAGAGGAGGACACGTGGGTGATCGAACGGCCTGGGGTGCTGGTGGTTCTCTCCTCTGCTCTAACGGTCCAGATCGCCCCTCTGGATGATCGGGCGGTGGCTGCTCCTTCGTGGATGGACGATCAAGATGAAACCTGGAGCTAGCGGGCGATCGGACGGCGGTGGAGGATACTGGAAGAACACTCAGCCGGCGAGCTTCGACGGCCTCGTGCGCGTACTGTGGTCCTCCTCAGCTACCTCTGAAGATCGAAGAAGGTCGGCGATGTCGTCCCGCAGCTGGTGGTGCCCTCCGATGGCCCAGCCGAGCCCTGGAGGGGCTCCGGCGAGGTCGACGGAGGGGAGCTCCTGGCCTGGATGTGGGGAGGCCTCAGATGGCCTCCTCTTGACCTGCAAAATAGCTCAAGAGCTTCGCGGGTCGAGGGCAAAGTGCCTCGACCCGGTTAGGTGGGGTGAAGGTGAGCTGTGGGTCGGGGCGAGCGAGCTCCGGCGAGCGGAGGATGGTGGAGCTCGAACCCCAGCTCCTGTGCGAGCTGGGTTGAACGAAGGGGCGAAGAATGTGCGTGGAGGAACGGCGAAGGTAACTGTGTGTTCCGATGCTCGAGAAGATGTGCGATATGGTCGGAATCAAAGGAACTCGACGGAACTACAATTTGGGGGAAACAAGAAATTAAGCTAAATAGGCGAGCTAGAATGCTACCTGGGTGGAGTGGAAGGCTATGCTGAAGCTTAGGCAGCTCCTGGTCGTTGCCTCGAAGGTCGCCAAGGCCTGAGGCTCGAGCTCCTGCACTGGGCGGAGCACGGCGGCGCAACGTCGTCGGATCAGTGGTCCGGCCACCCCCTCCTCACTGCTACAAGGGCAATCGCGAGCTGTCACCTCAGGGATCGCTATGGAGGTCACGGGATTGAGAGTGGAGAGCCAAAGATGGGAATGGAATGCGGCGGAGCTCAGACTATATGCTGCGGAGGGTTCGGCAAGAATCGATCGGGTAGGGCGAGCTGGTGCGCGGATCCCGAGGCAAAGGCTCCGGCGAGGCTCTCGGATATGACGTGATCATTCCGGACCCGGGATTTGGGGGGTTGGCGATCGGGTCATCTGTGGAAAAATGGGAGAAAACGGGTCGGGCACAGAGGACCCGGCTCTGGTGGTCCTGGGGGGGAGTTGACCGGGGGTCAACAATCCCCCGTGGACCAATCAGAGCCCGCCAAGCATTGAATTTTTATTTGATTTTTTTGGGCCATAAAATGACCGAATTTTCAAAAACTTAAAACATGAAATATTTTTAATTTATTTTTTTCTATTTTTTTGTGATTTTTAATTAATTTTTGGAAATAAAAATAAGGTATTTACATAGTATAGCTATACATAGGTATATATACAATATATGGTTTTTAATTTTGATTTTTAATTAGTTATTTTTATACATTTTTATTCCTATTTCATATTTTATTTATTTATAGAATAAAATGAGGAATAAAAGGCTATTTTTATTTTATTTTTATTATTTATATACATAGGTGAAATAAATAGTTATGTACAACTATATACATGGTATATGTACAACATATTTTTGTAATTTTAATTTTGTCATTTTTATTTGATTTTTGTTTTACTTCTTTTTATTTATTTTATTTACAATATATAGCATAGAATATTTACAAAAAGTTTTGAAAATAAATAAATTTATTTACAAGGTGAAATAAATAAAGGATCATGGTCTATGTACATGGTGAAAAGATATCTTTGGATTTTTTTTTATTTTTAAATTTTTATTTGGTTTTTAATAGTTTCTAAATATGTACAAACATATTTTTAGATGAGGAAAATATAATTTATTTATGTACATAAATATTTACACATGAGCCCCTATCCCTCTACTTGGCTTTTATGCGGTCAGGCCCATGCTGGGCCCTCCCTTGGGTTAGGTTGCTCAATATTTATTCTAAATATTTCCCTCTTTTTCTTTTTCCTCTTTATTCTTTTATTTTTGCACAAAAACATGCTAATTATAAGTTTTTACAAGATGCATGCTTTTGCTAATTATTCCTATTTACAAGTATCTACATGCATTTGCATAGGTTTTTGTAGCTAAAATATAAGAATAAAGAGTGATGAATGGGTATTCATCAGCAGCACATCCCCCTTCTCCAGCGATCTTTGAGAGAGAGAACTACAGTCAGGAGGAGGAGGAGGAACCACACTTCAGAGATACATGTGCTGACGAAAGCCACGTGCTTTGCGATCCAGAACCGACTGCCAGCCAAGAGGCCAGATTCAGGGGCCCCGTATGTCAGATGCCAGATCAGTGAGCAGAGGTTCGACCGTACTCTTCTAGATAGCGGATCGTCGATCAACCTTCTTCCGGCAGCCCTTCTCGACCGCTTCGAGTTGGGCACTCTTCGACAGAGCAGGACAGTCCTTCAGTTCGCTGATCGATCTGTCAAGAGGCCGATGGGGTTATTACGAGACGTTATCGTCACGATTCAGGGCCTGAAATTCCCCGTGGACTTCGTAGTGTTGGACATGGAGATCCCTGAGTCAGTGGCCGATACCCCCATCATCCTTGGTCGTCCGTTCTTGGCCACAGCCAAGGCGGTGACTGATCATGATAGCGGGAAGGTGTACTTTCGCGTCGAGGGCGAGAGTATACAAATAGAGACGGTCGAGGACTACAGAGCTAGATTCAGAGCCCGCTCAGATGCGAGTACAGATTCAGAGCAGTTGACAGACGCAGAGCCAGACATCCACCAGGACTGTGATTTTGTGATCACAGATGATGAGGCAGCTTGGGCAGATCTTGAGACACAAACCATCCTCTCACTTTCAGATACAGCTGATGCAGAGACGACAACAGAGGAGAGTCTGGAGAGCACAGACCTGGTTCAGGATACCATTGAGGCAGCAGAGCCGGTCCTTGATCGCAGCACGATGATTAGTGATGGTGGTGCTGAGGCCACCTTGTTTTCCGGTGGTACTGATGCCACTGATTCTGATACAGATCCCTCGGATTCAGAGTCTGATTGGGCCGATTGCTATGATCAGATGCCAGACCTGAGTCCATCCGAGCCTATAGATGAGGAGGAGGTAGATGCAGAGCCGAGCAGAGACAGTACAGTTGAGCCGCCTTCTCCCGATCCAGTTTGCGAGAGTACGCTTTCACTTTCCCAGGCAGATTTGGCCGACCTTGCAGCTTTCACTCAGTTTCTTCCGCAGCCAGATTTACCGGCACCCGGCATTCCAGAGCTGAAGCCGCTCCCTACTTCGCTGAAGTATCGATTCCTTGCGGGCGAGCCAGAGATGTACCCAGTCATCATCTCCGCCGAGTTGACTGGAGAGCAGGAATCCCGTTTGATGGGAGTTCTTGAAAAGAACCGCAAGGCGATCGGATGGAGCGTAGCAGATCTCCATGGGATTAGTCCATCAGTGTGCTCCTACCATATCTATCTCGAGGAAGGGGTGAAGCCGTCACGTGAGTTCCAGCGGCGACTGAACCCCAACCTGAGAGAGGTTGTGATGAAGGAAATATCAAAATGGTGGGGTGCAGGTTTTATTTATCCCATTTCCGACTCCAAGTGGGTCAGCCCCTTGCATGTGGTGCCCAAGAAGACGGGCATCACGACTGTGATCAGTGAGTCGGGAGAGGAGATTGCTACACGAGTACCCACCTCTTGGAGGGTTTGTGTTGACTACAGGAGACTCAACCAAGCCACCAAGAAGGACCATTTCCCCCTGCCTTTTATTGACCAGATCATTGAGAGACTGGCAGGGAAGAGCCATTATTGCTTCCTGGATGGGTACTCGGGCTACAACCAAGTGTCCATCGCTCCTGAGGATCAGGAGAAGACCACCTTTACCTGTCCCTTCGGCACATATGCTTTTCGACGCATGCCATTTGGGCTATGCAATGCCCCTGCGACTTTTCAGAGGTGCATGCTGTCGATCTTCTCGGACATGGTAGGGGAGTGCTTAGAGGTCTTCATGGATGATTTCTCGATCTACGGCGACGGATTCGATTCTTGTCTTGACTGCCTAGATCGAGTACTCCAGCGATGTATTGAGTATGATTTGGTGCTATCTTGGGAGAAGAGTCACTTCATGGTGACTCAAGGGACGGTGCTTGGCCACATCATCTCCAACAGGGGCATGGAGGTTGATCCGGCCAAGGTTGATGTCATTAGGAAACTCGCACCGCCGTCCAATCTGAGGCAGCTACGGTCATTCCTGGGGCACGTTGGATTTTATCGGAGATTTATTCAGGATTTCAGCAGGATTGCCCGACCGTTGACTGATCTCTTGATGAAAGACACCGAGTTCCTTGTCGATGACAAGTGTCTTTCGTCGTTTGCTACTCTCCAGCAGTGTCATTGAGGCTCCTGTCCTCCAGCCGCCTGATTGGTCTCTCCCATTCGAGATCATGACGGATGCCTCCGATTTTGCCGTAGGGGCAGTGCTGGGACAGAGGAGGGATGGAGTGCCATTTGCTATACACTACGCTAGCCGCACATTGGATTCCGCCCAGCGGAATTACACGGTCACAGAGAAGGAGATGCTAGCCGTAGTGTTTGCCCTGGATAAGTTCAGATCGTATATCATCGGATCCAGAGTGACTTTGTTTACAGATCACACCGCCATCAGGTACCTCATGGCAAAGAAGGATGCCAAGGCCAGACTGACTAGATGGATCCTTCTACTCCAGGAGTTCGACATTGAGATCAAGGATAAGCCTGGAGTCAAGAATGTGGTGGCGGATCATCTCTCCCAACTAGAGCAGCCTGAGGATTCTGAGCAGATTGACCCTATTAGAGATACCTTCCCAGATGAGGCGATCCTTGCTATCGCCTCACTCCCATGGTATGCCGATATTGTGAACTTTCTCGTTGTTGGGAAAGTCCCACAAGATTGGCCCAGGCAGAGGCTTGAGACCTTCCTAGCGAAGGCCAAGTCTTACCATTGGGAGGATCCCATCCTTTACCACGAAGGAGGGGATAGCGTCTGGCGTCGGTGTATTCCTCAGGAGGAACACCATAGCGTCCTCACTTACTGCCACAAGCTTGAGGCAGGAGGACATCATTCTGGGAGGAGAACGGCACAGAAAGTGCTCCAATCCGGCTTGTGGTGGCCTACCCTCTTCAAGGACTCAGATGAGTTCGTGAAGAGGTGTACTGACTGTCAGAGGATGGGCACTTGTGGACAGCGTGATATGATGCCGATGCAGCCCATTCACTTCTGTGAGGTTTTTGACGCATGGGGCATCGATTTCATGGGTCCATTCCCTAAGAGTCAGGGATTTGAGTACATTCTGTTGGCCGTTGATTATGTGAGTCGTTGGGTGGAGGCTATCCCCGCCCGAGCCGCTGATGCGAGGACCGTTTGCAGATTTTTGAGGAAGCACATCATCACGCGGTTCGGGGTTCCACGAGTTCTGATTTCTGATGGGGGATCCCACTTCATCAACGACCAGGTGAAGGCACTTGCTAGCGAGTTCGGCATAGACCATCGTGTTGCTACACCTTACCATCCACAGACGAATGGTCTAGCCGAAGTGTCGAATAGGGAGATCAAGACTATTCTGCAGAAAGTCGTCCGCCCGGACCGAAAGGATTGGTCACAGCTTTTGGACTCGGTCTTGTGGGCATATAGGACGTCTTTCAAGACACCTTTGGGCACATCTCCCTTTCGCCTCGTATATGGCAAGCCATGCCATTTACCTGTTGAGCTGAGGCACAAGTCACTTTGGGCAGTTACAGACATTATCATGGATCCAGATGGTATGGGAGACCAGAGAAGGCAGAGCTAGCTGCCCTGGAGGAGCTTAGAGATGCAGCTTTCTCAGCAGCCTACATTATAAGGAGAAAGTGAAGGAGTGGCATGATTCTCATATCAGCCACATGCATTTTGGAGATTGGACAGAGAGTATGGTTGTTTGATGCGAGACTTAGATTATTTCCAGGGAAGCTACAGAGCAAATGGAAAGGACCTTATCTGGTTAGAAAGGTACACGACAACGGTAGCATCGACATATCTGAGTTGTCTTCTGAGAGTACCTTTCGAGTGAACGGCCAGCGGCTCAAGCCATTTCTAGATCATGAGCCGCGGGTCGTTGATCTTGCCCCTATTCATTTTGCGTGAGATGTGGTCTTTGACTCACATCTAATGCATCTCACGCCTGAGTTCCACTGATCGTCCGCTGTATATAGATCCAGATGTCCATATCATCACATTCTTTAGTCCCACATCCCTTTCTTCATCTTGTGATTACGCCATACTCCAGGGTGCACTTTACCCTAAGTATAGGGGGGATGTGAGACCTTTCGGTATTCTTTTGTTTCTGTCTACCCCTGGTTTTGGTGCCTATACTTAGGGATATTTTACCCTAAGTATAGGGGGGGTAGACCCTGTGACATTCTGCACTCAGGTTTTCCCTTAGTATACAGCCTGCTATACTTAGGATTATTCGATCCTACGTATAGGGGGAGACCTGAGTCCCTCTTGACTTTTTCATTTCCCTTTTGTATAGCTTTCTTTCACTTCCCTATACATAGCAGAGTTATGTCTTCTTCAGTCGCTCTTGACTCTGAGGACATCGTTCGAGCTAAGTATAGGGGGGTGTGTATATATTTCATATATACTTTAGCCATAACTCGTACTTTGTGTGAGTGTGTTAATAAATAAAAATGGCTAAAAACCACAAAAAATTAAAAATTTTCATGTACATAACCTTCTTTTATTTGCACATACATAGCTAGTGTACAAATTATTTTTGTAAAAATGATTTCAAAAATCTTTTGTGTAAAGCTTGTGTAAATATTTTCGTATCAAAATTATGTATATAGTACAAAATTTTTCCAAAATGTTTTGAAATCAAAAGTTTGCAAAAATCTTGTGTAAATGTGTGAAAACATCTTTTTGCAAAACTTGCACTTCATGCATCATCATTCATGATTTCAAAACATTTTTCAAAAATTTGCATATTGTGTAAATAAGCATCTTTTTGTACTTTATGTATATAGTTTTTCTGGATGATAGTTGACATTTAAACTAGCCTGGAATCAAATTGAGAAATGGAGCTTGATTAAGATCTGAATCCACCTAATTTCTAAGAGGAACCTTATAGGACTTAGGTTTAGGCTTTTCAGGTCCCATGGTGACTTAATTCTTTGAGTTCACTAGGCTATGATCACATGTCATCTCGATGAGCCTAAGTAGAGCACTTAACAACAACACATGACTCCTATAGATTATGGCTTTACTTGGACACCAGCACTATGCCCGGGCTCTCTTACGGATGAGGTGGTGAGGAGGCAGTCTTACTTGACTTGGGGTAGCATATGAGGTTAGTACTTCTAGGCGGAACCTCTCTTCTTCTTATAGTGAAGGAAGTGCGTCTCAAACTTGGTCTGGTGCCATGAGTCTAACGACGGGAGTTGTGGGTTGCAATAAAGCTTCAAAGAAGGGATAGTCTACTGGCTCAAGAGGAAAAACTCCTTGTATAATGCTGCACATGTGTATGTTGTATAGATGCACTCGAAAAAAAAAATGTGCAAAAAGAAAAGAACTCCAAAAAAGTGGTGGGTCTGAGAGAAAATGATAATCCCACCGGAGTATGTATATAAGTGCAATAAGCAAAGCTTGGTTTTCATGATTTCACCTGTTGTAGCTTGCAGCAGGGAGACTGGCTACACTTGGCAAGCTCCCAGGGTACTTGGGCTACACTGGCCTTGACCCATTCTCTCTCCCCCTCTTCTTGAGCCGGTTGTACTTGAACTTAGAAGGGAATACCCCGCTCCTCGAGGAAAGAGTGGCCAGATTGAGGTCATAGAGTTACCTGTTAGGGAGGGTTGTCAAGTTGCCATTTCTGAGGTGGAGAGCTTAGACTTCACATTCACAGGACAAGAAAAGATTCATGGTCTTCAGGGTTTGTGATTGATGACTTGTTCTGATCTGGAGCATGAGGAGTCCTTGGTTATAGATTAGTGGAACTTAGAGGCTGTTAGGTTTTAAGCTTAAGTCTAAATAAGGTTCCGACACATTAATAATCCAAAGATCTGATTGAGCTCCATACCTCAATTTATAAAGGCAAGTTTAATAATCGACCTTGATCCATGTACATCCTCTTTTTCTTTTTCTTTCTTTCTTTTTCACTTCTTTTTCAAATAAGTGTTTGCTAAGGGACTAGCAAAGGATAGTATAGGGGGGTGATGAATACCCATTCATCACTCTTTATTCTTACATTTTAGATACAAAAAACCTTATGCAAATGCATGTAGATATGTGTAAATAGGAATAATTAGCAAAAGCATGCATTGTGTAAAACCTATAATTAGCATGTTTTTGTGCAAAAATAAAAGAATAAAGACTAAAAAGAAAAAGAGGGAAATATTTAGAATAAATATTGAGCAACCTAACCCAAGGGAGGGCTCAGCATGGGCATGACCGCATAAAAGCCAAAGTAGAGGGAGATAGGGGCTCATGTGTAAATATTTGTACATAAATAAAAATGTTTTCCTCACTCAAAAATATGCTTGTAAATATGTGTATAATTTATAAAAGATAAAAACAAAATAAAAAGTTAAAAATCAAAAAGATTAAAAATACCCTTTCATCATGTACATAGACCATGCTTCTATATTTATTTGACCTTGTAAATAAATAAGGTTATTTTCCAAAATTCTTGTAAATACTCTATGCTATATATTGTAAATAAATAAAATGAAAAGAATCAAAACAAAAATCAAATAAAAATTACAAAATTCAAAACATAAAAATACATTGTATATATACCATGTATATAGATGTATATATCTATTTATTTTACCTATATACATAAATAATAAAAACCAAATAAAAATACTCTTTTATTCCTTACTTTATAATATAAATAAATAAAATATAAAATAGGAATAAAATTGTACAAAAATAATAAGTAAAAATCAAAAATCAAAAGCCTACATATTGTATATATACCTATATATAGCTATATATTGTAAATACCTTATTTTTATTTCTAAAAATTAATTAAAAATCACCAAAAAATAGCAAAAAATAAAATAAAAATATTTCATGTTTTGGGTTTTTGCTGATTCGGCCCCTAGCTATGTGTATTTGGCACTTCTTGATTCAGCCACGTGGCCTTCAGCCATTGGCCCTGGGGGATGTTGACCGCCCGGTCAACTGACCCCCCCCAGGACCACTCTTCACGGATTTGAGCGGCCAACCCGACTTCTCCATTTAATACCCGCTCAACCCGATCACCAATCCGCCAACCCCCGGGTCCGAATCATCCTCCTTGCATCCGGCATCATCGCCGGAGCCGCTCCCTTGGGATCCGCGCGCTCCTGAGCTTGCCCGGACCCCCTCTTTTCGGACCCCTAGCCATATAAATCTTGAGCTCAGCCGCCTTCCCGCGCCATCTTTGGCTCTCCATTCTTCGTCCCGTGACCTCCACAACTACCCCCGAGGTGACAGCTCCAGGTTGGCCGTGTCGCAGCGAGGAGAGAGTGGCCGGACCACTGATCCGGCGAGTAGCTCCGCCGTAGCTCCGCCATTGGTGCGAGCTCTGAGCCTCGGGCCCAGACGACCCTCGAGGCTACGACCGGGGGCTTCCCCAGCTCCAGCCCAGTCTACTTCACCACCCAGGTAATCCCTTAGCTTCGCCCTTTCCTTCAATTTCCATTTTGCCCCAAATCGCACCGCCGTCGTTTTTCGTCGATTCCGACCATCTCGCGCACCCATTCGATCATCGGAATCCATACTCATCTCCGCCTTCCCTCCGCGCACCTTCTCCATACCCCCATCCAACCCAGCTCGCACAGGAGCTGGGGATTCGAACTCCTCCGTCCACCGCTTCGCCGGAGTTCGACCATATCGCCCCACCGGTCACCTCCACGACGCCTAACGGGGTCGAGGCACTTTGCCCTCGACCCGCGAGTTTCCTGGTCTACCTTGCAGGTCATTGCGAGCCCATCTGAGGGTTCGAGTCATCTGGGCCAGGAGCTTCACCTCCGCCGACCTCGCCGGAGCCCTTCAGGGCTCGGCTGGGTCATCGGAGCCTACCAGCAGCTGCGGAGCATCATCGCGGACCTTTTCTGATCTTCAGAGGCAGCAGGGGAGGAGACCAGCGCTCGCACGAGGCCGGCGAAGCTCGCCGGCCGACTGTTCTTCCAGCATCTTCCCCGACCGTTCGATCGTCCTCGACCTCCAGTTCGTATCCAGACCATTCACTTGAGGAGAGCCAGACACCGTCAGATCTTGGAGAGGCGATCAGGACCGTCCGTTGCACGAGGGGTAGCCACCGAGCACCGCACCCGTTCGATCTCCCACGTGGCGTACCCTCAGCCGTCCGATCGCTGCGAGAACCTCAGCATGGGAGCGCCAGCCATTTCCAGCCGTCCATCTACACACGTGGCGCGCATCCATCGGACGACTTAAATAAGGGGTAAATTGTCTTAGGCCCCCTCTTCTTTTATGCTTTTAGTTTCAGTCCTGTAAATATTTAATTCCGTAGTTTAGTTTGAGGTTAATTTGCACAATGGACCACGAGCTTTAGTTTATTTGCACTTATACCCCTGTCTGTGTGAGCAACGGCGCCATTCTGATAACATGCCTGATCACTAGGGTATGAGGTACAAAAATCAGGTCGTTGTGACCCAAGCAATCAGACCACGTATATCAAGAAGAATCAACCACTCAAACAGATAAAATAATTAAGCACGAAAGAAGAGCGGTCTAGCTATAGGATTAACCTGGTATAGCTCCCAGGGTCGAACACAAGGAGCACGGATTGGCCTAGGGCCTACGAAGTAGTAAAAACAATATAAAAATAAAAGGAAATGTTTTTTAGTGGTTTTTGATAATTTTTATATTTTTTTTTGGATTTTCAAATTATAAAGAAAATAAAAGAAAGTAAAATCTAGGCAACTTCAACAATTTATTAAACACACCAAAAATAATGAAAAAATTAAGGAAAAATTGTTTTTGTGTTTTTTAAGTTTTTAAGTGTTTTTGGTGAATTTTTGAGATTTTTCTAATGGGTAAATTTTTTTCTAAAAATCAAACAGTGCTAAACAGGAGAGGTACTGTCCAGCAAGGCTTGAAACTCAAAAATAAAATATCTAAGAGTCTCACTAAGCCCTGGAGGTAATTTTCCTGTAATCTAGAAAGAATAAGGAAAATTTAGGCACCTTAATTATTGTTTTTGGATTTTTAAATTAATTATTATAATTTTTATGAGTTTTTGAGGGTTTTGCAATTTTTAGGGTTTTTAAGTGATGTAAAATAGCCAAAATTGGCTAGAAAATCAAACAACAAGCAAACAACAGTATCTAATTTTTTTATAATTTTTGGGGGTGTTTTTATATTTTTTTGGTATTTTTATATCTAAACAGTAGCTAAAAAATAGGTTTTTGAATTTTTAAAAATACTAAATGAAATCAGAAATGTCCTCAAAAATCCCTAAAATTTCTACATCATGGCAGGAGCCATGTGTCAAAATCTCATTGGATTTGGAGGTGATTTGATATTTTATTCAAAAATAACAAGGGGGCACTGTGCACAGGGACGTAAGTGCAAATACCCGAGAGTCTGGGGGCCCAGGTGCAAAATACCCAGCAAGTCACGCGCGTGGCGCGTGGCTGGGGCACTCAGGGGCCTATTTGTAATAAAAACCTACTTCTTGGACCTTTTGGTAACTGGTACCAGAAAGTCCAAGGGTATGGTTGCAAATATCCCACTAAAATCCGCACATGCGTGAATAACAGGCTCACAAGGGTATAAAAGCAATTACCAAAAAGTTTCTATTCATTACATAACAGCCCAGAACTACAGGGAAAGAAATGCAAATAACCCTAAACTACACGTGACGACGCACGTGGTCTCATACAAACAGGGGCATACATGCAAATCTAAACAAACACGAGGTCCACAATGCAATTTACCCTACGAAAATAAAGTTCTAAAAATATTTACAGGACTAAGACGAAAAAGACAAACTAAGAGGGGGCCCTAAGTAAATTACCCCTTTATTCGTCGACGGCCAGATGCGCGCCACGTGGAAGATCGGTCGGCTCTGGATGGGGGGCGCGTCTCTTCTTCAGCTCGGGGGCTCGATCGACGGTGGAGGCGAGGACACGTGGGAGATCGGGCGGTTCTGGGCTCAGGTACCTCTCTCTTCTGCTGCGAACGGTCCAGATGAACTCCTCGGAGTGATCGACGGTTGCTGCTCCTCGGAAGATGGACGGCTGAGATCAAAGCTGGAGCGGAGGCGTCATCGGACGGTTCTGGAGGATGGTGGAAGAACACGACGCCGGCGAACTTCGTCGGCCTCGTGCGTGAGCTGTACTCCTCCTCAGCTGCTCCTGATGATCGGAACGGGTCCGCGGTGAAGCTCCGCAGCTGGTGGTGGACTTCGATGGCCCGGCCGAGCCCTGGAGGGGCTCCGGCGAGGCTGGCGGTGCGAAGCTCCTGGCTGGAATGTAAGAGAGGCTCAGATGCCTCCCGTTGGACCTGCAAAGCAAACCAAAAGCTTCGCGGGTCGAGGGCAAAGTGCCTCGACCCCAAGAAGCGTCGTGAGGGTGAACGGTGCGGCGGGGTGAATGAGCTCCGGCGAGCGACAGGTGGTGGAGCTCGACTCCCAGCTCCGGGGCGAGTTGGGTTGAACGAGTGGGCGAAGAACGTGCGTGGGGGAACGGCGAAGATGGTCATGTGCTCCGATGATCGAGATAGTGTGCGTGATGGTCGGAATCAGAGGAACACAGCAAGGCGTCAATTTGGGGGTAACTTAAAATTAGACTAAACAAGAAGGAACGAGGGTTACCTGGGTGAAGCTGGAGACTATGCTGGAGCTTAGCTAGCTCCTGGTCCTTGCCTCAAGGGTCGTCAACGCCCGAGGCTCGAGCTCCGGTTGAACGTCGGAGCACGGCGGCGCGAGGCAGTCGGATCGATGGTCCGAGCACCTCCTCCTCTCTGCGACACCGGCAAATGCAAGCTGTCACCTTGCTGGTTGCGATGGAGGTCACTGGAGAGAGAATGGGGAGCCAAAGATGACAGTGGAGTGCGGCGGAGCTCGGGATATATAGTGCTAGGGGTCCGGCTAAATCGGAGTCGGGCGAGAAGCTTGGAGCGCGGATCCCAAGAACCCACCCCGGGCGTGGATCAGGGAAGATCAGGCTCGGATTAGAGCCCGGGGTTAGCGGATTCGGAGGTCGGATCTGGTGGGGATAAAATCAAGAAATCGGGTCCAAAAGCAGATCCGCGGCTCTGGTGGTCCTGGGGGAGGTGTTGACCGGGGGTCAACAATCCCCCGTGGACCAATCAGAGCCCGCCAATTATTGAAATTTTATTTGATTTTTTTGGGGCCTTAAATGGCCGAATTTTCAAAAACTTAAAACATGAAAAATGTTTGTTTTAATTTTTTCTATTTTTTTGTGATTTTTAATTAATTTTTGGAAATTAAAATAAGGTATTTACATATTATAGCTATACATAGGTATATGTACAATGTAGGATTTTTTATTTTGATTTTTAATTAGTTATTTTTATACATTTTTATTCCTATTTTATATTTTATTTATTTATAGGATAAAATGAGGAATAAAAGGCTATTTTTATTTTATTTTTATTATTTATATACATGGGTTAATTAGTTAGTTATATACATGATACATACATGGTATATATACAAGATGTTTTTTTGTATTTTTAATTTTGTAATTTTTTTTTATTTTTGTTTTAATTCTTTTTATTTATTTTATTTACAAAACATAAAAAGGAATATTTACAAAAAGTTTTGGAAATAAAGAAATTTATAAGATAGGGGTTTATGTACATGGTGAAAGGTTGTTTTTAGGATTTTGATTTTTAACTTTTTATTTTGTTTTTAATAGGCTATAAATATGTACAAAATATATACAAGTATTTACAACATATTTTTGGTTGAGGAAAAATATTATTTTATTTATTTACATAAGTATTTACATATGTGAGCCCCTATCTCCCTCTACTTGGCTTTTATGCGGTCAGGCCCATGCTGAGCCCTCCCTTGGGTTAGGTTGCTCAATATTTATTCTAAATATTTCCCTCTTTTTCTTTTTCATCTTTATTCTTTTATTTTTGCACAAAAACATGCTAATTATCTATTTTTACAAACATGCATGCTTTTGCTAACTTTTCCTATTTACACATATCTACATGCATTTGCATAGGTTTTTGTAGCTAAAATATAAGAATAAAGAGTGATGAATGGGTATTCATCACCCCCCTATACTATACTTTGCTAGTCCCTTAGCAAACACTTATTTTGAAAAAGAAGTGCAAAAGAAAAGAAAGAAAAAGAAAAAGAAAAAGAGAATGTACATGGATCAAGGTTGATTATTAAACTTGCCTTCATTAAATTGAGGTATGGAGCTTAATCAGATCTTTGGATTATTGATGTGTCGGAACCTTATTTAGACTTAAGCTTAAAACCTAACAGCCTCCAAGTTCCACTATTCTATAACCAAGACTCCTCAATGCTCCAGATCAGAACAAGTCATCAATCACAAACCCTGAAGACCATGAATCTTTTCTTGTCCTGTGAAAGTGAGGTCTAAGCTCTCCACCTCAGAAATGGCAACTTGACAACCCTCCCCAACAAGGTAACTCTATGACCTCAATCTGGCCACTCTTTCCTCGAGGAGCGGGGTATTCCCTTCTAAGTTCAAGTACAACCGGCTCAAGAAGAGGGGGAAGAAGAGAGTGGATCAAGGCCAGTGTAGCCAAGTACCCTTGGGAGCTTGACCAGTGTAGCCAAGTCTCCCTGCTGCAAGCTACAACAGGTGGAACATGAAACCAAGCTTTGCTTATTGCACTTATATACATACTCCGGTGGGATTATCATTTTCTCTCAGACCCACCACTTTTTTGGAGTTCTTTTCTTTTTCACATTTTTTTTTCGAGTGCATCTATACAACATGTACATGTGCAGCATATATACAAGGAGTTTTTCCTCTTGAGCCAGTAGACTATCCCTCTTTTGAAGCTTTATTGCAACCCACAACTCCCGTCGTTAGACTTCATGGCAACCAGACCAAGTTGAGACGCACTTCCTTCACTAAATGAAGAAGAGAGGTTCCGCCTAGAAGTACTACCCTCATATGCTACCCCAAGTCAAGGAAGACTGCCTCCTCACCACCTCATCCGTAGAGAGCTCGGTGCATAGTGCGGTTGTCCAAGTAAAGCCATAATCTATATGAGTCATGTGTTGTTGTTAAGTGCTCTACTTAGGCTCATTGAGATGACATGTGATCATAGCCTAGTGGACTCAAAGAATTAAGTCACCATGGACCTGAAAAGCCTTAAACCTAAGCCCTATAAGGTTCCTCTTAGAAGTTAGGTGGATTAAGATCTTAATCAAGCTCCATTTCTCAATTTGATTCCAGGCTTAGTTTAAATGTCAACTATCATCCAAGGAAAACTTATACATATGTACAAAAAGATGCATATTTACACAAATTTTACAATCATGCAAAATTTTTGAAAAATGTTTTGAAATCATGAATGATGATGCATGAAGTGCAAGTTTTGCAAAAAGGTATTTACACACATTTACACAAGATTTTTGCAAACTTTTGATTTTCAAAACATTTTGGAAAAAATTTTGTACTATATACATAATTTTGATACAGAAATATTTACACAAGCTTTACACAAAAGATTTTTGAAATCATTTTTACAAAAATAATCTGTACACTAGCTATGTATGTGCAAATAAAAGAAGATTATGTACATGAAAATTTTTAATTTTTGTGGTTTTTAGCCATTTTTATTTATTAACACACTCACACAAAGTACGAGTTATGGCTAAAGTATATATGAAATATATACACACCCCCCTATACTTAGCTCGAACGATGTCCTCGGAGTCAAGAGCGATGAAGAAGACATAACTCGTGCTATGTATAGGGAAGTGAAAAGAAAGGCTATACAAAAGGAGAATAAGAAGTCAAGAGGGACTCGGGACTTCCCCCTATACTTAGGATCAAGTAATCCTAAGTATAGCAGGCTGTACACGAAGGGAAAACCGAGTGGAGAATGTACAGGGTCTACCCCCCCTATACTTAGGGTGAAATGCCCCTAAGTATAGGCAGCAAAAATAAGGGTAGACAGAAACAAAAGGAAAACCCGAAAGGTCTCACATCCCCCCTATACTAAGGGTAAAGTGCACCCTAAGTATAGCATAATCAAAAGATGAGGAAAGGGATGTGGGACTAAAGAAAGTGATGATATAGACATCTGGATCTATGTACAGCGGAGGGTCAGTAAAGCTCAGGCGTGAGATGCATTAGATGTGAGTCAAAAGACCACATCTCACGCAAAATGAATAGGGGCAAGATCAACGACCCGCGGCTCATGATCTAGAAATGGCTTGAGCCGCTGGCCGTTCACTCGGAAGGTACTCTCAGAAGACAACTCAGATATGTCGATGCTACCGTTGTCGTGTACCTTCCGAACCAGATAAGGTCCTTTCCATTTGCTCTGTAGCTTCCCTGGAAATAATCTAAGCCTCGCATCAAACAGCCATACTCTCTGTCCAATCTCAAAATGTTTGTGGCTGATATGTGAATCATGCCACTCCTTGACTTTCTCCTTCTAATGTAGGCTGCTTGTGAAAGCTGCATCTCTAAGCTCTTCCAGGGCAGCTAGCTCTGCCCTCCTCTGGTCTCCTATACCATCTAGATCCATAAGTATGTCTGTAACTGCCCAAAGTGACTTGTGCCTCAGCTCAACTGGTAGGTGACAGGGTTTGCCATATACGAGGCGAAAGGGAGATGTGCCCAAAGGTGTCTTGAAAGACGTCCTATATGCCCACAAGACCGAGTCCAATAGCTGTGACCAATTCTTTCGGTCAGGGCGGATGACTTTCTGCAGAATAGTCTTGATCTCCCTATTCGACACTTCGGCTAGACCATTCGTCTGTGGATGATACGGTGTAGCAACACGATGATCTATGCCGAACTCGCTAGCAAGTGCCTTCACCTGGTCGTTGATGAAGTGAGATCCCCCATCAGAAATAAGAACTCGTGGAACCCCGAACCGCGTGATGATATGCTTCCTCAAGAATCTGCAAACTGTCCTCGCATCAGCGGCTCGGGCGGGGATAGCCTCCACCCAACGACTCACATAATCTACGGCCAACAGAATGTACTCAAATCCCTGACTCTTAGGGAATGGACCCATGAAATCGATGCCCCATGCGTCAAAAACCTCACAGAAGTGAATGGGCTGCATCGGCATCATATCACGCTGTCCACAAGTGCCCATCCTCTGACAGTCAGTACACCTCTTCACGAACTCATCTGAGTCCTTGAAGAGGGTAGGCCACCACAAACCGGATTGGAGCACTTTCTGTGCCGTTCTCCTCCCAGAATGATGTCCTCCTGCCTCAAGCTTGTGGCAGTAAGTGAGGACGCTATGGTGTTCCTCCTGAGGAATACACCGACGCCAGACGCTATCCCCTCCCTCGTGGTAAAGGATGGGATCCTCCCAATGGTAATACTTGGCCTTCGCAAGGAAGGTCTCAAGTCTCTGCCTGGGCCAATCTTGTGGGACTTTCCCAGCAACGAGAAAGTTCACAATATCGGCATACCATGGGAGTGAGGCGATGGCAAGGATCGCCTCATCTGGGAAGGTATCTCTGATCGGATCGATCTGCTCTGACTCCTCAGGCTGCTCTAACCGGGAAAGGTGATCCGCCACCACATTCTTGACTCCAGGCTTATCCTTGATCTCAATGTCGAACTCCTGGAGTAGAAGGATCCATCTAGTCAGTCTGGCCTTGGCATCCTTCTTTGCCATGAGGTACCTGATGGCGGTGTGATCTGTGTACAAAGTCACTCGGGATCCAATGATATACGATCTGAACTTATCCAGGGCAAACACTACTGCTAGCATCTCCTTCTCTGTGACCGTATAATTCCGCTGGGCGGAATCCAATGTGCGGCTAGCATAGTGTATAGCAAATGGTACTCCATCCCTCCTCTGTCCCAGCACTGCCCCTACGGCAAAATCGGAGGCGTCCGTCATGATCTCGAATGGGAGAGACCAATCAGGTGGCTGGAGGACAGGAGCCTCAATCACACATCTCTGGAGAGTAGCAAACGACGAAAGACACTTGTCATCGACAAGGAACTCGGTGTCTTTCGTCAGGAGGTCAGTCAACGGTCGGGCAATCCTGCTAAAATCCTGAATGAATCTCCTATAAAATCCAACGTGCCCCAGGAATGACCGTAGCTGCCTCAAATTGGACGGCGGTGTGAGTTTTCTAATGACATCGACCTTGGCCGGGTCAACCTCCATGCCCCTGTTGGAGATGATGTGGCCAAGCACCGTCCCTTGAGTCACCATGAAGTGACTCTTCTCCCAAGATAGCACCAAGTGATACTCAATACATCGCTGAAGTACTCGATCTAGGCAGTCAAGACAAGAATCAAATCCGTCGCCGTAGATCGAGAAATCATCCATGAAGACCTCAAGGCACTCCCCTACCATGTCCGAAAAGATCGACAGCATGCACCTCTGGAAAGTCGCAGGGGCGTTGCATAGCCCAAATGGCATGCGTCGAAAAGCGTATGTGCCGAAGGGACAGGTAAAGGTGGTCTTCTCCTGATCCTCGGGAGCGATGGCCACTTGGTTGTAGCCCGAGTACCCATCCAGGAAGCAATAATGGCTCTTCCCTGCCAGTCTCTCAATCATCTGGTCAATAAAAGGCAGGGGGAAATGGTCCTTCTTGGTGGCTTGGTTGAGTCTCCTGTAGTCAACACAAACCCTCCAAGAGGTGGGTACCCGTGTAGCAATCTCCTCCCCCGACTCATTGATCACAGTCGTGATGCCCGTCTTCTTGGGCACCACATGCAAGGGGCTAACCCACTTGGAGTCGGAAATGGGATAAATAAAACCTGCACCCCACCACTTCGATATTTCCTTCATGACAACCTCTCTCAGGTTGGGGTTCAGACGCCGCTGGAACTCACGCGACGGCTTCGCCCCATCCTCGAGATAGATGTGGTGGGAGCACACTGATGGACTAATCCCATGGAGATATGCTACGCTCCATCCGATCGCCTTGCGGTTCTTTTCAAGAACCCCCATCAAACGGGATTCCTGCTCTCCAGTCAACTCAGCGGAGATGATGACTGGGTACATCTCAGGATCGCCCGCAAGGAATCGATACTTCAGCGAAGTAGGGAGCGGCTTCAGCTCTGGAATGCTGGGTGCCGGCAAATCTGGCTGTGGAAGGAACTGTGTGAAAGCTGCAAGGTCTGCCAAATCTGCCTGGGAAAGTGTAAGTGTACTCTCGCAAACTGGATCGGGAGAAGGCTGCTCATCTGCACTGTCTCTGCTCTGCTCTGCATCTAACTCCTCCTCCTCAATAGGCTCAACTGGACTCGAGTCTGGCATCTGATCATAGCAATCGGCCCAATCAGACTCTGAATCCGAGGGATCTGCATCAGAATTGGTGGCATCATTACCACCGGAAAGCAAGGTGGCATCAGCACCACCATCACTAATCACCGTGCTGCGATCGAGAACCGGCTCTGCTGCCGCAACTGTATCCGAACCCAGGTCTGTGCTCTCCAGACTCTCCTCTGCTGTCATCTCTGCATCAGCTGTATCTGAAAGTGAGAGGGTAGTCTGTGACTCAAGGTCTGCCCAAGCTGCCTCGTCATCTGTGATCACAAAATCACAGTCCTGGTGGATGTCTGGCTCTGCGTCTGTCAGCTGCTCTGAGTCGGTGCTGGCATCTGAGCGGGATCTAGATCTGGCTCTGTAGTCCTCGACCGTCTCTATTTGTATACTCTCGCCCTGGACGCGAAAGTACACCTTCCCGCTATCATGATCAGTCGCCGCCTTGGCTGTGGCCAAGAACGGACGACCAAGGATGATGGGGGTATCGGTCACTGACTCAGGGATCTCCATGTCCAACACTACGAAGTCCACGGGGAATTGCAGACCCTGAATCGTGACGATAACGTCGCGTAGCAACCCCTTCGGCCTCTTGACAGATCTATCAGCGAACTGAAGGACTGTCCTGCTCTGTCGAAGAGTGCCCAACTCGAAGCAGTCGAGAAGGGCTGCCGGAAGTAGGTTGATCGACGATCCGCTATCTAAAAGAGTACGGTCGAACCACTGCTCACTAATCTGGCATCTGACATACGGGGCCCCTGCATCTGGCCTCTTGGCTGGCAGTCGGTTCTGGATCGCGAAGCACGTGGCTTTGGTCAGCACATGTATCTCTGAAGTGTGGTTCCTCCTCCTCCTCCTGATTGTAGTCCTCTCTCTCAAAGATCTCTGGAGAAGGGGGATGTGCTGCAAAGCCTCCTGGAGGGTCAGCTGGATGTGGAAGCGATCGATCATGCTCTGGCTGAACTCCTCAAGCTCTCTCTTTTTTGGGTCATTTTTCTTCCCCTTCCCCATCTGAAGGGCTCTAGGGAAAGGGATCACTGGGTCCTTCTCAGATGAAGGACTAGGAAAAGGTCTAAGCGGTTCAAGGACCGGATCCACACATACATCACGCACCACAGTGGGACCAGAAGAAAATAAACCTTTTCCTTTATTCGTAGCAGAGTTCCGAGATACATGACCATGAGGAAAAACAACATCAGATCTCTCTCTACAAACACCGGTGGCCTCAGTACCACCACGAGTGGGCTGCTCTGCTGCTGGAAGACGTCTCGCGGCATCAGTACCGCTAACTGGCTCGGCTGCTGCTGGGGTGGCATCAGTACCACCTCCTGAATCTGGTGAAGTGGCGGCCTCAGTACCGCCGGTGGGATCAGCATCCTCGGTGGCCTCAGTACCACCGTCATCGACTGGAGCGGCCTCAGTACCGCTCTCCTCCTCCTCCTGGGGCGCCTCGGGGTGAAGCTCAGCTGAGACGCCGCCGCCTGCTGGGGTCCTACCGCTCCTAAGCGTGGCAAAATCAACATCAAACAGATCTGAAGAAGTATCATCAAATGGATCGCTAGGAGTGGCTAACTCAGTATGTACTACCTGCTCGGACTTCCGCTTGAGGTTGTTCGGATTCGGCTCTATCTGTGCAGGTATGGCGGCCTTCCCTCTCACCAAGTCCCGCATCTCCTGGCGGAACTCGTCCATCTCCCGTCGAAAGGTCGCCTGCTGATCCGTGAGGAGGCGGGCGATATCATCCAAGGCAGGGCTCTCGTGGGAGCCCGACGGGTAGCCTTGCTGTGGGTGAGGCTGCTGGTACTGCTGCGGGTGAGAGGGGTAGGAAGGAGGCTGCTGCTGGTGCTGGTATCCCGGGTGAGCCTGCTGCTCACGCCTCCAAGACTGTCCCTGCTGATAGGGACGAGGACCGTAAGACGACTGCTGCTGGTAGACTGGGTGCTGCTGCTGCGGCTGCTGGTGATGGTCTCTCGGCTGGGAGTACTGCCCTCCCTGTGCTGACGGCTGCTGCTGGGGCTGGGCACCACCGCTCCCCCACCTGAATCCGGGATGATCACGTCGGATCCCAGGCTGGGGACGGTCGTACCAGATCCCGTTGACATCCATCAACGGCTCTGCATCAAAGGGGGCTGGGGGTAGTACTGCCAACGGCTGATCCGGCTGGTAGACCACCATCTGCATCTCGGGAGATGGTGGTGACTGCAAGGTAGGCTGCGGCTGCTGGTACGGCTCCGCCTGTACAAGGTGAACCTGTCTAGGCTGCACTGGGGTGCTGGAGCGCTGGGACGAGCTGCTGCTGCTGCCGGCGTCGCCTCGCGACTGAAGACGGGGCTGAGAAGCCGTCTGTGTCTCCTGGAGACACATGAGCTGTGTCTTCAAGTCGCTCAAGACCTGTGCCATCTGATCCATCTGTGCTATCCTCTGGCACTGCTTCTTCTCTATCAGCTCCATGCGGTCCAGCTTCTCGCTGATGATGCCCATGTCCGCAGCTGACGACTCTAACTGTGCTGCTGCTGTGGCTGCTGCGGACGAACTGGAAGGACCTGCATCTACCCGTGTTATCCTCTGGTACTGCACGGGTCCTGGCTGATGTGGCTGGGTCTTCTGAGTGGTCCTGGGGGAGGTGTTGACCGGGGGTCAACAATCCCCCGTGGACCAATCAGAGCCCACCAATTATTGAAATTTTATTTGATTTTTTTGGGGCCTTAAATGGCCGAATTTTCAAAAACTTAAAACATGAAAAATGTTTGTTTTAATTTTTTCTATTTTTTTGTGATTTTTAATTAATTTTTGGAAATTAAAATAAGGTATTTACATATTATAGCTATACATAGGTATATGTACAATGTAGGATTTTTTATTTTGATTTTTAATTAGTTATTTTTATACATTTTTATTCCTATTTTATATTTTATTTATTTATAGGATAAAATGAGGAATAAAAGGCTATTTTTATTTTATTTTTATTATTTATATACATGGGTTAATTAGTTAGTTATATACATGATACATACATGGTATATATACAAGATGTTTTTTTGTATTTTTAATTTTGTAATTTTTTTATTTTTGTTTTAATTCTTTTTATTTATTTTATTTACAAAACATAAAAAGGAATATTTACAAAAAGTTTTGGAAATAAAGAAATTTATAAGATAGGGGTTTATGTACATGGTGAAAGGTTGTTTTTAGGATTTTGATTTTTAACTTTTTATTTTGTTTTTAATAGGCTATAAATATGTACAAAATATATACAAGTATTTACAACATATTTTTGGTTGAGGAAAAATATTATTTTATTTATTTACATAAGTATTTACATATGTGAGCCCCTATCTCCCTCTACTTGGCTTTTATGCGGTCAGGCCCATGCTGAGCCCTCCCTTGGGTTAGGTTGCTCAATATTTATTCTAAATATTTCCCTCTTTTTCTTTTTCATCTTTATTCTTTTATTTTTGCACAAAAACATGCTAATTATCTATTTTTACAAACATGCATGCTTTTGCTAACTTTTCCTATTTACACATATCTACATGCATTTGCATAGGTTTTTGTAGCTAAAATATAAGAATAAAGAGTGATGAATGGGTATTCATCACCTCTATCCTAGTGTGCGGGTCACTCTCTCGCTCAAGCAAACCAAACAATGAGGGGGTTGCTCTCCCCAAGACAGAATTTTTAGGGTGAGCGTGTTTTAAGGTCAATAGTCTTAGCAGTCCCAATTTTATGGTTACACTTTTTTAGGTATTTTTCAATGCAAACAAAAACGCCTAACGAATTTTTCGGTTTCTCCTGGTTATTAAGTCCAAAATCGGGGGGAGAAGACGAAAAAGCCGATGCACGAAAAATCAATGATGCATGCAGAGTCAGAAATGCGTACCTGCCTCCAGCTCTCTACATGCAAAGTGATCCGCGCATAAAATAAAGACAGAAAAGTAAACTAAGCTATATGATGCAACGGTAAAAAGCCGAGTCCTAAGACAAGCAACTTCTATTGATCGTGAAGAACAATAGTTAGTTAACCGAATCGAGTCCGGAGTCCGATCTTGGGAGTCACTCGGTGCCCGCCACAACGGGTCCTGCCAGCGTTGTATGTGACTCCTAACGGCACGTGGTCTCAAATCCAATTAAACTAACTTTTTTTAGTGAATTTTAGTAAGGTCCAATTACGTTCTATAGGAACAGATATTCTATTAAGTGTTGGGCCTTAGAAATCTTACATCACAACCAACAAAAAACCTATGTCTAGGGGCTCGAGCAAAAACCGCGAAAAATCCGGAAAATGACAGTAAGAAAAGAAAAAGAAAACCGCGTAAAAAGCCGCGAAAAACCGAGGGGTCCTAATGGGTCCCCCGAGCACGCCGGTGCTCGGCGAAACAGACCCGCTACGGTCTAAGTCTATCAGTCCAAACAGTCTCAGAGTCCTGTATTATTACAATTAATAATAAATGAATAAAATTCTATCCTACTGCCTCACTCCACTCAACTCTCTCCTCTCGCTCTCTCCTGCGGCTTCGTAGAGAAAGAAAAGCCGCCTCCGAATGCCGCGGCTGCACCGGCTCCTCAAAAGTCGCCTCCGCGGTCCTCGGGCCCTCGCAAGAAAACAGGAAGAGTGGTCAGACCAATAAACAATAATCAAATAATAAATGAAAGTAAAAACAAGGGTATATATGCAAAAATGAGAAATAAAATAGTCACACAAAATCAAACAAAAATAAAAAGAAAAGAAAGTCAAAATAAAACAAAAATAAATCAAAAAGGAACTATGAACAAAAGCCGCGAAAAGCCGCGAGCTCCGAAGAGCCGCGAAAAACCGCGAAAACAAAAATGAAAAGAAAGTCAAAAGTAACTACTAAGCCGTGCTCCCCGGCAACGGCGCCATTCTGATAACAGGCCTGATCACTAGGGTATGAGGTACAAAAATCAGGTCGTTGTGACCCAAGCAATCAGACCACGTATATCAAGAAGAATCAACCACTCAAACAGATAAAATAATCAAGCACGAAAGAAGAGCGGTCTAGCTATAGGATTAACCTGGTATAGCTCCCAGGGTCGAACACAAGGAGCACGGATTGGCCTAGGGCCTACGAAGTAGTAAAAACAATATAAAAATAAAAGGAAATGTTTTTTAGTGGTTTTTGATAATTTTTATATTTTTTTTTGGATTTTCAAATTATAAAGAAAATAAAAGAAAGTAAAATCTAGGCAACTTCAACAATTTATTAAACACACCAAAAATAATGCAAAAATTAAGGAAAAATTGTTTTTGTGTTTTTTAAGTTTTTAAGTGTTTTTGGTGAATTTTTGAGATTTTTCTAATGGGTAAATTTTTTTCTAAAAATCAAACAGTGCTAAACAGGAGAGGTACTGTCCAGCAAGGCTTGAAACTCAAAAATAAAATCTCTAAGAGTCTCACTAAGCCCTGGAGGTAATTTTCCTGTAATCTAGAAAGAATAAGGAAAATTTAGGCACCTTAATTATTGTTTTTGGATTTTTAAATTAATTATTATAATTTTTATGAGTTTTTGAGGGTTTTGCAATTTTTAGGGTTTTTAAGTGATGAAAAATAGCCAAAATTGGCTAGAAAATCAAACAACAAGCAAACAACAGTATCTAATTTTTTTATAATTTTTGGGGGTGTTTTTATATTTTTTGGTATTTTTATATCTAAACAGTAGCTAAAAAATAGGTTTTTGAATTTTTAAAAATACTAAATGAAATCAGAAATGTCCTCAAAAATCCCTAAAATTTCTACATCATGGCAGGAGCCATGTGTCAAAATCTCATTGGATTTGGAGGTGATTTGATATTTTATTCAAAAATAACAAGGGGGCACTGTGCACAGGGACGTAAGTGCAAATACCCGAGAGTCTGGGGGCCCAGGTGCAAAATACCCAGCAAGTCACGCGCGTGGCGCGTGGCTGGGGCACTCAGGGGCCTATTTGTAATAAAAACCTACTTCTTGGACCTTTTGGTAACTGGTACCAGAAAGTCCAAGGGTATGGTTGCAAATATCCCACTAAAATCCGCACATGCGTGAATAACAGGCTCACAGGGGTATAAAAGCAATTACCAAAAAGTTTCTATTCATTACATAACAGCCCAGAACTACAGGGAAAGAAATGCAAATAACCCTAAACTACACGTGACGACGCACGTGGTCTCATACAAACAGGGGCATACATGCAAATCTAAACAAACACGAGGTCCACAATGCAATTTACCCTACGAAAATAAAGTTCTAAAAATATTTACAGGACTAAGACGAAAAAGACAAACTAAGAGGGGGCCCTAAGTAAATTACCCCTTTATTCGTCGACGGCCAGATGCGCGCCACGTGGAAGATCGGTCGGCTCTGGATGGGGGGCGCGTCTCTTCTTCAGCTCGGGGGCTCGATCGACGGTGGAGGCGAGGACACGTGGGAGATCGGGCGGTTCTGGGCTCAGGTACCTCTCTCTTCTGCTGCGAACGGTCCAGATGAACTCCTCGGAGTGATCGACGGTTGCTGCTCCTCGGAAGATGGACGGCTGAGATCAAAACTGGAGCGGAGGCGTCATCGGACGGTTCTGGAGGATGGTGGAAGAACACGACGCCGGCGAACTTCACCGGCCTCGTGCGTGAGCTGTACTCCTCCTCAGCTGCTCCTGATGATCGGAACGGGTCCGCGGTGAAGCTCCGCAGCTGGTGGTGGACTTCGATGGCCCGGCCGAGCCCTGGAGGGGCTCCGGCGAGGCTGGCGGCGCGAAGCTCCTGGCTGGAATGTAAGAGAGGCTCAGATGCCTCCCGTTGGACCTGCAAAGCAAACCAAAAGCTTCGCGGGTCGAGGGCAAAGTGCCTCGACCCCAAGAAGCGTCGTGAGGGTGAACGGTGCGGCGGGGTGAATGAGCTCCGGCGAGCGACAGGTGGTGGAGCTCGACTCCCAGCTCCGGGGCGAGTTGGGTTGAACGAGTGGGCGAAGAACGTGCGTGGGGGAACGGCGAAGATGGTCGTGTGCTCCGATGATCGAGATAGTGTGCGTGATGGTCGGAATCAGAGGAACACAGCAAGGCGTCAATTTGGGGGTAACTTAAAATTAGACTAAACAAGAAGGAACGAGGGTTACCTGGGTGAAGCTGGAGACTATGCTGGAGCTTAGCTAGCTCCTGGTCCTTGCCTCAAGGGTCGTCAACGCCCGAGGCTCGAGCTCCGGTTGAACGTCGGAGCACGGCGGCGCGAGGCAGCCGGATCGATGGTCCGAGCACCTCCTCCTCTCTGCGACACCGGCAAATGCAAGCTGTCACCTTGCTGGTTGCGATGGAGGTCACTGGAGAGAGAATGGGGAGCCAAAGATGACAGTGGAGTGCGGCGGAGCTCGGGATATATAGTGCTAGGGGTCCGGCTAAATCGGAGTCGGGCGAGAAGCTTGGAGCGCGGATCCCAAGAACCCACCCCGGGCGTGGATCAGGGAAGATCAGGCTCGGATTAGAGCCCGGGGTTAGCGGATTCGGAGGTCGGATCTGGTGGGGATAAAATCAAGAAATCGGGTCCAAAAGCAGATCCGCGGCTCTGGTGGTCCTGGGGGAGGTGTTGACCGGGGGTCAACAATCCCCCGTGGACCAATCAGAGCCCGCCAATTATTGAAATTTTATTTGATTTTTTTGGGGCCTTAAATGGCCGAATTTTCAAAAACTTAAAACATGAAAAATGTTTGTTTTAATTTTTTCTATTTTTTTGTGATTTTTAATTAATTTTTGGAAATTAAAATAAGGTATTTACATATTATAGCTATACATAGGTATATGTACAATGTAGGATTTTTTATTTTGATTTTTAATTAGTTATTTTTATACATTTTTATTCCTATTTTATATTTTATTTATTTATAGGATAAAATGAGGAATAAAAGGCTATTTTTATTTTATTTTTATTATTTATATACATGGGTTAATTAGTTAGTTATATACATGATACATACATGGTATATATACAAGATGTTTTTTTGTATTTTTAATTTTGTAATTTTTTTTTATTTTTGTTTTAATTCTTTTTATTTATTTTATTTACAAAACATAAAAAGGAATATTTACAAAAAGTTTTGGAAATAAAGAAATTTATAAGATAGGGGTTTATGTACATGGTGAAAGGTTGTTTTTAGGATTTTGATTTTTAACTTTTTATTTTGTTTTTAATAGGCTATAAATATGTACAAAATATATACAAGTATTTACAACATATTTTTGGTTGAGGAAAAATATTATTTTATTTATTTACATAAGTATTTACATATGTGAGCCCCTATCTCCCTCTACTTGGCTTTTATGCGGTCAGGCCCATGTTGAGCCCTCCCTTGGGTTAGGTTGCTCAATATTTATTCTAAATATTTCCCTCTTTTTCTTTTTCATCTTTATTCTTTTATTTTTGCACAAAAACATGCTAATTATCTATTTTTACAAACATGCATGCTTTTGCTAACTTTTCCTATTTACACATATCTACATGCATTTGCATAGGTTTTTGTAGCTAAAATATAAGAATAAAGAGTGATGAATGGGTATTCATCAGCCGCGCGCGTGACTTGCTGGGTTAATTGCACCTGGACCCCCAGAACTTAGGGTATTTGCACTTCAGTCCTTATGCACAATGCCCTCTTGTGATTTTTGAATAAAAAATCAAATCACCTCCAAAATCGATGAAAATTTGACACATGGCTCCTGCCATGTTGTAGGATTTTTGAGAATTTTTGAGGTCATTTTTGAGTTTATTTGTTATTTTTAAAAATTCAAAAACCATCATTTTAGCCACTGTCTAGTTTTGAAAACCCCAAAAAATATAAAAACCCCCTCAAAAATTCTATAAAAATTAGGTACTGTTTATTTTGTGTTCCTTTATTTTCTAGCCAATTTTGGCTATTTTTCACTGCTTAAAAACCATAAAAACTTAAAAACACCTAAAAACTCATAAAAATTCTATTAAATAATCTAAAAACCCAAAAACAATAATTTTGGTACTCAAATTTTCCTTGTTTTACCTAGTTTACAGGAAAAATACCTCCAGACCCTTTTGAGGTTCTTAGATATTTCATCTAGGGACTTTAGGCTTGGCTGGACAGTACCTTGTTTCTTTGCTACTGTTTGATTTTTAGAAAATAAAATACATATCAGAAAGATTCCAAAAATTAACCAAAAACACTAAAAAATACTAAAAACATAAAAATATTTTTATTTGAATTTTTGCTTGATTTTTGACACATTAAATAATTAGCTAAAGTGTGCTTGCTTTTGTGTTTCTTTTGTTTTCTTCACATATTAAAAACTCATAAAAATATAAAAAATCATTAAAAATCACTAAAAATATTTTGTCTTTATTTTATTCCATTTTTACTACTTCGTAGGCCTTTGGCCAACCCGTGCTCCTCGAGTTCGACCCTGGGTGCTATACCAGGTTAAACTCATAGCTGGACCGCTATCTTCGTACTTGATTGATTTTATTTGTTTCGAGTGGTCTGATATTTTTCTTGATTAAGCTGACTTGATCGCTTGGGTCGCAACGACCAATTTAGCACCTATACCCTAGCCTTCAGGTCGCTCATCAATGAGGTGGTGAGGAGGCAGTTTTCCTTGGCTTGGGGTAGCATATGAGGGTAGTACTTCTAGGCGGAACCTCTCTTCTTCTTTTAGTGAAGGAAGTGTGTCTCAACTTGGTCTGGTTGCCATGAGGTCTAACGACGGGAGTTGTGGGTTGCAATAAAGCTTCAAAAGAGGGATAGTCTACTGGCTCAAGAGGAAAAACTCCTTGTATATATGCTGCACATGTATATGTTGTACAGATGCACTTGAAAAAAAAATGTGCAAAAAGAAAAGAACTCCAAAAAAGTGGTGGGTCTGAGAGAAAATGATAATCCCACCGGAGTATGTATATAGAGTGCAATAAGCAAAGCTTGGTTTCATGATCCACCTGTTGTAGCTTGCAGCAGGGAGACTTGGCTACACTGGTCAAGCTCCCAAGGGTACTTGGCTACACTGGCCTTGACCCATTCTCTTCTTCCCCCTCTTCTTGAGCCGGTTGAACTTGAACTTAGAAGGGAATACCCTGCTCCTCGAGGAAAGAGTGGCCAGATTGAGGTCATAGAGTTACCTTGTTGGGGAGGGTTGTCAAGTTGCCATTTCTGAGGTGGAGAGCTTAGACCTCACATTCACAGGACAAGAAAAGATTCATGGTCTTCAGGGTTTGTGATTGATGACTTGTTCTGATCTGGAGCATTGAGGAGTCTTGATTATAGATTAGTGGAACTTAGAGGCTGTTGAGTTTTAAGCCTAAGTCTAAATAAGGTTCCGACACATTAATAATCCAAAGATCTGATCGAGCTCCATACCCCAATTTAATGAAGGCAAGTTTAATAATCAACCTTGATCCATGTACATCCTCTTTTTCTTTTTCTTTCTTTCTTTTTCACTTCTTTTTCAAATAAGTGTTTGCTAAGGGACTAGCAAAGTTAAGTATAGGGGGGTGATGAATACCCATTCATCACTCTTTATTCTTATATTTTAGCTACAAAAACCTTTGCAAATGCATGTAGATATGTGTAAATAGGAATAATTACCAAAAGCATGCATTGTGTAAAAACCTATAATTAGCATGTTTTTGTGCAAAAATAAAGAATAAAGATTAAAAAAGAAAAAGAGGGAAATATTTAGAATAAATATTGAGCAACCTAACCCAAGGGAGGGCTCAGCATGGGGCCTGACCGCATAAAAAGCCACAGTAGAGGGAGATAGGGGTTCTTGTGTATATCTATGTAAATAAATAAAACTATATTTTCCTCACCCAAAAACATGCTTGTAAATATTTGTATATATTTATTAATATAAAAACAAAAGAAAAAATAAAAATCAAAAAAGATCAAAAACACCCTTTCATCATGTACATAGACCATGCTTCTACATTTATTTAACCTTGTAAATAAATAAGTTATTTTCCAAACTTTTTGTAAATATTCTATGCTATATATTGTAAATAAATAAAATAAAAAGAATCAAAACAAAAATCAAATAAAAATAACAAAATTAAAAATACAAAAATACCTTGTACATATACCATGTATATAAATATTTTACTTATGTATATAAATAATAAAAATAGAATAAAAACACCCTCTTATTCCTTATTTTATATTGTAAATAAATAAAACATAAAATGGGAATAAAATTGTATAAAAATAATAATTAAAAATCAAAAATCAAAAGCCTACATATTGTATATATACCTATATATAGCTATATAATGTAAATACCTTATTTTTATTTCCAAAAATTAATTAAAAAACAAAAAAATAGAGAAAAATAAAATAAAATTATTTTATGTTTTGAGTTTTTGCTAATTCGATCATTTTCTAACTCAAATAAATAAATCAAAATTTACAAGCTTGGCGGCTTTGATTGGTCCACGAGGGATTGTTGACCCCGGTCAACTCTCCCCCCCAGGACCACCAGAGCCGGATCCAGAGTGGCCGACCCGATTTCTCGATTTTCCTCCCGCTCGATCCGACCTCCAACACCCCAAACCCCCGGGCTCCGATTACTCTCCGATCATCCAGGACCCTCGCCCGGGGTAGGTTTAGAGGATCCAAGCTCCGCGCATCTCGCCTGACCCCTGTCTTCTCGGATCCTCCTCCATATATAAAGTCGACTCCGGTGACCTAATTCTTTCATCTTTGGCCATTCCCCTTCTTCCCTGTGAGCTCCAGAGTGACCGCACGAGTGACAGCGAGCGTCTCCGCCTGTTGCAGCGAGGCGAGGAGGAGGAACCCACTGATCCGGCGATACACCCGCCGCAGCTCCGCCACCTGGGCAAGCTTCGAGCCTCGGGCCGAGACGACCCTTGAGGCCAAGACCAGGAGCACCCCCTGCTCTTCCCCAGTCTCATCGATCATTCAGGTAGCCCCTAAGCATAGCTATTTCGTTCGATTTCAGCTTTGCCCCAATTCTTACCGCCGTCGTATTCCTTCGATTCACCCCAGTTCCGACCACCGTTCGACCATCGGACCCGACCGTCACATTCGCCTCTCTCTGCCCCGACGCACCAGTCACCTTCACGTCGCCTAACTGGGTCGAGGTACTTTGCCCTCGACCCGTGAATCTCCTGAGTGGTTTTGCAGGTCCAGAGGAGGCCATCTGAGGCCTCTCGTCATTCAGACCAGGAGCTTCACCTCCGCCACCCTCGTCGGAGCTCCCCCGAGCTCAGCTGGGGCATCGGAGGACATCAGCAGTTGCACACCTTCACGCCGGAGCTCCCCCGATACTCAGGGCGCAGCAGAGGAGGCCGGAGGCGCCTTCACGAGGCCGGCGAAGTTCGCCGGCCATCAGTTCTTCCAGCATCCTCCAAAGCCGTTGATCGTGCCTCCTCGCTCCAGTTCTGATCTGAGCCGTCCATCTCCGGAGCTGTCTTGAGCGTTCGATCCGAGGAGACGTCATCTGGAGCGCCCACCAGCCGTACCCGTCAGATCAGCCACGTGGAGCGCATCCAACGACCCCGCTTAATAAAGGGTAAATTACCCTTAGGCCCCCGCTTCTATTTTTATTTAGCTTTAGTCCCGTAAATATTTAAATACGTTGTTTAGTTTTAGGATTAATTGCATAGAGGACCCTGAGCTTTAGTGTATTGCATATATACCCCTGCCTGTTGTGATACACGTGCTTCGTCACGTGTTGTTTTGGGTTATTTGCAGTCTTTGCCCTTGTAGTTCTGGTTGTTATGAAATGAATGAAAGGTTTAATTAATTGCATTTATACCCCCTGTGCGTGGTTGTTTTACACATGTGCGTTTTATTTTGGGTTATTTACAACCGAGCCCCTGGACTTTTGGTACGTGTTACCATTAAGTCCTCGGGACTTATTTTCCTTACATATAGGTCCCTGAGTGCCCTAGGCACGCGCTTGGCGCGTGATTTGTTGGGTTAATTGCACCTGGACCCCCAGAACTTTGGGTATTTGCATTTCAGTCCCTGTGCACAGTACCCTTTTGTTATTTTTAAATAAAATATCAAATCACCTCCAAATTCGATGAAAATTTGATACATGGCTCCTGCCATGTTGTAGGATTTTCGTGAATTTTTAGGACATTTTTTATTGTGTTTGCTATTTTTTAAAAATTCAAAAACCTTAATTTTTGTTACTGTCTAGATTGAAAATCACAAAAAAATATAAAAACTCCCCTAAAATTCTATAAAAATTAGCTACTATTTAGTTGGTGTTCCTTGATTTTCTAGCCAATTTTGGCTATTTTCCACTGCTTAAAAACCCTAAAAACTTAAAAACACTCGAAAAACCCATAAAAATTCTAATAAATTAATTAAAAATCCAAAAATAATAAACTTGGTACCCAAATTTTCCTTGTTTTCTCTACCTTACAGGAAAATTACCTCCAGGCCCTTGTGAGGCCCTTAGATATTTTATCTATGGACTTTTGGCCTGGCTGGACAGTACCCCTTGCTTTTAGCACTGTTTGATTTTTAGAAAATAAAATACACATCAGAAAATTGTCAAAAATTCACCAAAAACACTAAAAAACATAAAAAACACAAAAATATTTTGTTTGAATTTTTGCTTGATTTTTGATACCTTAAATAATTTGTCAAAGTGTGATTGTTTTTGTTTTTATTATTTTCTTTACATATTAAAAATCCAAAAAAAATATAAAAATAATTAAAAACCACTAAAAACATTTTGTTTCTTTATTTTATTTGTTTTTACTACTTCGTAGGCCCTTCGGCCAATCCGTGCTCCTTGAGTTCGACCCTGGGAGCTATACCAGGTTAAACACATAGCAGGACCGCTTCTTTGTTCTGATTGATTTTATTTATCGAGTGGTTCGATTTTTCTTGATTGACACATCCGAGTGATTGAGGTCGCAACGACCTTCGATTCAGTACCTTTACCTTAGTTGCTCGGAGTTTTGTGCCATCAACTACCAATTGGAATTAAAAGCTGTAATATTTGTTAGATAGAACGAAATAACAAATTTTGAATTCGTTTATTTTAAGATATAACGAGAGACATGGACAAAGAATCTGGATGATTAGTGGGAAAGAGACGATAGAGATGGAGAGGATAGAGAGGCCAATTCGTCCAGTAATGACCCTACATACCTGATTATATATAAGGTTTTAGTTTCATATAGGTAATACATATGTTTATTTTATCACATACAACTATAGTTGTTTATAAAAGAAGGCTGAGCTATCAGGCCGTCCGTGTATTTATGTATTTTCCTTGCCAGAGGAAGCCACCTTTTCTGCGAGCACTTTATGTATATACCTATGCCAACTTCCACCATTTTAAAACACTCTTGACTATGGCATCACTCAACAAATATATATTATAATTAATATTATAAAATATCTTATAAAGTTGAGCATATAATCTACAATAAAATTATTATAAAAGATAGTCTTGATAATGTAGACCTAACTATTTTATGTGGATGAATTCGGTCCGGTTAATTAAAACTTTAATATTTTTTTAAGAACGACTCTATTTGATATGTTGATCATTGAGTACTAAAAAATTTGTGACAAAAAAATGGGATAAGAAAATGTGGAACACCGGAACTGAAAGTTTGGGGTCGATTGTAGAGAGCCCTTCTTGATATATATATAACTAATAAAGAGCTTATAACTATAAAGGAAAATAAATTACTAGCTCAAACAACATATGTAATATTAGTATCACTCGTTACCTATTACATCCCTTGAAATAGAAAACTCTAAACCAAATCCAGCTAACAACTCGACAATCCATCTGTTCTCAATCGGCAAATCTACTTGGCATGAGAATGACCATACATGTCATTGAAACACAAGCTATAGACGTCATATATCCCAACCCATATAGACATTGCAGCAAAAACTATGCATATTTAACAATGTATAGTTGAACACTGCAATAAATTGGGTCTATAATGACGTTTTTTTAATATACGTCATTATATCATCGTTATATATATAGAGAGAGAGAGAGAAATTAATGGGGCTGCCCCTTGCGGGCAGCCAACAATGGCTGCCCTCGCGCCGTTTCGGCGCTTTTTTTATTTTTTTTTTATTTTGAAAAATATCGCCGTGTATATTCATCCCTATATCCCTCCTATATGTCATTCGAATTTTGTCAGAAACAGAGACTCCCTACGGCCTCCATCGAGATGGTGTCGATTTTAAAAAATCATTTTACCGTTAAAAAATGATTGTCTCGATGGAGGCTGTAGGAGCCTCTGTTTCTGACGAAATTCGAATGGCATATAGGAGGGATATAGGGATGAATACACGTGGCGATATTTTTCAAAAATAAAAATAAAAAAAGTGTTGAAACGGTGCGGGGGCAGCCATGTTGGCTGCCCGCAAGGGGCAGCCCCATATATATATATATATATATATATATATATATATATATATATTATATGTATATATATATATATATATATATGTATATATATATATATATAGGTTAATGGGGCTGCCCCCGCGCCATTTTCGACGCTTTTTTATTTTTTCAAAAAATGTCACCATGTATATTCATCCCTATATATATATATATATATATATATATATATATATATATATAGGTTAATGTTGCATTTTCCCCACAAAACTCACATTTAGTGTTGGTGGAAAGTTGAAAACACAGCTCCAGAGTGCCGGAGACTTAAATCAATCGGGACATCTAGGGCCGTCACTGGACGTGATAAACTATGTTCATGTGGCCTCTATTCATCGGACGCTACAGTTAACGAGAAATGGGGTCACCTTATGCAGGGGATTGGGTTGTCTGCTGTAGTGTTGTAGTGCTGTAATGCACTATGCGGGGAGAGGTTGTATGGTGATAACGTGATGGGAACATATGCTGGACTCTTGTGGGAGTCTTCATCTTAAATTATGAATAATGTTATTTTTGGTGTCCGTCTTTAGGGCTTGACACCATTTTTTCCTTTTAAAAAACCCACAAACAACAGGGGAACAATGCTCTGATCATTTACCTAAGTTCAAAGTTCAACTGATCTGGGTAGTTCCTCTCAATGACAACTTCATCCCCGGAATTAATTTGTAACGGTAATATAGTGACCGTCCTACAATCTTAAACAAATGATTATATCAGGTCAAGTTGCTGTTGTAAACGAATCTAATCGCCATTATATAAAAAGAACACGATCAAGGAAAACAAACACGCGCAATCACAGAAGGATAAATAATGGTTTGGCCGACAATATGCCTACTGCAATATGCCCTCTTCTTTCTCTTTCAGAAAATATTATACGAGTTTACCATGAATGGCACAGTCATAGCGTTACGCAATTATAAAAAAGGGATTTTTACTCGAAATCTTTGCCATAACCATTACGACTTTTGAAACATCGATATTCCTCTCTTGACCCCCTAAAGCTTGCTAACCCTTACCATATAAACATTGTGGTTAACCTCCATCTATTTACCCGTTAAAAGTAACCAGATTTCGTTACACTCTCTGATATTATGCCTATTTTATTTATCGAATTTACATTAACTGATACTCCCTCTCACCGTCCTCCATTTCCCCCACCGCCCAGCACCAACCATCTCGTCGACCTCCATCGTCGTCGGCGCTCCACCCTCCTCCGGCACTCGACGCACTGCTTGAAGCCGACCTGCACCCACCCCAGCTCGCAGCCGCTCCCCCCCCCCCCAGCCCCCTCCTGCTCAGACCTGCACCCACCCACCTCCTGCTCGCACCCCCCCCCCCCTGAAGCGCAACCCTGCCGCTCCGAGCAGCCTCCCGCAGCCGCAACCCCCCAACCCTCTTGTTCGACCCCCCCCCCCCCCCCTGCACTCACCTCCTGCTCGCACCCCCCCCCCCCCCCGCCCCGCAACCCCCCCTGCTCGGAGCCCCCTGCACCCACCCCAGCTCGCAGCCTCCCCCCCCCCCTCCTGCTCGACCCCCCCTACACCCACCTCCTTCTCGCCCCCCCCCCCCCCCCGGCGCAGCACCCTCCCGCAACCCTGCCGCTCGAACCCCACTGCACCGTCCTGCTAGCAACACCACCTCCCTCACGCAACCCCACCGCTGGAAGCCCCCCTACCCGCAACCCCGCCGCTGGAAGCCAAGCCCCACCCCCGCAGCCCGTCGCTCCCAGCCCATGTCGAGCCACAACGCCACGTCCTCCAACCAAGCCAACCCTCGTCCAGGGAAGAGAGATCGTAGAGGTGGTGCAGTCGAGGATTTTTTTTCTTCTCTTGATTAATTCTAACCGTCCGATCATGGATTGGTTAGATTAACTCGTTTTAACCCAAGAAAGTTAACTCTACATGTGTCAATTTAACAGCAAGGTTCATGGGTAAAACGGAGCAAGTTTATGCGGTCGAGGGAGGAATATCGATGTTTCAAAAGTCGTAGAGGTCATTGGCAAAGATTATAGGGTCTGTCGGGTAAAAATCACTACAAAAAATGCAATATTTACAGTACACGTTCAAAACACCACTAATCTGTTAGGATTAGAGTAGGAATAAAATCTTAATGAGATGGGACTCTTAATCCTAATAGTAGTTGAGATATTTTATTATGATCCTATTGAGAATAGGACTTTGAGACTGTAACTGGTCTATATATAGAAAGGGGTGGAGGCATTGGAGAGAAGAGAGAGAGGTGAGAGCTAAGGTAGAGAGTTGTAACCGTTCTAATTAGAGATATTTACTCCACGAACCTTATAAAATTTGTAAATTACATGTACAAGTAATTACCCCATTGATTCTGTAAATTTATCCCAACAACCCCCACGAGCTTCAAACAATTAACCGCAGTGTTCATGTGGTAAGAGTTAACAAATTAACGAGGGAAGAGGATCCTTTGTTGTAGAGTTACAGTAGAGGTGTTGTAATTTCTTTTAAATTTTTTGTTGCGATTTCCATCCCAAAATCCAACTTTATAGTTTATAGATTGAATCTTAGATCAATGCTCTACCTATCTTTCAAATTTAGCTGAAATACGAACTTATTTACTATTTTATCTTAATGGTTTAAGTATCGGATTTTTTAAATAGAATTTAAGTTATTTAAATCTTGACGGAATGCTTGACTATTAAACTAAAGTATCAAATAAGCTCGGATTAAATCAAGATACTTAGAGCATTGATATAAGATTCAATCGATAATGTTGGATTTTAAGATGGAAATCGAAAAAAAATGACGACACCTCTTTTTTAACTCTACAGGAGAGGATCCTCTTCCCTCGTTGACAGCCGAGGATCCCCTCACAGCTATAGCACCATTAAAATATAGGATCCCTCTGCCATGTTCGATCTCTCCTTTCTGCAGCCAACAATGTCCCCTCTTCCTCCCTTCCAACGACTCCCGCATCTCCTCCTTCCGCTTCTCCTCCTCCTCCAATGCCGCTTCTCCTCCTCCTCCAATGCCGATGCGCCATGGGCGACAGTTACCGGTGCAACTATGCAGACGGCACCTATAGATACGGCAGCAGATACTACTACAACCTTGTGGAGCTCGCAAGGTAATATGTATCTTTATCTTCCTATTAATTGAAAGTTTTTGGCGGTGAATCCCATCTCGGGATTTCACCCTTTTTCCTCTAAAAAAAACCTTGTGGAGCTCGCGTCGGAAATGGAAACCCTAACGCCCTACTCCAAAGGGCTCCACTTGGAGAAGACCGTCGGAGAGCCACCCAATGCGGCCTACGGCAGATCCAGCTGCGATGCGGCGAGCACGTGTTATGCATGCATCACTACTGCGGTGTGGGCCGCCTCCACCTATTGTCCTAATGTCGCTGGAGGAACGGTGACTGTGACGAGAGGCTGCACGATAGAATACAGCAACAAGCCGCTGTCCCGGAAGAAGAGCGTTAATGTCTACGCTTACGCCGTTCCAGTACTGGTCATCGTCTTTCTGATCGGGGTTGTAGTCTTGATCCTTTGGCGTCACCGCCAGAACGTGGTAATGACAAAGGAACAGGTCGCAGCCAATTCTCGACAAGTTCCGCAGGCGTATGAATCATCAGCCTATCCTCAGGCGCACCAGCAGGGTTTGGTTTGGACGCCGGAGCTGCACGGACCATCTGGTTCTCCACAGCCCCTGGTAGAGATGGGAGGGCCCAACGTGAGCGTGCCAAGTCATATTAGGGTTGTAGAGATGGGACGGCCCAACGTGAGCGTGCCAAGTCATATTACGGTTGTAGAACCCTAAGATGAATGGGATCACAGGTCGTGACATATGGCTCGATCATGCTTTCTTTGCTTTGCTTACGCGTTTAATTCCCATGCGTGAAGATTTAAACAAGAAAACCTCAGACGTAGAGAACAGATAGACTCTGCTCTGATCGATCGATGATTCCCGTGTTTCTTTTGATCATTGACTTAATTTTTTAAGGACGTATGATGGTTATTTTTCTGAGTGTTCAGCTTTGGTGTGATCATGTCCACGCGCTTTGTTGAAACTCCATTCACTTGTTGTTCATCAATCTATATATTCTTATCTATAATTAAGTTTTGCAAATCGAGTTTGCTCGGTCCCAAAGTTACTCCAAGATTAGCCATTTAATTGGGATAAATGGCCTGACGATAGAGCAGTGTGAATGAAGATGATTGGGCGGTGTTTCAAATCCCCTCTTGTGGGGTTGCATTAAGTGGTGGTTGACAACTAGAGTAAAAAATAGTTGAATCTTTCATGGTTGTGTTTTCAAATAAAATGACCAGCTCGATTCTGGTTTGATTGAATTTAACTGACAGTTCAAACTGCTAAGTAAAAACTATATCAAAATTTATGTTTCTGCAGATGTGATGGCCTCATTAGCATCCTACTAAAAGGAGATAGCAGATGTCTACTCGTAACTTGATGATCAGAGTGAAATCTTCAACTTAGAGATTAAGTGAAGACTAGTTTCTAAGAGAAAGCATACGTCTACTTGGATGACTGAATGTTGCTTTTTTTTCTTAAAAAACATCTTAAGAATGTGTAAATAGAGTTAATTTAGATTTTTATAGAGAATTATTTTTTATTTTCGAGTAATAATTTGTTTAACCCAGTACGTATTATTTGCTTTCAATGTACATATTGTGTATAATTTTTTGATTATATGTATATATATAATCATAAAACATGCTGAATATACTTGCAAGCCAGCAGGTTGCATTATCTTAAAAGAGTTTTCTTAATAAATTTTTTATACTATGCATAGCTTAAATTTATTCAAACTCGTCTGCAAGATTGGATTATCATTTGGAATTAAAAGATGTAATATTTGTTAGATAGAACGAAATAACAGAGATTCGATTATTTTAAGATATAATGAGAGACATGGACAAAGAATCTGGATGGTTAGTGGGAAAGAGACGATAGAGATTAAGAGGATAGAGAGGCCAACTCGTCCATTAGTGACCCATATACCTGATTATATATAAAGTTTTAATTTCACATATTAATACATATTTATTTTATCACATACAACTGTAATTGTTTATAAAAGAAGGCTGAGCTGTCAGGCCGTCCGTGTATTTATGTATTTTCTTGCCAGAGGAAGCCACCTTTTCTGCGAGCAATTTATGTATATATCTATGCCAACTTCCACCAAATTAAAACATTCTTGACTATTGTATCACTCAACAAATATATATTATAACTAATATTATAAAAGATTTTATAAAGGTTGAGCATATAATCCACAACAAAAATCTTATAAAAGATAGTCTTGATAATGTAGACCTAACTATTTTATGTGGATGAATTCGGTCCGGTCAATTAAAAACTTAATAATTTTTTTAAGAACGACTCTATTTGATATGCTGATCATTGAGTACTAAAAAATTTGTGACAAAAAATGGGATAAGAAAATGTGGAACACCGGAACTGAAAGTTTGGGGTCGATTGTAGAGAGCCCTTCTTGATATATATATAACTAATAAAGAGCTTATAACTATAAAGGAAAATAAATTACTAGCTCAACTAGCATACGTAATATTAGTATCACTTGTTAGCTATGAGCGATGACATCCCTTGAAATAGAAAAAAGTCTAAACCAAACCCAGCTAACAACTCGACACTCGCTCTGTTCTCAATCGGCAAATCTACTTAGCATGAGAATGGCCTTACCTGTCATTAAACATAAGCTATAGACGTATCAACATATATCGCAACCCATATAGACATTGCAGCAAAAACTATGCATTTTTTTTAGGAAGTAAGGGCCCGTTCGGTAGGAGAATAAGCAGGAATAAGGATGGAGAATAAAGGGAATAAGGATCTATTCTCCGTTCGGCTGCAGGATAAGAATAAGGAGAATAAGGTGAAATAAAGGTAGGTAAGGTGGGATAAAGATAGGAATAAGAGTGAAATAAGATGGAATAATGAGGAATAGTCGTACCACTGGGAACCGTGTCGGGAGGAGAATTGGCCCCTTATTCCATGGCCTATTCTCCAACCAAACAGGGCCTTGGGACCCACCGCAGCAATATTAATTATATAATAAGGGATGGAATTTACAATATATTACTCTACACCACAATATTTCAGGAACTACATAGCGCCCTGCAATACTCAATAACATTCTCAGAGTAGGACGTGACTCCCCTAAAAAGTGCATCATTCCTACCACACCAGATCGTCCAATGGATGACGAAATGATAAGACACCTCCACATGCCCACTCCTGCATTCTGATCTGATGCAGTTCCAGAAACTGGAAACATTCTCCACCCCTAATCCAAGGAATACCAGCAACAAACCAGACCCGCGCCGAGTGCGAACATGAGAAGAAGAGATGGTCCAAATCTTCCACCCCCTTCCCGCATCTGTAACATTGGCAGTCATCCATCCCTAACAACTGACTACGATGGCTCTTAGTAAGAATCCTCCTAAGGCTAAACAACCACATGAATACCTTTACTCTGTTGGGCACCACGCTCGTCCAAATGATTTTGGCATCCAATCTGGTATCTCTGTCCCTCAACCCCTCCTCGTCTGTGAAGAAACGTGATGAATACTCATTCATCACTCTCTATTCTTATATTTTAGCTACAAAAACCTTTGCAAATACATGTAGATATGTGTAAATAGGAATAATTACCAAAAGCATGCATTGTGTAAAAACCTATAATTAGCATGTTTTTGTGCAAAAATAAAAGAATAAAGATTAAAAAGAAAAAGAGGGAAATATTTAGAATAAATATTGAGCAAACTAACCCAAGGGAGGGCTCAGCATGGGCCTGACCGCATAAAAGCCAAAGTCGAGGGAGATAGGGGCTCAGGTGTAAATATTTATGTAAATAAAATAAAGGTATTTTCCTCACCAAAAATATGCTTGTAAATACTTGCACATATTTATAAGTATAAAAACAAAGGAAAAAGATAAAAATCAAAAAGACTAAAAACACCACTTTCACCATGTACATGAACCACTCCTATGTATTTATTTAACCTTGTAAATAAATGATGAATCCACGTTTCATCATCTTTATTCTATCATTTTGGCCTTAAAAACCCTAGTAAATGCGTGTAAATAGGCTTAATATATGCATTTTAGCATTCATGCATAGGTGTGTAAATACTGTATAAAATACGGTTTTTAATGCAAAAATTATAGAATAAAGAAAAGAAAAGAAAAAGAATAAAATATTGTAAATATTTTATGACCCGAAACCCTGAGACCTAGGCATCTTGATGAATAGGTCGACAAGGAATAAAGTAGGGGGAGATAAGGGCCAAAATACAGATCAAATACCTATTTATTTTATTCATTCTTTATTCATTTTGGGACCTATTTTTGGTTCCACTTTTTATACATCAAATAAAGAAACTTTGTACATGAAAGTTGTAGATAATTTTATAAAGAAAAATACAAAATTGATTTCATTCAAAAATAATACACATATAAAAAGTTATGGTCTGAATAAAATTCCAGAATCCCAACTTCCCAGACCCGTATCTCACAAATGAAAACTCCAAATGCAGCATACTCACCTTTAATTGTATATAGAAGAAAATAAGCTATTTAATGGTGGTGGTTTCGCATTTGGCGGAGCTACGGTTTGAAAGTTGAGTTTTGGACTCCCATTGTACCTTGTACATATTAAAATATTCAATTTATTATTTTTATAATTTTATATTTTTATAATGTTGTAATTAATACTTATAATAATAATGTACATTAAAATAAGAATAAAACTTAAATAAAAACAAAAATAAAATACTTAAAAATAAAATACATAGATACATTACGTGTACATATACCTATACAAAACATATTTGTATTTTATTAAATATACAAAACATATCAGAAAAATAAAATAAAAATATATTTTAAGTATATAAAAGTATTTTATAATTTTATAAAATAAGAAATAAAAATAATAAAATTAAAATCACAAAATAAAATTAAAGGAATAAAATATATAGATAATATACCTATATAGGGGTATAAAAGCAACTTGTAAAAATATACTTCATAAAAATAAATAAAAATCACTATAAAATACTTTATAAAATTATAAGCATTTTTTATTTTGTAACCATAATTAAATAAAATGGTTTACTATTTTATTTTAATTTTATAAGATATTTTTCCAGGCTTTTTCCTGGTTGGTCCACGTGGACCAACCAGGTGGGCTGGAGAGTTGACCTCGGGTCAACTCTCTGACCCCAGCCTGTCCCCTTGTCAGAACGAGTTTTTGACCCGTTTTCATGGTTTTTTCGAGGGCGCGTCTTTCACCTTTTGGGGGTGCATTCTTCACGAGTATTGAACCTTGTGCATCCCTCATATACGCCCCTAGCTTATCTAGGGGAATGGACCGCTGAACCGCCATCTAGCCCTCATTTTTATCACCCTCTCGGCCAGCGCTTCAAAAGCAACCCATCACCCCATTTCGAATTTGAACCCTCTTTGACCAATCCGACCCCCCTTCGACTTGAGCCCTGGACTGGCGCGCGTGACAGGCGCACCTCCGGCCGAGTTCGCGGCGTTTGGAGAGGTTAAGGAGCGGCTCCAACCATTCCATCTCCGGCGACGCCGTGAGGTCCCTTCCTCTTGGCCGACCAGCCAATCGAGGTCGGTTCGCTCCATTTTCTTTAAAGTTTAGATAGTTTTTATTCCAGTTGTCGTCTTTGATAGTTAGCTTGCACTTCGATTCACCCGTTAGCATAGATCCACCATCGAACACCTTGCCGGAGTTCTTCGAGCTCCGGCAACCATCCACCAACCTCCACGTACCCATCATCGCCGATAAAAGCCTCCGCCTGCTCGCTCGATATCTGCCATTTCCCTTGTTTCAATTGCAGGTGGAGAAGGGGGTATCTGAGCCCCGATTTGACGAAGAAGGACCCCCCAGGTCGGCTGGAGATTCCTCGTACGGTTGGGGGTCATTCAATGGCCCGCGACCCCATCCACGCCACCTGGACGTAGGGGAGGAGTAGCTGGAGGAGATCACGACCGTCGGCCGTGATTTTGGCGGTTGGAGCAAGCCCCTGCGCGCGAACGAAACTCGGCAAGGCCGAGTTCTTCCTCGGATCTTCCAGTCGCATTCACCGCCGTAGGATCAAGAACACCCAGGCGGGTGTACAGCTGCCGTTGGATCTCACGAGCCCAGGACCGTCCGATGCATGTCTGATCTTCTAATCCTGGCCGCAAGCTACGAAGGGGTATCGGGCCGTTTACGCACGACACGTGGCATAAGTCAAAGCTCCTCGGCTGTGCGATTAAAGTTGCTGTGGGTATTTTGCGATCTATTCCCCGGCCCTTTTTGTAATATTTAATTAGTATCTAAACTGTCAGCCGTCCCTTTAGAACTTTGCTGAATTTGCATTTGTACCCCGAAGTATTTGGTTATTGCAGGTTCGCCCCCGCCAGGTCGCGTGCCTCGCACGTGGCCCTGGCGATTTTTGCAGGCAAACCCCCAGATGTTTGAGTATTAGTTTTTAGTTCTTAAATGTTTAATTTCAGATATAGAATTTCTGGAAAAATTGCGTGTAGGCCCCTGGATTCCTGATTAATTACGAAAAAGCCCCTGCATGTGTGCCTTTTCTTTTTGCTTCTAGTATTTATTGCATGTGTCTATAAAACCCCAAAAAATCCCCAAAATTCAGTTTAAGTCTCTGTTGCATCGTAGTTTATCATCATATTTTTATTTTTCATAATTATTGCATTTTTATATTTATTAAAATCAAAAATAGTCATTTTCAGCACTGTTTGCTTTATAAAATCACTAAAAAATATAAAAACACTCCAGAAAAATACTAAAAAAATATTTTTGTTTCTTGTAGTGTGTATTAGCTCCAGACCAAAAATCATTAAAAAATACAAACGAAAACTCCAAAAAATCACAAAACTCTAAAAACCTCTATAAAAATATTAAAAATTCTACAAAATCCCCAAAAATACAAACTTTGTGCCTAAATTTTCCTTATTTTATCATCTTTCATTGAAAATTAAAGTGGAGTATTTTTGTTACTGTTTTCTATTTTATTTCTCCATTTTAAGTTTCAGCCTTGCATTTTATTCACTGTTTGCTTTATTTTGCTAATTAAAAATACCAAAAACATTCTAAAAATTATCCAAAAATCACAAAAACAGTAAAAAAATATAAAAAGACCAAAAAGACTTTATTTTCTTATTTTTGAGTATTTTTATTTATTTTTATAAATACTCTAGCTTGCCTTTTATTACATTGCTTTTATATTCCAATATTGAAAAAGAAAATAAAAAAATATAAAATATAAAAAGAAAATATAAAATCAGTAAATTAAAAATCAAAATACAAAATCATAAAATCAAAAATTAAATAAAAAATATAAAATTAAAACCCACAAAAATTTAGCTTAATAGCCACTTGATCACATTCACGCATTTTGTGCACTTGTGCCCCGTTCTACCTGTCTGCTCCCTGTGTTCGACCTCTACACATACTTGCACTATACACATCTTGTTGTAGAGTTACAATAAATTTTAACTCCGCACATTTATTTTCATTGCTTGATTTATTTGTCGTGGGTTAATTGTTGTTTTAATCCGGATTTTCGAGCGGTCACCGCATCGACTGTTGATCCGCCTTGTGGATCAATACGACCGCTTGACTTTTTTGGGCTAAACAATAAATAAAATTAATTTCCAAACTTTTTGTAAATATTCTATATGATATAAGTAAATAAATAAAATAAAAACAATTAAAACCAAAACAAAATAAAAATAACAAAATTAAAAACACAAAAATATATTGTAAATATACCATGTATATAAATGTATATATGTATTTATTTTACCAATATACATAAATAATAAAACAAAATAAAATTATCTTTTTATTCCTTGTTTTATAATATAAATAAATAAAATATAAAATAGGGATAAAATTATACAAAATAATAATTAAAAAATCAAAAATTAAAAACTCTAATAGTGTATATATATACCTATATAGTACATATTATGTATATACCTTATTTTTATTTCTAAAAATTAATTAAAAATCACTAAAAAATAGAAAAAAAATAAAAGAAAAATATTTTGTGTTTTGAGTTTTTGCTAAATCGGCCCCTAGCTACCCTTAATTTTCACTTCAAGATCCAGCCACGTGGCCTGTTCCCATTGGGTCCTGGGAGTGTTGACCGCCCGGTCAACTCCCCCCCAGGACCACCCCGTCTCGGATCTGGGCGAAGGACCCGATTTCTCCCTTTTCTACCCGCTTGATCCGACACCCATTTCACCAAACCCCAGGTCCGACTTCTTCGCGATACACCCGAGACCCTCGCCGGAGCCGCTGCATCGAGATCCGCGCTCCTGATTTCCCTACCCGCGCGATTCTTTCCGGATCACCTCCACGTATAAAGCCAAGCTCCGCCACCTCATTTCACCATCTTTGGCTCCTTCGTTCCACTCCCAGTGACCTCCATCACATCGGCGAGAGTGACAGCTCGTCCCCCGTGGTGTCGCAGCGAGGAAGGAGGGCGAGACCATCGATCCGGCGAGCTACGCCGCCGTCGCTCCGCCATCAGCTGGAGTTTGAGCCTCGGAGGGAGACGCTCCTCGAGGCGATGACCAGGAGCTTCCCCAGCTCCTCCCCAGTCTCTTCGACCACCCAGGTAACCTTGTAGGTCCTTATCTTTCTTCGATTTCCATTTACGCCCAATTCGTATCGCCGTCGTCTCTAGCTGATTCCGACCATCCCCTCACTCCGTTCGACCATCGGAATCGTCCATCACATCCGCCTCCCTGCGACGCACCTTCTTCACCCCTCCATCCAACCTAGCTCGCACAGGAGATGGGAGTCGAGCTCCTCCGTCCACCCCCTTCGCCGGAGCTCGCCATTTCGACTCACGAGCCACCGTCACCTCGCCTAACCGGGTCGAGGCAGTTTGCCCTCGACCCGCGAGTCTTCTGGTTCGCTTTGCAGGTCAAACGAAGGCCATCTGAGGCCCTTCGTCATCCAGCCAGGAGGCCCAGCTCCGCCGACCTAGCCCGAGCTCCTCGGAGCTCGGCTGGATCATCGGAGCCTACCGGCAGACGCGGGAGCATTCCACCTTTCTTCTCCGACCTTCAGAGTGCTCCCAGGAGGAGTCTAGCGCACGCCCGAGGCCGGCGAGTCTCGCCGGTGACCTGTTCATCCAGCATCCTCCGTCGCCGTTCGATTCGTCCTCCGGCTCCAGATTTCATCTGAACCGTCCATCTGGGGAGCAACAATCACCGCCCGATCATCAGGAGGATCGATTCCAGCCATCCTATGCGCCAGGGTTAGCCGCCTGCGCCCTGCACCGTCCGATCACCCACGTGGAGGAACCCTAGCCATCGGATTCGCCAAAGGACACTAGCGTTGGAGCCGCAGCTGATCCAGACCGTCAGATCTACACGTGGCAACCATCCAGCCCGTCCGCATAATAAAGGGTAATTTACCCTTAGGCCCTCTTAGTAATTTTATTTCATTTTTAGTCTTGTAAATATTTAGCGTAGTTGTTTAAGTTTTGGTACATTTGCATAGAGGACCTCGTACTTTGTTTTCCTTGCATTTATGCCCCTGTGCGTCGTATGACACGTGCTTCGTCACGTGCTCCTCTGGTTTATTTGCAAGACAGGACCCTGTAGTTCTGGTTGTTAGCAATGGAATGAATGTTTTAGTTTATTTGCATTTATACCCCTGTGCGTGATTTATTTCAACATGTGCGTGATATTTTGGGTATTTTGCGAATAGGCCCCTGGACTTTTGGTACCTGTTACCAATAAGTCCTCGGGACTTATTTTTATTACATTTGGGCCCCTGAGTGCCCCAGGCACGCGCCTGGCGCGTGTTTTGCTGGGTAAATTGCACCAGACCCCCAGACTATTGGGTATTCGCACTTTGGTCCCTGTGCACTGTGCCCTCTCTTTATTTTTGAATAAAATAGCAAAACACCTCCAAATCCAACGAAAATTGGAAACATGGCTCCTGCCATGGTGTAAAATTTTCGTGGATTTTTTAGGACATTTTTTATTTCATTTGCTATTTTTAAAAATTCAAAAACCTTTAATTTTGCTACTGTCTAACTTGAAAAATCATAAAAAAATATTAAATAGTGTCTAAAAAAAATTGTCCACTGTTTGTTTTGCTTAGCTTGATTTTCTAGCCAATTTTGGCTATTTTTCATTATCTAAAACACCTAAAAATTGAAAAACACCTAAAATCTTATGAAAATTCTAGTAATTAAATTAAAAATCCAAAAACAATACAATTGGTACCTAAATTTTCCTTGTTTAATTCTCTTTACAGGAAAATTACCTCTCAGCTCATTTGGGGGCTTTAGATATTTTATCTAGGCTTTTGAGCTCGGTTGGACAGTACCTTTTATTTCAGTCACTTTTTGATTTTTAGAAAATTAAATAAACATCAGAAAATTCTCAAAAATTCATCAAAAAAACTAAAAATTATAAAACACATAAAAATATTTTTGTTTGAATTTTTTGTTGATTTTAGTGCTTTAAATAATTTGTTGAAGTGTGTGTGTTTCTTTGTTTTTCTTATTTTCTTAATACATTAAAAATCCAAAAAAAATATAAAATAATTAAAAACCACTAAAAAATATTTTGTTCTTTTATTTTATTCCTTTTTACTACTTCGTAGGCCGAAGGCCAACCCGTGCTCCTTGAGTTCGACCCTGGTCGCTATACCAGGTTAATCCAATAACAGGACCGCTATTTCGTGTTTTGTCTGTTTTATCTGTATTAGTGGTTCATTTTTCTTGATCGAGTGCATCTGAGTGATCGAGGTCGCAACGACCATTTCTGTACCTTTACCTTAGTCGCTCGGATTTTGCGCTCATCAAAACGGTAGGCCTTTTTCACCGTGAACTTGTCGTCACCCCACACCCAATGGTCCCGACCAGTCGACGGCCCCTCTACTTCCGCCAGGTCCCTCCGCAATTTAACAATGTATAGTTGAACACTGCAATAAATTGGGTCTATAGTGACACTTTTTAATATCCATCATTATATCGTTGTTATTAAATATATACAACGACCACTACAAGAAAACTTACTTAAGATAACATATAATTGGAATATCGATTTTCATGTCTTCTAATGTTAAATATATAGTAATGAATGGTATTCATTGCTAAATCATCATTTGTACTTATAATTAGCAAAGGCATATTTCTTGTTAAAGATTCATAAAACAACTATTTTGTGTTGGCTTATTCTTTAAAATTTATATTAATTATTGCTAATGTAAGAAACCAATAGAAGAAGAAGTCAACGAATAATCATTGTTATATGATTTTTTTTGTTACGAGAAGTATGTCAACGAATACAATTATTCCTTGTGAATTTAAAAAAGCGCAATGAATAATATTCATTGTTATATATTTAACTACAAAATAAATGATAATAAATATTAAATTAATCGTTTCCTTGGGTCAATTTTGTTATAGTGGATGATGTTATTCTTATGAGTTATTTTTATAAAATGAAATTAGCGACAAATGTTATATCTGTTGATATATCGCATCGATATAACAATACTTACTTGCTATTTTTCAAAATTTTAATTAATCATCACTAATTTGTAGTTCAAAATTTAATGATGATTAACTAAAATGTTGAAAAATGGCAATGGATAAATGTTGCTATATGAACCATCGTTAATGATATAGCAAGAATATGACATTTGTCGCCAATTTTAAATATAAAAATAATTTCACACCGCATAATATCATCATTATATATTTAACAACGGATGATATTGTGACAAACTTAAAAAAACATCACTATATACTCATTTTTTGTTATAGTGAAGGAGCCTATGTTAAATATAGGATATATATAAATATAATTTGACAGCAAAAAATATTCATTGCAAAAATGAATTATATATTTTGAACTTCACAATGAAATAGCGTACGTATTGGTTGCTATATTACTTAACAAATAATATGGTAACACATATCTATTATATTTCTCAAGATTTTTTCTTCTATTACAATAAAATTTTAATTTGAATATTCGCTTTCATATATTTCAATATTAAATATGATAACAATAAATATTATTCATTGTCAAATTATCTTTAATTATTTTAATTAGCAATGAGTGTCATATTCATTGTTAAAGTTCATATAACTAAAATTTATTCATTGTCGTGTTCGTTAAAATTTACATCAAGCAATGCTATATTAATCAATGATTATAAGAAGAAGTCGATTATTATTATGATTCGTTGGTAGGAATATAGAAATAAAAATATTTTTCTTTGTGAATAGAAAGAATCACAATAACAACAACAAATGCCTTTTTCTCACATTAATTAGAGTCGGCTACGTAGATTCTTTTCCTCATTCGGATCTATCTTCGGTCATTCTCGAGCTTGGATCCAAAAAATTAAGATCGCTTTGGATAGTCTCATTCCAACAATTCTCGAGCCTTCCTCGCTCTTTCTTAGCCGACTCAACATCCCAAATCTGACATCTTCTAACCAGTGTATAAGTTGAACTCCTTTGCAAATGGTCAAATCATCTTAACCAGTTTTCTCTCATCTTATCCGCTATCGGAGCTACACCAACTTTTCTTCTTATCCCAATGTTCTGAATCCGATCTTTTCCTGTATGACCATATATCTACCTTAGCATGTTCATTTTTGCTACTGTCATTATGTGCACATCTCTATGGTTCACAAGCTAACATTCAAATCCATGGAGCATAGTAGGTCTCATAGCTGCTTTGTAATACTTTCCTTTGATTTTCAAAGGAATTTTCTTATCACATTGAACATTAGAGGCTCCTCCACTTTACCCAACCTACTTTTTATTATATGAGTAACATCTCTATCAATTTTCCTATCATGTTGCAAAATAGATCCCAAGTATCTAAAAGAATCTTCTTCTAAATATTGTCATTTCCAATCTTCACATCGATTCGCTTACCATTGCTTCCATTAAATGGAAATACCATATATTTAGTCTTAGCGCTACTTATATGAAATCCTATAGTCTCTAAGGCATGTCTCCAAAATTCAAGCTTCTCATTTACTCCATAAGATGAGGGAAAAAAAGACTTCCTAGATTCACTTGAATCCTTGTCTAATATGTGTTCCCTCCATTTTAGTGGGAGATCTTAACCTTATTTGGGATAGAATTTCGATGAAACCCTTAAGAGTGTTGGATAGAAATTTCGATACTTGGATAACAGATTGGGACTTCTCGACCTAAAAGGAAAAGATACAATATTCTCTTGATCTGGCTCTAGTGACTATAAATCTTGGACTATTATTGATCGAATATTCATGAACCTTGAGCTCCAAAATTGTTGCTTGAGAACTTGAGTCAAGCGATTGCCAAAAACATATTTTGGCCATAATCCCTTAGGTGTCGTTCGGGTAGGGGGCCCATTCTTTCTCTTTCCAAGTGGGTCCCACATTTATTTCATCTATTTCATCAAAAAATAATATATTATATCATTATATCATATAAAAATTATAAACTACTCCACTTCTACTCACTTTTTCAAACTCCAATAAAATCACATCACAATAACTACTCACTTTTTCAAACTTCAATACAATCATATCACAATAAACCTACTTCTAACTCACCCCCAGTTTAACCCGTTATCCAAACACCAAAATCCAAAAATGGGTTACCTGCAACCAGTTTAACTCACCTAAACCCACTATCCAAACACGCCCTTATTAGGATGGAATCCTAAAGCACCAATTTTTAGGATGGAATCCTACTTATTAAATAGATCTTCTTTTCTATCGATAATTAGGGAACGTTGGAGTATGGTAATTCCTTCTCACAAGCCTTTCCATCAGATGGGATGCTAAGTTTAAATGACTTAAAGCCATCATTAAACAATGGAGAAAATAACAAGTGATTGATATAAACCATGAAATTCAATGCACTAAAAATAATATTGTACTTTTGAAATCTCAGCTCTTTAGAAACATACCAGAAATTGAGCTAAACCTCACACTCGTATATCAAGAACTTGAAACATTGAGAAAGGATGAGTTTGCGATATGTGATCAAAGAGCAAAGTTTAATTACATCGTTGAGGGCAATGCTAGCACCAAGTTCCTAAAGATTATTACCTCAATCAAGGCCTCTAGAAACCATTTGATTGCCTTGAGAAGGGAAGAGGACTTGTGGTCACTGAATTTGGAGATATGTGATGTCATGGTGGATATTTACCGTGAACTCTTCAAGGACCCATATCCAGTTGAAATCGATTGCTCAATCCCTCCAAGCCTTGTGATTAAACTACAAGACCACACTTTATTTCTTTGCCCTTTCGACCTTGAAGAAATAGAAACCACGATTAAAGGTTTCAAGAAAAATAAGGCTTCGAGTCTGAAGGGACTAACTATTGAATTTATTTGACATTGTTGGTCAATCATAAAATGATTTTTGGACTTGGGAAGTTAACTTCACTCTATTTTGAAGGAAAAAATTTGAGACACTTAAATAACACCTTAGTCTCCTTGATTTTATAAAAAGGTGACGCTTGTGACATTGGAAATTTCAGGCCAATCATTCTAATTAATTTACCCCTTCGCATTCTCTCAAAGGTCATTGCAAATCGATGGCTTCCTATCCTTTAAGATGTGATCCACCATCACAATGTGCTTTCTTGAAGAATAGATCAATGTTGATATGTTTATCGTAACATCTGCAATCATAAACGATTGGAATCGACCGGGTACTAAGGCATCACTCTAAAATTTAACTTTAGAAAAGTCTTCGATACCTTGCACATGCCTTACATCCTAGGCATGCTTAAGGCAGTGAACTATCCTTCTATTTTTATATCTTGGATCAGGACAATCCTGCAAACTACGAGGGTATCTTTTAAAATTAATGGAAAATATGTGGGCTTCCTACACCAGAAAGGGGGGTTCGCTAAGGCGATCCCGTTTATCCTTTTATTCATTCGTTCTCTATCTGTGCTAGATGATATGCTCTCGAAGCTAGCATCAAAAGAAAATCTATGTGGTTTTATCAAAAAAGGCATGGATGCGGCCATCACAAATGTCCAATTTGCAGATGACTTGCATATATTCATGGAATATAAGGAAGATCACTTGGAATATGTACTCACAATCATCAAAATTTTAGCACAATCTCTAGTTTAGACATAAACCTCCAAAAATCCAAGTTCATAGGTTTCAACCTGTTAAGCGAGGAGATTTCTCGATCCCAAAGCATCCTTGGATGGAATGAGGGTTCTTTTCCTCTTACTTACTTGGGATTCCTCCTTACCAAAAGGAAAGTATTAACCAATGATTGGACACCAATTATCTCAAAATTATCTACCAAGCTTTAAGGTTGGAAAGTTAAAATTCTTCTGCTCTTGTCTCAGACAGCGTTGCTTAACTCATCCCTTACCCCTTTGATTACTCATGTAATGCCATGCCTCAAGATCCCCCAAAAATAGCATTACAAAGATTGATAAAATACGAAGGAAATTCTCTGGACGAGAAATATTGCAGCAAAGTTGAGATCGAAGGTGGCTTGGAAAAAAATAACTCGGCCAAAATTGAATGATAGTTGGGTATCCTAAATCTCTTCCTGATCAATGATGCGTTGTTAATGAAATTAGCGATATTTTTGATCGATCAAAAAAAAACTATGGGTTTTGAATTTACTAAGTGTAGCAACCTTTGGATGCGGCTCTATTATCCTAAATAGGAGTTATAGGGTAAATCATTGTATGATCTAGAAAAGTCATATTAAGGGATCAATCTCTTTTCAATCCATTTTGAGCAAAACAATCGGCTCCAGAGAAAATTCTTCACTCTGGAAATATTCGTTGAATGAAAATGAACCTTTATGAAAAAGTCACTCCGCTCTCTGGTCTTTTATTAAAAATCGAAAGATTCCAAGCCATAATGGCCTGAAATTCTGGAATGCAAAGCAGAAGTAGTTTAAATACCTACAATCTAGACTTCCGATTGGGTTATGGTTGCAGGCTAGAAATCTGCAGTAATCATTGAACACAATCAACCAGTCCCTTGTGGATCAAAGTATTGACTACCTTACTTTCTGAACATAAACATTTCCCTTGAAATCCTCTTCAAACAAGCAACTATACTCTACATTAGAGGATGGCGACATGCAATCTTTTCTTCCTAAAAACTTCTGGTGCTATTCATTTGATCCTCGTGTATCCTACTTTATTTAGCTATTGGCACACAAAAAAATCTCACTTAGGATCTTCTGGAGGAGAAAAAACACACTATGCAAACATACGTCACTTATGTTGCAACTACTTAGAAAGTTATTTACATATATGTATTGACTGCAGTTACACAAAAGATATTTTTCGGAGTTGTGAAATAAGCCCAAACTTTAGAGATTTTCAAATCTTTTTTCGGATCATTCTTACCATTTAAATTCCCATATCAGCTGGAGCTGGCTATTAAGTTATGTTTTGGCAGTGTATTTGGAAAACCAAATGTAATTTGGCCTACGATGGTATTCCTTTCAACTATTCAAAAATCATTTTGGCGTCATACTCCATTTGTGCAGTAAGGTTGGAAATTCATTTCGATAAGGATTGGGATGCTTTCGAAATTTGGATATTGATCCTACTCACTAATTTATATGTTCATTATTTAGATTTCAATCTCTAAACTTACTGCGTATTTACTCAAGCTGGTCGCCACCACAATTTACATGATGGATAGCATTGTATCTCCATTACACGTGGCAAAATAAAAAAAAGCTTAGTCCCTTGGGTCTGCTGAAATGCTTTAATTAGTGGTTGAATATAAAGCAAGGTCGCCCTCTTTTTGTTGTTCTTCGGTGGTCTACTCTCGGTTTAGCCCCGGTTTCTACCTAGACTCTCGGTTTCTTGGGTGTAATTCATGATTATCGAGGGTTCCTGGGGTAATTACAAGATTACTCAAAGTTATGAGTGTAAATATCCCTTATGAAAATTATTGTTGCCATGTATTTGTGTGGGCCCCTTGACAAATCTCCATATTCCGTCGATGTTGCAAACCGTTTGTGGTTTTTGTTTTTCTAATGATAATTAACCTAATGTATAGTCAACCCGTCCATTTCAGTGAATATAAAGAAGTCGAAACGAATATATTTATTGTTACATTTTTAACTATGAAATATATGCCAATTAAATTAAAATTATTTTTTAAAAGTTTGGCAATTTTTATATAGTATTATAATTGTGGCTAAAATTAACAGCGATGTGCAAATTTTTGAAGTGGAAGGCAAGAATTAGTTATTTTCATATAAATCATCATTAACAATATAGCAATACCAACTATTTCTTTAATATCCATTAGTATTTTACGATGAATGATATTTTTAATGTACATAACATCAAATAATTTACCAACATGATATAACAACTATTTCTTTTTATTTTGTCTGGCAGTTATATATCAATATTTTTATAGCTGCTGGAATGTGATGAAATAAATGCCTTGGTGGAAATATATCAATATTTTTATATTGAAGTGTGAAAAAATGGTATATGCTAGTAACTAATAATTGGGTAAAACGGGGCTGCCCTCAAGGAGCTAACTTGACTTCTCTATCATGTTGTTCTTATATTTTTTATTTTTTTTTTGAAAAAATATTTTTCATAATTATTTTCGCATATTATGTCATTCAAGTTTCCTGTGAAACACATTCTCCTACGGCATTCATCCAGACGGGGTCGATTTCAACAATTATGCAACCGTTAAAAATGATTGCATGGATGAAGGCCGTAAGAGTCTCTCCTTCACATGAATCTTGAATGGCATAATATAAAGATATAATAATGAAAATTCTCAAATTTATTTTTCAAAAAAAATAAAAAAAATATAGAGAAAATAAGGTGGAGGCAGCTAAGTTAACCCTATTTTCCTCCAATTTTATATTAACAACGTACGTCAACCATTGCTTAACATACGCAACCTTTCTTAAGCGGCAAGCCCTTATATAAAAAAATATCGAACTCCTCTAAGATAACAAAGAAAAACAAACCGTAAAGGTTAGGAAGATGGAAAAGTGTCCAGATAGTCTTTCTTTGACACATGTACACACACATTTAACGAGCTTGCATGGCTGCTTATGTAAATCGTAACAGCAAAAGTTAATGCATATAAATACTGTTGCTAAAGTCAAAATTAGGTTAAGGTGATGGCATTCAAATTAGACCCATATATTCGCGGCATTGGGTTGTACTGCATGTCTCCCTGATTAACAACGTACCTTGGATTCCTTCGATTCCTCGAATATTTTTTTCTTGAGGCCTAACGTCAGTAAACCCTAGGTTCTATACCACTTCACGGGTAACAGAAAAAGATGATCCAGCAGAGGTGTTGTAATTGTAAAAAAAATTAAGATTTCGATTTCAAAAACCAACCTTATGGATTACATCTTCGACTAATTCTCCACTTATCCTCCAATTTCACTTAAATCCGAGTGCATTTACTATTTTTCTTAATGATCAAAAATTCGATTCTTTTATAAATGGGATTTAAGTTGCTTAGATTTTGATTGGATCTTGATCATTAAGATAAAATAATAAATGCTCTTAGATTTGAGTGAAATTTGGACGATAGCATTGATTCCATAAGGTTGGATTTTGAAAATTGAAAACGTAAAAAGTTTTTTTTGATAATTACAACACCACTGTCGCAATTCACATTACAGCGGAGGATCTCTTCCACGGGTAACAAAGGGAGATAATGTTAAACCATATATAGAGAGAGAGTTATACTGCACCTCGACATAGTTGGAGGGAGGAAAGGTCAGTAGCTCCTTAGTTGCAGCAATGGCTGAAAAGTTCCCCCTGGGGCCTTGCGATAGAAGCAGCAACAGCAGCTTCCAATGGCCAATGGAGGTGGAATTGCCGTCGTCTTTCTTGTGCTCGGCTACCAGTACTCTCGACGATCTCGTGGGAGCATTCGGCCTCTCGTGTTGGAATAGCTGTCTTATGTAAGATCTCTTTCTAGTTTCTGTACATTATCTATTAATGTTGTCACAGCATAAACAATAGTGATCATCTCGTGGCCTTTAAATTCACCATTGAACATATCCCCTTTCACTCAGGAAACGATTTAGATCGTTCAATTATAATCGAACGGTCATAAGTTCTTCATTGTCCCTACTCTTACAACAAAGGACTTAAGGGCTCCTTTGCGTTATCAACTCGAGCGATGATTCTTTGATAGTTTATTTTAATTCCTTCTTATCATGATAAGTGAAAAAAATCTTTATTATAAGAATTGTATGCTTCAATACATCTCCTAGAAATCATGGCCCGAAATTTTCTTTCTTAAAAATATGGGGAGTACTAATGGCGTTGCCATCTAGAATATATATCTTAGAAATGCCCAGCATATAATCTATGACCAAGGTTAGCTTAAAAAAATGCATGTGTACTTGTACTGATAATTAATGACTGTTCATTTCGAAATCCTTGAAAGTATGCATTGAGCTCTTCAAGTTTAGTTTCAAAGCACGTATACTTAAGGGAATTATTTGGGTTGTGAGAAAGGCAAGCGTGCAAATATTTTTGGATTTATTTTCGTTCGCAGCATGCAAATACCAATCTAGAATTTCAGCATTTACATGTTGTTATGTTTTCATGCATGTAATCAAGGAGTCCCCAACCACTGCCTGAAGAAGATTGGAACCCTAACAGCTGCTTCCAGCACATGGATACTACTGCAATGGAGGATAGATCTGTCTATGAACCGCAACAGTTGATCTTCGGAGACGAGAACCGCGAGGGAAATCCAACCATGGATCCATCTGGGATCGTTCTCCTCACTACAAACGTGAACGAGGTACATGGACCTCCATACATGCAAGTAATATGTAAGCTGCGTGTATAGTCCTAAGATTATCTAAGAGACCTATTCTAAGTTTCCATTTTCCTGGTTGTTATTATTACTACTGAGAGTAAGGTATACCTGGATTTCTTCAGGTAAGCCTGGGACGAGGGCGAAGACCAAGAACAACAAGGAAGATCGAAGATGAGCAAAAAAAGAAGAAGCCTCGGATTGAGAAATCGTCTCCGTCACCAACCTTCACTGTAATTTTAGCTCGTATACATATATGGTAATTTGGATGTGGTGTTAATTAATTGTTCTTTACAGATCAGAAAAGAGAAATTGCAGAGTAGAGTCAATGTACTCCAGCAATTGGTGTCTCCCTTTGGAAGGGTACGTAAGATCAGATCAAAGGAGTTGTTGCTTTTTCTATTGGCGTTTATATGTTCATTTTAAATCGGCTAATTGATGGAGACGAGTGATTATTTATAATTAATTCTAAATTTAACAGTTAAATGAAAAGGAGTAGTTCTAGAAAAGAAAAGAAACATGTTAAGGACAGTTTTAAATATTAACGTAAGTGCGCGCACACGTATTGATTTAAGCAATATTCCAGAACGCGCGCACCACTAAATGTATGATTAGATTACTAACGATACATGCAATTATATATTTAAAAATCTCATTTCAGAGCGACATTGGGTCGGTGTTATTGGAGACGATTGACTACATCAACTACCTCCATAATCAAGTAAATGTTAGTAAGTCCTGACGTTCCCACGATGGTTAATAATTACGACACTTAATTTTGGCATGAGCTTTATGCACTCCAAAATTTTGGTCCCTATCAATTTCAGGTCCTCATAAATTCAACCCGTCCACTAGAAGAACAGGTAGTGGTCATCGTAAACATGGCTTCTTTAAGTTTACTTAACTACTAATATCATGCAATTAAGACCTAGATTAAGATGATTATGTTCATCACATATGCAGAACCGTAGCGAAGAATCAAATCAATGTCTCGAGAGCAGAGGTCTGGTTTTGGTTCCAATATCTACAGTCTTTCGAACACTGGAAGGACCGTCGACAGCATCTACAGTTGAAGGACTTCAACATTTTGGAGGATATGATGAGAGGATCGAGTTGCATGATTAATAATCTGGAGGTACAGCTACGAAACTCATGGAAATCATTTATTTTAATATTCGGTGGATAATTTGTTCGCAAAATTTTGAATGTGGTGTTCTTTTTGAAGGGTGTGGAATCCTGCAATATATAGATATGAGAACAGGAATGGAAAGGGGATCAGTGGGCTGTGGATCATTTAGGGATGGAGTATCTCCGATTCAAAGTGGTAGGCACATGTCCTTTGCTTTCTTGACGAGGAAGATCATGTCCAAGCCATCTACATCTACTTCCTATTTTTATTATATTGGTTTGTAATAAAGATGGCATTGATTATCTCTGATAGGAAAAAATACCTGACTTTGCGTTGATTGCATTAGGTTCTGGATACTAATAAGAGAAGTAAAAATCTGTTACTCATTAATTGAACATTTTTAAGGAACACCTGGATTCCCTGCGTTGAGCAGTATGAGACTTGCTTAATATTTGTTCCTGAAAAGTTCAAAATAATGTGCCCTCTTGTAACATTTTTTACTTGGCAATACGGCCACAATAACCGGCCTAACAGAAGCCGTAAAAAAAGGTACGTCATAGTTTATTTATTCACCTAGGTAATTAGAATGAAACATGCCAATTGCAAGGTGCAAACAATGTTCTTTTTGGTGATTAAACTGAAACCATCTGAACTTTTAGTTTATGTTTAACTGAAACTGTTCATGGACTGAGAATCCAAGCATGTGCTTTCACCTTCTCAATCTCGAACATGCCAGCACCAAAGGTGTATCCAACAGGAACAAAATTCATGCCATGATGGGCAAGTTGAGTAACGGCAGTAAGACTGCGCAAAGATAATAGAATTAAGATTTATCTGAGTAACCGAAGAAGAATGAAAGAACTATATTCACTATTTTTATTGAGCTATTTGAATATAATCCAAGATATGCGAAGCTGTGTTATCATTAAGATTGTTGCAGAAGGTCTAGTAATTGAGAAAAAAATAGAAAACTGCTACTTTCTAAATGAAAGTGAATACATGTCATATTGAAATTTGAAACATAGAACTATAACATTTGGGGAATCTAGTTTAAGGGAATAAAGCACACGGATAGCACAGAGGAAGTAGATAATGGCCATGGGGAAATACAATTAAGGTCCTAAAATATGTAAAATAAACTGATAATCTATGATCCAGACTAATGAACAAGAATGTCGATACATCACTTACATAGTTGTCTCTTGGCCGCCAACCTGTGAACCGGTACTAAAGAAAAATCCAGCAGGTTTTCCAGCAAGTTGCTGAGTTCTCCACAGTCCCCCTGTTGCATCGATAAATGCTTTGAACTGGGAGGCCGTCATGCCGAATCTTGTCGGGAACCCAAAAAGAAGCAGTTGGTGGTAGGATTTTCCAAGCAGGAAATGCAGGGAGTAAAAAGGGTAGCTGAATGCAGACGATTCTCCTGACTCGGATGGCTTCCCAGTCTTCTTCACAGAATTCTAGAAGGTGTTTGGTGCATGTTTCAGAGGCGAATGAGGAGCTTCGGTTTGAAATCTTGTTTTTTACAGATTGAACATAGCCTCGATATATTTCCCCTGAAGTTTGAACACCATCTTGTGGGAGGAATATCTCAGGTCCCTTGCTTTTTGCAATGCCATCTACCTAATTGAAGCTTAGCTATCAACCAATAGATTGTACACAGCAGATGGCACATACGACAAGCAGAACTGTTGTGTTAATTTCTGAGAGGTCCAATTGGAGGGGACATGTGCCTCGGTCACTCTGGGAGGTCCAGATTGCTTGCAAGAATAGGTGAGTGACAACTGCCTCCTACTGGAGTTGATCAATGGTTGTCTAGAGAAAGGTTTCCTCCAACCTCAAAGAGAAATCTTATATGGTTGTCCTTTGGCATCCTTCTTTTTGTTCTGCTAATGGGCGTGCTAGCAATGACTGCAGCTCAGGCCATATAAGGTGGCTGCATCGAGCGTGGATCCTCTGCTGGCCAGCAGGGATCTGCTGTAATGGGGGAGAGTGTTCGGGCCGCTCGATCGAGATCGAGCGGTTCGCACGAAATCATGGGTTTTGTAGGCCCTTAGCGTGCGAACCGCTCGATCTCGATCGAGCGGCCCGGACACCCTCCCCCCTTACAGCAGGTGGACCTGCTGGCCAGCAGAGGACCCACTCCCGGCTGCATCTGTCTATTCTTGTGCTATAATATGATGATGATCCTAATTTATATATAAAGTGTTCCTTATATAGTCCGAATGTCTCTTGATTGTGGTGGAGATATTTGGTGATTTCTCTCCCTTTCCATGCTCTTGCCACTCCCAGCTAATCCTCCTCCCCTCAACAACTCAAATTTATCTCAATCTTGTAATGTACATGTAATTAATAATTATTGATCTTAGATATTCTATCCGTGTTGGTTTGAATAAATGAACAATATTTTACTTACATATATTGAAAGATATTTGATCTTATTAGTGATGAATGCATTATAAATTGCATTCAATATATAAAATACAGACGAGATCAGTTGTAAGCGTGGGTATTGATTTTTTCTAACTATTGTTGTTATTTTATTAATTTATTTTTCATTAGTATTCCTATTATACCACAACAATCTTATTAACCCTTACACCACAACCCAAGAGAAAGGGCATAAGAGTTAAATATAGCATGATTATATGGATTGTGACTAATTTGCAAATATTAGTTAGGTTATGATTTAATGGAATTGAAATGTAAGAGCATCATGTAAAGGTTAGTTTACATTTTTTTATTAAGAATACATATATATATATGGGAAAAAGGACCCTACACCGGCGGGTGCAGGAAATTCCCTACACCAGGCCTAATTTTTCATTGTTTTTTGATTTTTTTGAAATGAAACCTTAGGGAATTTAGATCACCATGTATCACCATGTTGTCATTCTAAATTCAACTTAATTCGATACTTCTATCATCTCCATCAAGACTACCAAATTTTAACGATCTCAGAATTGCTGAAATCGACCCCTTTTAGATGAACATGTTAGGAGTGTTTATTTTACATGAAATTTGAAACATTTATTCTCCTCAACATATTAAGTAAATCCCCCCAACTTTTAATTCAAAAAAATAAAAAAAATAATGCGAAAATGGAGTGGGTGCAGGGAGTTTCCTACACCACTGGGTGCAGGCTCTCTGCCCTCTATACATATAGGAGAAACTTCAAATGAGACGGGGTCTCATTGTGAATATGATGAGCCACAATTTACAGCCGTTTGATATGTATTGATGGTCATGATTAAATCCGATTTTCCAATAGAAAACCACCATCAAAACCACCCTCCCTCCTCTTTTTATGGAAAATCTTAACATATTAACTACAATTCCGTCTTTTATGTTCGATTTGGAAATATTAATTATCATCAATTTTATTGTCTCGATTTAATTGGGTAAACATTCCTATTATGTTATATTTCTCATTCCAGCTTATCTCATTGTTCTACGTTCTCGAATTTCGTCTCCAGTTTTAGAGCTGTTCATTCTGTCGATGTCTTCAGAAAATCTAAACGTTGGTGTTTTCCAGGTACTTATTTCATCTTTTCATCTTAGTTTTTCTACGTACTAAAATCTCTTTATTCGATATTATTATAAACACATGATGTGTAAAATATCATTCATATTTCAGCAACTTCTTCTTCTCGGTTCATCTGATGCTTTAGTTGAATACTATGATCCGAATCTCGTCCAGCACCAGGTTTATATTTTTTAAATCTGTATCAGGTTCTTCCATGTTTGTTTTTAAATAATTTGTTTGATTTGTTTATGTTCTTAACATGCGCACCGTCTACTTGATGGTCCTTCTGAACGAAGTAATGGAGATCATGAATTCGAAGGTTCGTACAGAATGTTTTCTTTTCAAGTATAGATGTTGTAAGAAATTGATAATTTTATTTTTTGTTTCAATGTTTTTCTAAAATACTTAATTAAAAGCCATTATTTTAAGTAATTATTTTTTTTTAATAATATTCGATATATATTTGAAATTGTAGGTATTTTTTACAAATTATTAATTATCTGTATTTTAGGCATAAATTATTTTGAAATAACCAGTATATTTTTTAAAATTAATACTCTTTTTTAAATAAAACTATAATAGTTTAATAAAATCAATAGTTATTTTAATAATTTATTTATCTACGTTCAACAGTATTTTAACGTATTATACTCTTTAGAAGTTACATTTTTCTTTTTCGCACGTGACATCTTCATAGAATCATTCCGTAAATTATTTTTTTCAAAATTTTTGTTAATTTTAGAAATATAGTAAATATTTTAAAATTTGTGCATTTTATTTTAATAAATTACATATATATTTAAATTTTAGATCATTATAGTAATAAGTAGTGAACATCTTCAATACTTTATTACGTTATCAATTACAGGCGGGCTGTAATATCTAATTCGAATTACATTAAATCATATCACATTATATAAATTTCAGTAAAGGTTATAAAGTCAATAATATGCTTTATAATTAGTTTTTTTTACAGAAGACTGCCCTACACCACAAAGGTCCACTGAATATGAAAATCCATATACGCCAATCATTGGAATGACTTTTGGATCTATTGAACAAGCATACCAGTTATATGAGTCTTATGCTACTATTGTTGGATTTAATGTTAGAAAGAGTAGTACACGTCACGGTGTTAACAGAGTAACAAAGGAAAAGATGGTTATTTTTAAGAAATTTGTTTGCTGGAAACAAGGTTTCTCTACTCTTAAGAGCAATCGGAAAGTACGTGTTTCAGTGGATAGCGATTACAGTGATGATATTGAATTTTATCATGAAGAACGTAGAGTTGGTTTAGTTAGAATTGGATGCAATGCAATGCTTGCTATTCGTCATAGGCGTGAAGAAGGTAACTGGATTGTTGTTAAATTCAGTGAAGATCATAACCACAACCTTGTAACGCCCTCTAAACGACGTTATTTGAGACGGAATAGAAGGTTTTCAAGGGTTACGAAGTTGCTTGTGAAATCAATGACTGATGTTAATATTTCTACATCCAAGCAATCAGCTTTCATCGACAATGGTTTTATCACTAATAGTCAAGCTGGTGATATTGTTCGTGATATATACAATCTAAATAGAACTGAAAAGAAAAACAAAGATGGTTTGGATGCTCATCTGCTACTTGAACACTTACGCAATTGTCAAAGGAAGACTCCTGAGTTCTTCTATTCCTACAAAACAGATGAGGAAAACAGGCTTACTCATTGCATCTGGATTGATTCCGAGTCTATTGCTGACTACAAACTTTTTGGCGATGCAATTACATTTGACACCACCTACAGGACTAACGAATACAAGCTTGTTTTTGGATCATTTTGTGGTGTCAATCATCATAACAGGACCATATTTTTTGGAAATGCATTTTTACATAGAGAAAATACCGAATCTTTTATTTGGTTATTTGACAAATTCATCGAGGCAATGAAAAAACACCATATATCTATTGTTACTGATGAAGACCCTGCTATACACGCTGCTATTCTAGTATCCTTTCCAAATACTATTCACAAGCTATGTGACTGGCACATAATGTCAAAGTTAAAGACAAAGCTTGGTCGTATACAGGATATAGATAAAGCATTAAAAAAATTTTCTGAACTTGTCTGGCGTACTCATTTTATTGAGCTTTTTGAAAATGGATGGGTAGATACAATTGATCAATTTGGTTTATCAGATAATGGATGGTTAGCCGAAAAGTTCAGCATAAGACATAAGTGGCTTGATATATACATGAGGGATAAATTTTTTGCATGAATGCGGAGCACCCAACGCAGCGAGAGTATGAATGCTTTTCTCCAAAGCCACATAACTAAGCAAAATTCACTACTTGAATTCATCTCCATATTTCAGACTTCACTTCAGAGGCTTAGAGAACGCGACAACGACTTGGATAATGATTCAGATCAGAAGAGACCAATTACGGACACCACATGGAAGATGGAAGATCAATTATGGCAGGTATATACAAAGACTATGTTCTATGTCGTTCGTAAGCAGCTAAAGAAATGTATAGAGATGAATGTTGTAATATCTGAGAGCTCCAGCTGCAGAATAATGTATAATGTCAACAAGATTGGTCAGTCTGAAAAAAGCAGGGAGGTTTCATTTTATACAGACTCAAATCTATTTGTTTGTTCTTGTGGCAAGATGGAATACGAAGGTATACCTTGTCGACACTTGTTTGTTGTTTTTAAGACAAGAAATTTTGAGATTCTGGACAGTGGATACATATTAAAAAGATGGACAAAGAGTGTTAAGAAATCTGGAAATTATCCACTTTACAATCGGAATGTTCAAATTGAAAGGGCTGGTGAGTTGAATAGATTATGCTCCAATGTTGTTGCTTTGTCAGTTGATGATTCTTCTTCATTCGATCTTACTCAAAAGAAACTTAAAAGTCTTATTTCACAGCTCCAAAATATTAGCTTATCACAGCAAAATAATTTGAATGATAACAACTCTAGCCAGATAAATTCTATTGCCAATGCTCCAATTATACGTGAACCCAACACTGCGAGAACGAAAGGAAGTGGTCGTGGTGGAAGACCTAAGGGCAGTGGTAATCGGCAAAGGCCAACCAATGAACTCAGGAGAAACAAAGGGAGGCAATGCAAATCATGTGGCAAATACAATGTTGGGCACAACTCTCGCAACTGCCCTTCAAACAAGTTGCAAACTTCTAACAGGTGATTATTTATATATTTCAATTGGTTAGTATTTATTTAATATAATCTTCATTAATAAGTTGATTTATATGTTTAATGATATTCTTCTCAGTGATTCATCAATGAGCTCCGGAGACAGTGATTCCTAAAATTATATTTTCAGTGTATTAGTTTTTTGACAGGAATCTAATAAGGCACTTTGTATTGTATATTATTTTATCATTTCATTTATATTTTCAAAAGTATTCTTGGTCAGATTTGATGTTATTCTCATAGAATTGTTATTGTTTTTTTCAGGAAATGCTTAAAAGACTCAAGAGGATGCATCAAATTCCAGGAAGATACTGTTATCAGCAAACTGCAGCTATATTCAGCTACAATGAGCAAACACAGATTGTTTTTATAAGACATTTCCAGTGTTTATAATGAAAATAATGTATTTAAATTTCGAACTATTATTCTATAAAACAATGTTTAGTTTTTAATGTTTGTTTTGTTCGCATTCAACTGTTTTATATATATTTAGTACATGTGCTTGTTTTTCCAATCAATGTATATCATTCATTGTATTTTAAATTCCAAACTCTTTTAATATATGGTTGTCTTACCAGTGATTACTGAATGAATCATATCAACTTTTATATATAAGTTCAATATTCCAAATTCCAAACGTAAACCTGTCAATATACCAGTGATAACCCATAAACAGATTCATGATGCCATTAATATCGTGTATGTAATATTTCTTCCTTAATTGTAAAAAAGCAATATCAAATTTTAATATTTTACTCAGGAATTATATTCGTTGCCATAAATTTTCAACAGCACCTCTTCGACTAAAATTATTGGTCCTTCCAATGATTTACTTTTAAAAAAGAATAACATATAGATCTATGGTTATTTTAAAGGTTATATTTCACAATGATATAACATCCCTAATGTATGAATCATTTCAACATTCATATAGAACTTAAATATTGCAAAATTTATACAGTAAACATGTCAATATAGCAGGACTAAGTGATAAACAGATTCATTTATACCATTAACATCCAGTAAATAATATTTTTTTCCATATTTGTAACAATGTAACAAAAAATTTTAATATTTTACTTAAGAATTCAAATCGATGCCATAAATTATCAACATCATTTAATCACCTGAACTTAGTGGTCCTTCCACTAATTTACTTGAAAAAACTAATAACATATAGATGTATTATTATCTTAACATTTTATAATTCACAATTATTTAACATTGTAATATATCATAAAGATATATACTTCTTCATATTACAAACCTTGTCAGTTCCCTCAATCTCAAATTCATTAAATGTGCAGAAAGCAATAACCATTTTCATCATAAAGGTCAAAAATCGCCCAAAATATACAATCAGTTCTACATGCTAAGTTTAGAATCAAAAATATATAGAGTAACATTGTTCCTATCCATTGTCCAACTACTGATAACATATAGCTAATGTATCATAAAAAACTAAGTTAAGGTTCTGCATCATTTGAAACTCGAATTTTCCACCCTGCTAGTGTGCAACAGTTGGCAAGCAATTTCTGCTATGAATCGCGGGATGTTGTCGTAACTGAAGTTTAATGCTTTTTCTTCGCATAAGTACTCGACCATCTTCATGACATAGATTCCACAGTCCAAGCTTTGTGCAGGTTGCTGAGGGCAGTCTTCAACAAATATTAGACCCCAATTGAAAACGCTATCTCCCAAGTGTGTTGTGCTGAAGTATTCTTTGATCCATCCCATCTGAAAATAAGATTGTAGTTAGATAAGTAAATTTAATATAATGATATAATAGAAATTTAAGATCTATTTAAATTTTCAATACCCATTTGTAAAGATCTTTCTTGTGGAATTTGTTGCCTTTCATTGAGTTGTAAGAGTAAAAGTTCTTTGTTTCCAAATCTGTAACAAGCAAGTGCCAATGATTCCTTGTATGAATGACCGTGAATACTTTTGATAATCCAATAAGATCATCAGGGTCATCATATAATTTCTCCAATTTGTTGAACTCTTCGTCTGTTCCAGCTTCAACATTGTTGATGAAGAATTGCTGTGCAGTTTTAGATGTAATATGTTAGTTAGCATTCTATTTGTTTATAACTGTATATATAAAGTTTTTCACTGACTTACCATTTTGTAAATCGAAGTGAATATGAATGGAATTATGCCTTCGTCCTTACGGTGGTTATGACAAACAATTTCCATATACATCTCGATTATCTACAAAGGTTCAGACATTTTTGTAAATAGTTGTCTTACTCATAATTACAGTTGTTCATTATATCCTTATTTGTTATAGAAATCAGCTATAAACATACCGAGTCTTCAATCATTTTCTCGTACAAGAAGTTATGTATTTCCCTCCCTTTGCAGTAACTCTTGTACGGCGAATGATAAGTTGCATTTAACCTGCAATTATATGGTTAACCAATAGTTTAATAATATCTATTAATCATTGAAGCAGTAGTAAGATAATAAAAGAAATGTACTTGTCAGATAGATCTCTTAGGAATCTCTGAATTATTTCCTTCTCTTCAGATGTTATGAATTCATATCCTATGAAATCTGTCGGAGCGTCGCAAAGATACTGCACAGAATAATTCTTATCGTTATATAAATATATTATATAGTTTCTTAATTATTTTCTTACCTCTGATTCCGAGTCAGCATGATCATGAATTTCTGACGTCTTTGATGCATTCTTTAATGACTTCTTTGTCGATTTATTCTTCAGATCATTGTTCTTCATTTGATCCTTGTATGCAGTTTCTGTTCTTGTTCTTGTTGTCTCTCTCCTTTCCTTGACTCTTTTTGCTAATGAGCTTGGCTTTACTTGTGTCTTTTCCCTCTTCCTTTTGGGTTGTGTTTCATTAATCAGTGAACATGATGTTTTTCTTTCTTCATTAAACTCAAGTTCAAATGAAGGTATATCCATTGCATTCTCAACATCATTGTTGGGCAACTCTTCGTGAACCATCTCCAATTTTTCCTCACCCATTTTATTAGTTCTATTTTTTTCCTCATCTCCATATTTTCCTTCAAAAGATATGTCAGCTTGTTCTTTTTCAAGCATATCTTTTTCGGTGTTTTTTTCACAAGTATCCTTATCATCCCTACCTTGTTGATCGCATGTCTCAACCATGCTTTCAGTAACTGATGACCGTCTAAGTGACTAAGGTAAAGGTACAGAAATGGTCGTTGCGACCTCAATCACTCAGACTAAGTATATCAAGAAAAATCGAACCACTAATAGAAATAAAATCAATCAAACACTCAAATAGCGGTCCAGCTATGAGATTAACCTGGTATAGCACCCAGGGTCGAACTCAAGGAGCACGGGTTGGCCAAAGGCCTACGAAGTAGTAAAAATAAAATAAAATAAAAGACAAGTATTTTTAGTGGTTTTTAATGATTTTTATATTTTTTTTATATTTTTAAATGTGAAGAAAATAAAAGAAACACAAAATCAATCACACTTTGGCTAATTATTTAATGTGTCAAAAACCAAGCAAAAATTCAAACAAAAATGTTTTTATGTTTTTTAGGTTTTTTAGTGCTTTTGGTTAATTTTTGATAATTTTCTGATGTATATTTTATTTTCTAAAAATCAAACAGTGATAGAAAAGCAAGGTACTGTCCAGCCAGGACCAAAATCCCTAAATAAAATATCTAAGGATCTCAAGAGGGCCTGGAGGTATTTTTCCTGTATACTAGACAAAACAAGGAAAATTAGAGTACCAAAATTATTGTTTTTGGGTTTTTAAATTATTTATTATAATTTTTATGAGTTTTTAGGTGTTTTTGAATTTTTAAGGTTTTTACTCAGTGAAAAATAGCCAAAATTGGCTAGAAATTTAAAGAGCACAAAAGAAACAGTACCTAATTTTTATGGAATTTTGGAGGGGTTTTTATATTTTTTGGGATTTTTAAAACTAGACAGTGGCTGAAATAAAGGTTTTTGAATTTTTAAAAATAACAAATAAACTCAAAAATGTCCTCAAAAATTCTCAAAAATCCTACAACAGGGCAGGAGCCATGTGTCAAATTTTCATCGAATTTGGAGGTGATTTGATATTTTATTCAAAAATCAAAAGAGGGCACTGTGCATAGGGACTGAAGTGCAAATGCCCGAAGTTCTGGGGGTCCAGGTGCAATTAACCCAGCAACGCACGCACGCGGCACGTGCCTGGGGCACTCAGGGACCTTTTGGTAAGAAAAACAAGTCCCGAGGACCTTTTGGTAACTCGTACCAAAAGTCCAGGGGTCTGTGTTGCAAATAACCCACTAAAAGACGCACATGTGCAATTAAAACACTCACAGGGGCGTATATGCAATTACTGAAAACATTTCATTCATTTACGAGCATCCAGAACTACAGGGCTAATGTTGCAAATACACCAAACATACACGTGACGAAGCACGTGGCTCACACAAACAGGGGCATAAGTGCAAATAACTAAAGTATGAGGTCCAATGTGCAAAATACCCTAAAACTAAACAACTGACGAAAGTAATTACAGGACTCAAACGAAATAAAAACAAGAGCTGGGCCTAAGGGTAATTTACCCTTTATTACGCGGGCCGTCGGATGCGCTCCACGTGGATGATCTGACGGGTACGCTGGTGGGCGCTCCAGATCTCCTCTCCAAGGATCGGACGGTGGCTGCTCCTCCTGGAATGGACGGACGAGATGGCAACTGGAGGTCGAGGCTGATCGGACGGCTGGCGAGGATCCTCGAAGAACAGGTGGCCGGCGAGTTTCGCCGGCCTCGTGCGAGTGCTGTGGTCCTCGTCTGCTGCTTCCGGAGATCGGAGAAGATGCGCGATGAAGCTCCGCAGCTGTTGGTGGTCTCCGATGGCCCAGCCGAGCCCTGGAGGGGCTCCGACGAGGTCGGCGGAGGAGAGCTCCTGGCCTGGATGTAGGGAAGCCTCAGATGGCCTCCTCTGGACCTGCAAAGTAGCTCAGAAGCTTCGCGGGTCGAGGGCAAAATGCCTCGACCCGGTTAGGCGGCGTGAAGGTGGTATGTGCGTCGGAGCAGATGAATCCCGGCGAAGCGACGGCGATGGGATTCGAATCCCAGCTCCTGTGCGAGCTGGGTTGAATGGAGGGGCGGAGAAGGTGCGTGGAGGAAAGGCGGAGGTGATGACGGGTTCCGATGATCGAAAGGATGCGCGAGATGGTCGGAATCGACGGAACACGGCGGCGGTACGATTTGGGGCAACCTAGAAATTAAGCTAAATAGAGAAGCTAAGGGGTTACCTGGGCGGATGGTGAGACTATGCTGGAGCTGAGGTAGCTCCTGGTCGTGGCCTCAAGGGGTGTCTCGGCCTGAGGCTCGAGCTCCTGCTCTGGACGGAGCACGGCGGCGCTAAGTCGCCGGATCAGTGGAAACCAGCCCCTCTCCTCGCTGCGACACGGGCAACCGAGAGCTGTCACCTCAGGGGCTGCTGTGGAGGTCACGGGACAGAGAATGGGGAACCAAAGATGATCAAAGAATGCGGCGGAGCTGGGTATTTAAATGGCTGGGGGTCCGAAAAGAGGAGCTCGGGTAGGGTCATGGAGGCGCGCGGACCCCGAGGTTGACGCCCGGCGAGGGTGTCGGATGTGGGAGGTGACAAACGGAGCTGGGGTTAGGGTGTTAGGCAATCGGGTCGAGCGGGTATAAAATGGAGAAATCGGGTTGGCCGCTCGAACCCGTGGGAAGTGGTCCTGGGGGGGACAGTTGACCGGGCGGTCAACATCCCCAGGACCCAATGGTTAGCTGCCACGTGGAGAATGTTTGAAGCTCAAAAATGAGGCAGCAAATGGCCGATTTTCCAAAAACTTAAAATATGAATTATTTTTATTTTATTTTTTTTTCTATTTTTTGGTGATTTTTAATTAATTTTTGGAAATAAAGATAAAGTATTTACAATATATAGCTATATAGGTATATGTACAATATGTTGTTTTTTTTATTTTTGATTTTTAATGATTGTTTTTGTACAATTTTATTCCTATTTTATATTTTATTTATTTATAGAATAAAATGAGGAATAAAAGGGTATTTTTATTTGATTTTAATTATTTATATACATAGGTGAAATAATTAGTTATGTACAACTATATACATGGCATATGTACAATATATTTTTGTTATTTTAATTTTGTAATTTTTATTTGATTTTTGTTTTGATTCTTTTCATTTTATTTATTTACAATATATAATATAGGATATTTACAAAAAGTTTAGAAAATAATTTTATTTATGTATAAGGTTGAATAAATAAAGGGGTATGGTCTATGTACATGGTGAAAGGATATTTTTGTTCTTTTTGATTTTCACATTTTTATTTTGTTTTTAATATTTTCTAAATATATACAAATATGTACAAGCATATTTTTGGGTGAGGAAAATATAAATTTATTTATTTACAACTATTTACACATGAGCTCCTATCTCCCTCTACTTGGCTTTTATGCGATCAGGCCCATGCTGAGCCCTCCCTTGGGTTAGGGTGCTCAATATTTATTCCAAATATTTCCCTCTTTTTATTTTTTTGATCTTTATTCTTTTATTTTTGCACAAAAACATGCTAATTATAGAATTTTACACAATGCATGCTTTTGCTAAGTATTCCTATTTACAAGTATCTACATGCATTTGCATAGGTTTTTGTAGCTAAAATATAAGAATAAAGAGTGATGAATGGGTATTCATCACCCCCCTATACTATACTTTGCTAGTCCCTTAGCAAACACTTATTTGAAAAAGAAGTGAAAAAGAAAGAAAGAAAAAGAAAAAGAGGATGTACATGGATCAAGGTTGATTATTAAACTTGCCTTCATTAAATTGAGGTATGGAGCTCAATCAGATCTTTGGATTATTAATGTGTCGGAACCTTATTTAGACTTAAGCTTAAAACCTAACAGCCTCTAAGTTCCACCAATCTATAACCAAGACTCCTCAATGCTCCAGATCAGAACAAGTCATCAATCACAAACCCTGAAGACCATGAATCTTTTCTTGTCCTGTGAAAGTGAGGTCTAAGCTCTCCACCTTCAGAAATGGCAACTTGACAACCCTCCTCAACAAGGTAACTCTATGACCTCAATCTGGCCACTCTTTCCTCGAGGAGCGGGGTATTCCCTTCTAAGTTCAAGTACAACCGGCTCAAGAAGAGGGGGAAGAAGAGAATGGGTCAAGGCCAGTGTAGCCAAGTACCCTTGGGAGCTTGACCAGTGTAGCCAAGTCTCCCTGCTGCAAGCTACAACAGGTGGATCATGAAACCAAGCTTTGCTTATTGCACTTATATACATACTCCGGTGGGATTATCATTTTCTCTCAGACCCACCACTTTTTTGGAGTTCTTTTCTTTTTGCACTTTTTTTTTCAAGTGCATCTATACAACATATACATGTGCAGCATATATACAAGGAGTTTTTTCTCTTGAGCCAGTAGACTATCCCTCTTTTGAAGCTTTATTGCAACCCACAACTCCCGTCGTTAGACCTCATGGCAACCAGACCAAGTTGAGACGCACTTCCTTCACTATAAGAAGAAGAGAGGTTCCGCCTAGAAGTACTACCCTCATATGCTACCCCAAGCCAAGGAAGATTGCCTCCTCACCACCTCATCCGTAGAGAGCTCGGTGTATAGTGCTGGTGTCCAAGTAAAGCCATAATCTATATGAGTCATGTGTTGTTGTTAAGTGCTCTACTTAGGCTCATTGAGATGACATGTGATCATAGCCTAGTGGACTCAAAGAAATAAGTCACCATGGACCTGAAAAGCCTTAAACCTAAGTCCTATAAGGTTCCTCTTAGAAATTAGGTGGATTAAGATCTTAATCAAGCTCCATTTCTCAATTTGATTCCAGGCTAGTTTAAATGTCAACTATCATCCAGAAAAACTATATACATATGTACAAAAAGATGCTTATTTACACACATTTTACAATCATGCAAAATTTTTGAAAAATGTTTTGAAATCATGAATGATGATGCATGAAGTGCAAGTTTTGCAAAAAAGTATTTACACACATTTACACAAGATTTTTGCAAACTTTTGATTTTCAAAACATTTTGGAAAAATTTTGTACTATGTACATAATTTTGATAAGAAAATATTTACACAAGCTTTACACAAAAGATTTTTGAAATCATTTTTACAAAAATAATTTGTACACTAGCTATGTATGTGCAAATAAAAGAATGTTATGTACATGAAAAATTTTTAATTTTTGTGGTTTTTAGCCATTTTTATTTATTAACACACTCACACAAAGTACGAGTTATGGCTAAAGTATATATGAAATATATACACACCCCCCTATACTTAGCTCGAACGATGTCCTCGGAGTCAAGAGCGATGAAGAAGACATAACTCGTGCTATGTATAGGGAAGTGAAAAGAAAAGCTATACAAAAGAAGAATGAAAAGTCGAAAGAGACTCGGGTCTTCCCCCTATACTTAGGATCAAATAATCCTAAGTATAGCAGGCTGTATACTAAGGGAAAACCGAGTGGAGAATGTACAGGGTCTACCCCCCCTATACTTAGGGTGAAATATCCCTAAGTATAGGCAACAAAAACAGGGGTAGACAGAAATAAAAGAAATACCCGCAAGGTCTCACATCCCCCCTATACTTAGGGCAAAGTGCACCCTAAGTATAGCATAATCACAAGGTAGAGAAAGGGATGTGGGACTAAAGAATGTGATGATATGGACATCTGGATCTATATACAGCGGAAGATCAGTGAAACTCAGGCGTGAGATGCATTAGATGTGAGTCAAAGACCACATCTCACGCAAAATGAATAGGGGCAAGATCAACGACCCGCGGCTCATGATCTAGAAATGGTTTGAGCCGCTGGTCGTTCACTCGAAAGGTACTCTCAGAAGACAACTCAGATATGTCGATGCTACCGTTGTCGTGTACCTTTCTAACCAGATAAGGTCCTTTCCATTTGCTCTGTAGCTTCACTGGAAATAATCTGAGCCTCGCATCAAACATCCATACTCTCTGTCCAATCTCAAAATGTTTGTGGCTGATATGAGAATCATGCCACTCCTTGACTTTCTCCTTATAATGTAGGCTGCTTGAGAAAGCTGCATCTCTAAGCTCCTCCAGGGCAGCTAGCTCTGCCCTCCTCTGGTCTCCCATACCATCTGGATCCATGATAATGTCTGTGACTGCCCAAAGTGACTTGTGCCTCAGCTCAACAGGTAAATGGCATGGCTTGCCATATACGAGGCGAAAGGGAGATGTGCCCAAAGGTGTCTTGAAAGATGTCCTATATGCCCACAAGACCGAGTCCAAAAGCTGTGACCAATCCTTTCGGTCAGAGCGGACGACTTTCTGCAGAATAGTCTTGATCTCCCTGTTCGACACCTCGGCTAGACCATTCGTCTGTGGATGGTACGGTGTAGCAACACGATGATCTATGCCGAACTCGCTAGCAAGTGCCTTCACCTGGTCGTTGATGAAGTGAGATCCCCCATCAGAAATCAGAACTCGTGGAACCCCGAACCGCGTGATGATGTGCTTCCTCAAAAATATGCATATTGTCCTCGCATCAGCGGCTCGGGCGGGGATAGCCTCCACCCAACGACTCACATAATCGATGGCCAACAGAATGTACTCAAATCCCTGACTCTTAGGGAATGGACCCATGAAATCGATGCCCCATGCGTCAAAAACCTCACAGAAGTGAATGGGCTGCATCGGCATCATATCACGCTGTCCACAAGTGCCCATCCTCTGACAATCAGTACACCTCTTCACGAACTCATCTGAGTCCTTGAAGAGGGTAGGCCACCACAAGCCGGATTGGAGCACTTTCTGTGCCGTTCTCCTCCCAGAATGATGTCCTCCTGCCTCAAGCTTGTGGCAGTAAGTGAGGACGCTATGGTGTTCCTCCTGAGGAATACACCGACGCCAGACGCTATCCCCTCCTTCGTGGTAAAGGATGGGATCCTCCCAGTGGTAGGACTTGGCCTTCGCAAGGAAGGTCTCAAGTCTCTGTCTGGGCCAATCTTGTGGGACTTTTCCAACAACGAGAAAGTTCACAATATCGGCGTACCATGGGAGTGAGGCGATAGCAAGGATCGCCTCATCTGGGAAGGTATCTCTAATAGGGTCAATCGGCTCAGAATCCTCAGGCTGCTCTAATCGGGAGAGATGATCCGCCACCACATTCTTGACTCCAGGCTTATCCTTGATCTCAATATCGAACTCCTGGAGTAGAAGGATCCATCTAGTCAGTCTGGCCTTGGCATCCTTCTTTGCCATGAGGTACCTGATGGCGGTGTGATCTGTAAACAAAGTCACTCTAGATCCGATGATATACGATCTGAACTTATCCAGGGCAAACACTACTGCTAGCATCTCCTTCTCTGTGACTGTATAATTCCGCTGGGCGGAATCCAATGTGCGGCTAGCATAGTGTATAGCAAATGGCACTCCATCCCTCCTCTGTCCCAGCACTGCCCCTACGGCAAAATCGGAGGCGTCCGTCATGATCTCGAATGGGAGAGACCAATCAGGCGGCTGGAGGACAGGAGCCTCAATAACACACTGCTGGAGAGTAGCAAACGACGAAAGACACTTGTCATCGACAAGGAACTCGGTGTCTTTCGTCAAGAGGTCAGTCAACGGTCGGGCAATCCTACTGAAATCATGAATAAATCTCCTATAAAATCCAACGTGCCCCAGAAACGACCGTAACTGCCTCAGATTGGACGGCGGTGTGAGTTTCCTAATGACATCAACCTTGGCCGGATCAACCTCCATGCCCCTGTTGGAGATGATATGGCCAAGCACCGTCCCTTGAGTCACCATGAAGTGACTCTTCTCCCAAGATAGCACCAAATGATACTCAATACATCGCTGGAGTACTCGATCTAGGCAGTCAAGACAAGAATCAAATCCGGCGCCGTAGATCGAGAAATCATCCATGAAGACCTCCAAGCACTCCCCTACCATGTCCGAAAAGATCGACAGCATGCATCTCTGAAAAGTCGCAGGGGCATTGCATAGCCCAAATGGCATGCGTCGAAAAGCATATGTGCCGAAGGGACAGGTAAAGGTGGTCTTCTCCTGGTCCTCCGGAGCGATGGCCACTTGGTTGTAGCCCGAGTACCCATCCAGGAAGCAATAATGGCTCTTCCCTGCCAGTCTCTCAATGATCTGGTCAATAAAAGGCAGGGGGAAATGGTCCTTCTTGGTGGCTTGGTTGAGTCTCCTGTAGTCAACACAAACCCTCCAAGAGGTGGGTACTCGTGTAGCGATCTCCTCTCCTGACTCACTGATCACAGTCGTGATGCCCGTCTTCTTGGGCACCACATGCAAGGGGCTAACCCACTTGGAGTCGGAAATGGGATAAATAAAACCTGCACCCCACCATTTTGATATTTCCTTCATCACAACCTCTCTCAGGTTGGGGTTCAGACGCCGCTGGAACTCACGCGACGGCTTCGCCCCTTCCTCGAGATAGATATGGTGGGAGCACACTGATGGACTAATCCCATGGAGATCTGCTACGCTCCATCCGATCGCCTTGCGGTTCTTTTCAAGAACCTCCATCAAACGGGATTCCTGCTCTCCAGTCAACTCGGCGGAGATGATGACTGGGTACATCTCTGGCTCGCCCGCAAGGAATCGATACTTCAGCGAAGTAGGGAGCGGCTTCAGCTCTGGAATGCTGGGTGCCGGCAAATCTGGCTGCGGAAGAAACTGAGTGAAAGCTGCAAGGTCGGCCAAATCTGCCTGGGAAAGTGAAAGCGTACTCTCGCAAACTGGATCGGGAGAAGGCGGCTCAACTGTACTGTCTCTGGTCTGCTCTGCCTCTACCTCCTCCTCTATAGGCTCAGGTGAACTCAGGTCTGGCATCTGATCATCACAATCGGCCCAATCAAACTCTGAATCCGAGGGATCTGTATCAACCGCGGTGGCATCAGTACCACCGGAAAACAAGGTGGCCTCAGCACCACCATCACTAAACATCGTGCTGCGATCAAGGACCGGCTCTGCTGCCTCAATGGTATCCTGAACCAGGTCTGTGCTCTCCAGACTCTCCTCTGCTATCATCTCGGCATCCGCTGTATCTAAAAGTGAGAGGATGGTCTGTGTCTCAAGGTCTGCCCAAGCTGCCTCATCATCTGTGATCACAAAATCACAGTCCTGGTGGATGTCTGGCTCTGCGTCTGTCAGCTGCTCTGAATCTGTACTCGCATCTGAGCGGGCTCTGAATCTAGCTCTGTAGTCCTCGACCGTCTCTATTTGTATACTCTCGCCCTGGACGCGAAAGTACACCTTCCCGCTATCATGATCAGTCACCGCCTTGGCTGTGGCCAAGAACGGACGACCAAGGATGATGAGGGTATCGGCCACTGACTCAGGGATCTCCATGTCCAACACTACGAAGTCCACGGGGAATTTTAGGCCCTGAATCGTGACGATAACGTCTCATAATAACCCCTTCGGCCTCTAGACAGATCGATCAGCGAACTGAAGGACTGTCCTGCTCTGTCGAAGAGTGCCCAACTCGAAGCGGTCGAGAAGGGCTGCCGGAAGTAGGTTGATCGACGATCCGCTATCTAGAAGAGTACGGTCGAACCTCTGCTCACTGATCTGGCATCTGACATACGGTGCCCCTGAATCTGGCCTCTTGGCTGGCAGTCGGTTCTGGATCGCAAAGCACGTGGCTTTCGTCAGCACATGTATCTCTGAAGTGTGGTTCCTCCTCCTCCTCCTGACTGTAGTCCTCTCTCTCAAAGATCGCTGGAGAAGGGGGATGTGCTGCAAAGCCTCCTGGAGGGTCAGCTGGATGTGGAATCGATCTATCATACTCTGGCTGAACTCCTCAAGCTCTCTCTTTTTTGGATCATTTTTCTTCCCCTTCCCCATCTGAAGGGCTCTAGGGAAGGGGATCATTGGGTCCTTCTCAGATGAAGGACTAGGAAAAGGTCTAAGCGGTTCAAGGACCGGATCCACACATACATCATGCACCACAGTGGGACCAGAAGAAAGTAAACCTTTTCCTTTATTCATAACAGAGTTCCGAGATACAGGAATACGAGGAAAAACATCATCTCTATCTGTACAAACACCGGTGGCCTCAGTACCACCATGGGCTGACTCTGCTGCTGCTGCTGGTAGACGTCGTGCGGCATTAGTACCGCGGGCTGGCTCAGCTGAACGGGTGGCATCAGTACCACCTCCTAGATCTGGTGTAGCGGCGGCCTCAGTACCGCCGGTGGGATCAGCATCCTTGGTGGCCTCAGTGCCACCGTCATCGTCTGGAGCGGCCTCAGTACCGCTCTCCTCCTCCTGTGGCGCCTCGGGATGAAGCTCAGATGAGGCGTCGCCGCCTGCTGGGGTCCTACCGCTCCTAAGTGTGACAAAATCAGCATCAAATAGATCCGAAGATGTATCATCAAATGGGTCACTAGGAGTGGCTAACTCAGTATGTACTACCTGCTCAGATTTCCTCTTGAGGTTGTTCGGATTTGGCTCGATCTGGGCTGGTATGGCGGCCTTCCCTCTCACCAGGTCCCGCATCTCCTGGCGGAACTCGTCCATCTCCCGTCGGAATGTGGCCTGCTGGTCCGTGAGGAGGCGGGCGATGTCATCCAAAGCGGGGCTCTCGTGGGAGCCCGACGGGTGGCTTCTCTGTGGGTGAGGCTGCTGGAACTGCTGTGGCTGGTGCTGGTAAGAGGGATATGAAGGAGGGTGCTGCTGCTGATATCCCGGGTGAGCCTGTTGCTCACGTCTCCATGACTGTCCCTGCTGCTGATAGGGACGAGGACCGAAGGATGACTGGTGCTGCTGATATGCTGGGGGCTGCTGTTGTGGCAAGTTTACGAGGTCGAGGGGAGAATTATGTTGTTTCAAAGATCGTGGAGGCAATTGGCAAAGTTTATATGGTCTGCTGGGTAAAAATCCCATTAATATATGAATATTAGACATATCCAAGTTTACTTAAAATGTATACGTATTTTATGCTCATAGTAACTTCCAATATATAAAGTGAATTAAATATTTTAATATTGAGTGTGTTCATAAAAAAGAACTAAATAAAAAATGAAAATGTAAATAAATAACTAAATGATGAAGCAAAATAATCCTTCCACATTTATTTCTATGTGTATATAATAAATGTTGTTATAATCCAAACTTTGAATATTTGTATTCATTTTCCTATTAGTATTTATATCAGTATTTATATCCATCAAAAAATGAATATACGTATTCGTATCCTCGAAATTTGGACATTCGCATTTGTCAAAATTGAGGATATTTTATTCGTATTCGTATTCGCTGAATGCTAAATATTTATATTCGTATTCACCAGGTATGAAAAAATGGCATATATATCTTTTGTTTCATGAATGTGGATTCAAACAAATACGAATATATATCTGTATTCGTTTTCATCCCTAATTGTTGGTCAATGAGAATATTATCTATGAATATCATAAAGTTATTGCATGAATCAACAGATAGTTATTAACTATTCTTCTGGCTGAAATTTCTCATATGTGCACCTTTTGCTTCTTGTTTTGTGGGTTTGCTAAATTAAGAGCTGGCATAAGTTCTATATTTCACTACTCCAATTTTATAGACTGAGATGCAAGGAAAATTAGTCCAAATAAAGATAAGACTGCCTCATCCGAGGAGGTTTCAACGATGAGAAATTGAATTTTTCTCAAGAGGCTATGTATTTACTATTATGGATAGATGGTATGCCACCACATTTTTGATACCAGGTTTATCGCGTATTTCCAAGTCAAATTCTTAAATAAGAAGAATCCAATGAACTAGATGAGGCTTGGCATACTTTTTCTCTGAAGGTACTTGATGTCATAATGGTCAATGTAAATAATCACCATTGATCTGAGGAGATGTGATCAGAACTTCTCAAAGGCAAACGATATGACTAGCAACTCTTTCTCTATCACTATAAAATTTTTCTAAGCTTCATACATAACAAGTCTCCTTTCTTCCCACAAGTTAAGAAAGTGAAGACAAATCCTATCTCCCTACGAGGAATAGGCCGGGTCTCCCCTACCGTGGTTTTTTCCTTTCGTTGAGAATGATTTCCACTTAAATCCTTGCACTTTGTGACGATATCCATTGTCTATTTGAATCCTACAAAGAATCAGATTTATAAATACAAATTTAAAGGAAAATAAAGCTCATAGCCACATAAATTGACTAGATATACTAGCCCGCTAAGTTAGAAATCTTCCTCTATTCTCAAACTTTGTTTACCTCCAACCTTACTCCTTACATTGGCATCCTAGTATAAGCATGATATCAAACACTTACTTATTTCAAAATGTGGAATAACTATCATTATCATCGTCCATGTTATCATTGATACCCTGTCCACACTATCTTCCCCCCAAGGACCACCTATTCCATAATGACTTGCAAAATGTGTATATGACAATCATACGTAGAACAAGGAAAAATTCCATTTTAACCCACATTTATCCCTTAACAATAAATCCAATCAACCAAATTTGTATATGACAATCATACGTAGAACAAGGAAAAATTCCATTTTAACCCACATTTATCCCTTAACAATAAATCCAACCAACCCAAAAAAATCAAGAATAAAACCCCTGTGTTCGTTGTCCCTCCAGCTTATTTCTCATTCATTAGCCAAATGGGTCCTCGCATGCGTTGCCCGTGAACTCTATAACCTACGATCATAAACCATCAGTACCGGGTCATCTATGGCCTATCATCAACCATAACAACTCAATACTGGGCCATCTATCATCAAACATAATAGTACTGAAATTCGACATCCGCTTTCTGCCATTGGTCACAGTTCAGTAATAATCGTCCATGGCTAGCACGTAATTCTGACGTACGTATATCCACTTGAGGTATATCAATAAATAATGTGAAAGCATTGATAATTAACTTTTTGTATATAAAAGGCTGTTAGAACACTTCTCAGATCCACTGCTACCTAGAAAAATGTTTGGATTTATACCTTATGAGAAAATGTCAGTATTAGAATCTAAGTTTTCAATGCGCAACATGCATAATAACCCATTGTCAGCATCCCTCATTTCGAATGTACCATTCATTGACTCGCATTCATTAAATGTGTTTCTTTCAAATCTAATATTATCAATGCTCGGTGTCAACATTCGTGTTTTAGGGCTTACGAATGTATGCACGCCAATACTATTTTGCTTTTTTCGTAGATCCTCTGAAAAAAAAAAGGTAAGAAAGAATTTGTACAAAGACATTGCAGAGAAGGAATATTCACTGTATATGGCATCTTCGGATCCTTGGATCTTATTGAGAACTTCCCATGGCAAAGATCTCCTTAAAGTCCTGCACACCCTTGGCGACTGAAACTGATCAGGCAGATCAATGGATCATGATCATTACCATGTTAGGATAGATTGTGGCATTGATAATACATATATCAAGATGTTTGACATTTATCATAAAGTAAAAACAATAAATAAATGAAGAAAATCAGCAAATAAGCATTCAAACATGAGCTTACGAACCATCACTGTATATGGTTACCATAATACCTTGGAAGACACCAAAGGCCTGCGGTACCGGACTTCAAACTAAAGGGCAGACCGTAGACTCTTCCAGCTCCGACTTTGGTAGAACAAACAGCTACTGACATGCATTTTCGCTTAGGCTTTAACAAGAACAAATGCTGGTTAAAGTTGTTTCAGAGAAGTCTAAGTTTATGTAAGTTTGGGTCCTGACAGTCACAAGCAGGAACGAGACCCCACATCTGCCTAATATTGCAGACAGCCAAGACCAAGGTTCAAGCACAGCAAGCTTTCAAGGCAACAGCTCCCACCCCACAAATATTCCATGGGTTGGGAATCTCTTCGAGTCGAAAGTATCATCTAGGAATGTACACAACCAGCCACGGCAAGATTTCATCTGAAAAGCATCGTCATAGTCATAGATTCACTACTTAAAACTATGCATTTAACATTATACCTTTAATTGTTCATCTGCCTATAGTAATTATCTAATGCAGTTCGAGCATCATCAATGCACAACTAATCAGTCTCCATAATCATCCCATATTCAAATACACAGTTAACCCAAGCTGTACCAATAGCCATTTAATGAAAACTGTGGGGGAGAAATCCTGCAAAAGGTGACAACACCGCAGGCATGGATCAGTGGGATGTGGTTGAAGCACCGGTCCCCCGGTTTTGGATTCATTTATCTAGAGGAAATGATTACTCCATCCATCTGCTCATGTGGTCACAGTCTCATAGCAGATGCATCCTTTCCTTCGAAGGCAACAGGAGCATATGCACTATTCCTGGTCAGTATGTAGCAAGAGCATTAATTCATCAACATAAGATTGAAAGGAAGAAACATGATCCAAAATGTCTGTCTCTGTCATATGTACTACTACTACTACTCATCACCTATATGATAAAGAGACCACCGTCTACTATACAACCAGCCATTTCCTGATAATAATACAAAAATCCCCGTTGAAAATTAAACAGCAAACTGAGGATTTTTTTGCAAGCCCAGTACAGGGGAGCTACAAATATTTGCAGAATCTACAGTAATTGAAAACGTAGATACCAATTACTTCAATAATCTAAAATGAGCAAATGCTCACCATGTACTCTAGAATTTTGGAAATCAGATTTGAACGTGATTGGGACTGATCGAAAAAATCTGAACCTTACGAACACAGAAATGTAAGAATGAACATGTTATGGTGAGATGTGTGGAACAAAAAAGGAGATTAGACAAGCAACCATACATTAGAGAAAAAGTTGGCGTGGCCCCAATCAGAAAAGGAAATGACAGTCACGCTTAAGGTTGTTTGGATTTCTTAAATAAAGCGCAACTATTACAAGGTCAAATAATGTGAGTGCCAAAAGAAGACTCTTAAAAATGATCCAGTTTTGCTTGAATCCATGTAGTAAACTCCGCTTAATGTAAGAAAAGTTTACTTCAATTTGATAAGAACCCAAAATATAAGGTTGAGATCAAGAAGACCATGATCCCAGTTTAAAACCCTAAACCTAAAATCCCATTTTCAAAACAGGTAATATTTTTTTCCAGAGTCATGACATTAAATTTCTGCCATATTGGACCGTTTTAACCTTCCCTGCGTAACCTGCACAACCCTACATCATTAGTTCGTTAGTAGCCCATGATTGTTTGGTTGGTGGGTTACACAGCCACTGCATCATCAACCCCCCCCCCAAATCCACGCCAAAATATTCAAGATCAAGATGAGTTTCCAGATATTTTACTAGCAATTGTATATCTAAAAGTTAAATATTATCATTTGAAAGTGCTTAATTTTGACATGACTGGACCATTTTATTATTCCCCGGCACCAACTTCTTATCCTTGCTCTTTTTTAAATCCTAACTAATCTCAGTTCCCCCCACCCCCAACCACATCCTTACACCCCTTCCACTAATTACCCAAGGTCTCATAGGTCATAACCACAATTATCACACCCTCAATTACTGGCCTCACTCCCCTGCCCAACCTGAACCACACTTGTGTTCCATCAACCTCTTCATACCCTCACCCAAACAGTTGTAGATATTAAAATGGTCTTTCTAATATCATACCACAAAATGGGGAAAGGTACTAGATGCTTCTTTTCCTTGAGTGTGTTAATTTTTTGAACTGATATGGCTCCAAATGCTACGAAAACACGATGTTGTAGGGCTAAATATAAAAGGGGAAATTCCAACCCACACGGCTCTAAGAGATCATAAATACATAGTTTATATAATAAGCCAGAAATATAAATGGGAAGGTAAAAAAACAAAAATGATCAACATAACTCCACCTAGTAGAGATTATTGTTCTAATTTATACTGGTTCTTTCATCCTGGTATCCAAAGAAGAAACATATTTATTCAATTCTAAAGGTTGTCTTTCCCATATTTAATCTTGAAACAGCTATGAATCAGCCATCTGCATGAACATTGGAGAGCGATTATGAAATACAAAAGCATCAAGATCCTAAAGCTATCCTTGGTTAAAATAGAAACTGCATTTACATTCATGATCACCATCAACGTAAAAGAGGTGAGCACTAGACATTTGTCCTTAATCAAGTGATAATAATTAGAGAAGCCTACTAATCGCCAAAAAACTCCAATGTGGGTCGACCTAAAGCCAAAGATCATAAGATCGAGAGAAAAAATTAGCTAAAATATCTATGTAATTTAAGGTAGAGAGTTTGCATAATAAGCCAGCTATTTAGACCCTATAATATCCAGTTGTTCTTCATACAAAATCATGCCAGCATTCTTGCAACAACAAGAAAGTAGCCATCCACGCAAACTTGATAGCATCTGAAAAGCTACCTATAGTTATACAACTTTTCCCCATCAAATTAATCCAAAAAAAAGACGAATAAGTATCCTTGACAGCAAAAAAAAGCATAGGAACCAAACCGGGAGTTTTTAAACAGCGGTAACTATAAATATATATAACCAGTGATCTCTATCGAAATCATGACGGCATCCAATCAAGCAAAATGGAAAAGTCCTAACAACTACTCATTATATCCAGTCCATTTCTAGCAATAGAAGGATACCTCTAAGCATGTATGAATCAGCAGTACCAGCTACTATTCCACCATCAATGAGTCAAATAACAACACAAATTAGCCAAAACAACATGCCCTTTTTCTTTCTGTCAGATTGGCATCAAATTTTTGTAAGTTATTCCCGAAAACAAAAGGGACAAGACATGGTAACATGGATTTTGTATTCCAACAAGGACAGTTACAAATGGCCTATACTGTTAAATTAAGACCTTCATATAGACAGGTAACAAAACCCTAACAACAAGATCATGCTTATTAAACTTTTACAAAGACTATCCCAACCAGCTACAAATTTGTACAACATGACCAATCCAATCCAAACAAACAGAGGCTGCAAAGATGCATAGTAACACAATTGAAATCTCACCTCCTTTGAATGTTGATTGATCTTATCATTTCCTTTCAGTCTCCAAAGATCAAATAAATTTCACATCAGCTCTTCCGGATCCCTCATCTGCAAAGCCTTCACCAATCCACCAGCAAGATTTCCAATCTTCCCACTCTCACCCATTAAGCTAAAGACTATGTCAAGCACTCCTTCCTTCCTCGCTTGACTCCTCATCTTCACACTATCACCGCAAACCAAATTGAGCACAAGAAGCGAGTGCTCGATGCCTCTAGCGCCACCTCTCCGCAGCACGGCAACCATAACATTAACAAAGGACTCAACTTTCCGGATCTCCACCTTCCCTTCTCTACACTTCGCGATAAATTCCAGCACCTCGACCGCCCGGTCCAACCCCGACCGTGCAAGCTCCACCAGCACCGGTACCGCCCCGCACTGAACCGCCCTCCTTCGATTCTCCTGGAACGAACAAAGAGCATACAGCGCGGTCGCGGCCTCTCGCCGCTCACGCGGCCGATCACTGCAAAGAAGCGCCACAAGCCCCTCGATCGCGGACGGGTGCGCGCCGATGGTGCACTTATTGACGTCAGCGACAGCGAGGCTGGTGAGCGTCGTGGCTGCGAGTGCACGGCATCCAGCGACGACACCGCCGCGGAGCAACGCCTCGACGACGGCGTCAACGGCGCCGTCGGCGACGAGGCCGACCTTGACGTCGTCATCCTCGAGACTGACGTCAAAGACGATGCGGAGCGCGAGCTCCTGGATGTCCGGGACGGAGCAGTCGGCGACGTGACGGAGAAGGACGGTGACGGCACCGGAGTCGGCGACGTGGCGGCGGAAGGCGGAGTCAACCTTGGAGAGCTGGCGGATTCCGGCGAGGGTTTGGGCGTCGGAAGGGAAGGAGAGGGAGGAAAGGAGGTCTAGGGATCCGGCGGGGGAAGGGCAGGGGTGTAAATAAGGAGGGGAAGTGGGGGTGAAGTTGGAGATGAGGCTGCGGAGGGCGTGGTTGGGGATGAGAGGCGGGTGAGGTGGAAGGGGGAGCTTGGTGACCGGGCAGGTGCGGTTACCGGAGTCAAGCCAGCGCTCTATGGAGGAGCGATCGAAGGTGTGGCCGGAGGTGAGGATAACGGGGTCGGACATGACCTCGAGAGAGATCGGGCATTTGAAGTCGTCGGGACACTGCTGCTGAACCTCCATCTCCTCCACTCTCCCTTTCTCTCTCCTCTCTCTAGAAAATTATATTATATCAGTCTTTCTCCCTCTCTCTCTCTATGTCTGAGTAAAATATTCTCTCTCTCTCTAGAATATGTGATATATTTATATATGGCTCCTATCTACTCTTACGAGGATTAGGTCAGGGAGTGAAGGGCGAGGAAAGAGGGAGGAAAACGTGAAGTGTAAACCGTGATATGACTGAAATGCCCCCGGGTATTTGCGCGGGCGAGAGGATAGGTATGAGGAGTGGCGACTGGCGAGGAGTAGGACCGTAGGAACACGTGGCGACCACCGTGCATTTATGCCGGACGTAACAAATTTGATTAATATATTGTTTGTTGGGATATTTACGTTATAGTTTCTTTTGTTTTGTCTTGCTTTTGGAAAGATCATAAAGAACCGGAGGTTTTCATTCTGAATTTGAAAGCTTGTTTCCTTTTTGTTAAGTAGGTATCCGGCCGTTTCGCACATCTAGCATAATCATCGAAGCTTGGTCGCATGCATCGACATTCAAATTGTCGTATCTTCTATGAAGTACGATGATTCTATGTACTTCTGTTACGTGAGAACAGACAGCAAAAGTCCCAGTTGTTTGTGAAGATCTGTTTTACGTCATCGATCGAAGAGGGATTGACATGCAAAACGACAAGCGACAGATTCCTTGAGGCCTTGTAATTGACATCAAAAACGATTCATCTTATGATGTTTCTTTGTTTGTACATTTAAGCGAACGTGTATTCAAATCTAAAACGACAAAAAATATTGAGAAATTAGTTATCATATTACTGAGCCGCGATTTTGGGTTGCTTAGCTCATGCAAAAGAATGCATTCAAAATTCAAGATGACAAACGAGATACCAAACAAGACATGACATTATTGGAAAGTTTCAATCGAATCGTTTTTCTTATAACGGGCAAAGGATGTGTTTAAAGCACAAAATGGCATTACGAAGATTGCATGATATGTTAAGTGTATCGTGATTACATCGTAAAAGCTAAATCATGTAATTGAGTGGTAGTATAATAGAGCTAGAATTTTGAAAATGTGTTAAACTAGGTCAACAACACTGCCGAAAAAGTAAGTAAAGCATTCCCAATAAGAATGATGGATAGAACTCTTTAAGGGCGTCATTGCGAAAGAGTCAATGGTAGGAGTTTTGACTATAATACCTTTCCTAGTAATATCTGTGTCGAAATTCAGAATTTTCAAAGCACAAAACAATCAAAAGCCCAGATATTATGTTAAAAAAATTAAAGAAATTAAAGGCATTCGGCAGTCGAAAACGGAAACTACTATTGCACTGTAAAAGTGTCAGCTGAGAATAAAGGGTAGTTTTGGTATTTTCTAGGTCAACGGCTACTTTTTCAGGGGATTTTTTAATATTGGATTAGGAGTGTCACACCTTTTACTTTTACGAAATTCCTATTTAATTCAAACCAACGTCCTTGTATGCTTCTTTTTTATAATCCTTATAAGCTAAGGAGTTATTGCTTAATCCACGTCGAAAGAGATAATTGGAAGGATGAGTGTTAATGACTTAAAAGTAGTCCATATAGCTTACTCAAGCTTTTTAGGGGGTGTTTTATATATGTAATATAAATGTAAGGGTTTTTATCAGTTGGCCCCTCCGAGATATCGCAATATCAGTTATGCCCTTATCTTTTTGTTAATATCAGTTGTACCCTTAACTTCTTCTCGTTCCATCACTTGGGCCCCTTGGGTTAGTTGCCGTCCACCCACAGTGCAAACGGACGTTAACTTTGAGGACGTAAGCGGAATCAATTTTAAAAAAAGGTTCAATGATCATTTGTCACCCTCTTCCTCATCCTCTTCTTCTTCCTCCTCTTCCCTCATCCTCTTCCTCCTCCTCCAACCTCCTCCTCCTCCCTCTTCGCACGAAACTCCTCCCCCACCCCCGGTTGGTCGCCCTCCACCCGCAGCTCCTCCCCCGACGACCTCCTTCCTCTTCTCCCCTTCTCTTCCTCCTTCCCAGCCCTTGCTCCTCCTTCACCACACCCATTTCCTGCCCCACGCCATCTCCACCCCGAGCTCCCCTCCTCCGCCCCTGCGCCTCCCCCAACTCCTCCACGCCAGCTCCTCCGCCACGAAGACCTCCCCTCCCCCTCCGTCCCCAGTCCTCCTCCGGCCCCTCCGCACCCACCTCAACCCGTCTCCCCTACGCCTCCCCACTCCTTCGCCCCTACGCCGCCCCCAGATCCTCCGCGCCAGCTCCTCCACCTCGAGGACCTCATCTCCCCCTCCGCCCCCAATTCCCCTCTGTCCCCTCCACACCCAGCTCAGCCCCCTCTCCCTTGTGCCTCCCCACTCCTCCGCCCATGTGCCACCCCCAGATCCTTCGGGCCAGTCCCTCCGCCCCGAGGATCTCCTCTCTCCCTCCGCCCCCAGTTCCCCTCAACCCCCTCCACCCCAGCTCAACCCCCTCGCCCCTATGCATCTCTCCCCACTGTCATCATTTCCGTCACCACCCGCCTCGCCCCCGAGCACCGCCTCCCCACTGCCATAGAGGATTTGATTAATTGATTCATAAAAACTCACTGAAAAATCGATAAAATTCACATTTGGTCCGCAATGAGTGATATATTCGTGAAAATGTAAAAATTTTAGCAATTTAATGGATGTATGAAGGTGTAACTAAGAGAGAGAAATTATGAAGAGAAAGGAAAAACAACAAATGGAGGAAGAAGATGATGATGATGAAGTCTGGACAATTATACCCCTCTTAACTGCACCATGATTTAAACAAACCATGGTTAAGTCAACTCATTGATGATCAGAGTAACGGAGGGGCACAACTGACAGAACGGCAAGAAGTTGAGGGCACAACTGATATTACCAAAAAGATAGGGGCATAACTGATATTGCGATATCTCAGAGGGGCACAACTGATAAAAACCCTAAATGTAATTACGAAGAAAGCTTAGCCTTAACCTGACTTGGATATCTTGCAAATGTTGTACAAGTGCCTTTGGCTATTTTACATTGTGAAATCACATGCAATTCCCCGACATTTTACTAGGTTTTTTAGGATTACAAATGAATTATTCGGATAGGATGTCATAAAACGAATTAAATTTTTAAATATCATAAAATAAATATGTGTTTAATGAAAAGTTCTTATAAAAATATGGCTATAATTTTAGGATTTTGATTGGAAAAGTTAGAATCTTAAGAAGGTAGAACTAGATTCCATGCGATATTTGCAGGAAATTTGATTAGATGTGATCAAATATTATTAAGTTCTTGGATTATTTGAGATTGCTCGGGATCTTTGATTGATTGGTGATCAATTTAATATTGTAAGCGGATTTATAAAAAGGAAGGATGGATGACATTATTCAAAACCACACCATCATAAGAGGAGGTAATAGTGTATGCCTAAGAAAGAAGAGAATTGATAGAGTTGTACTCATTTTTCTTCTTATTGAATTTTTACATCAATGAGTAAACTAGTATATGTGAACCATAGCCACTTCTAAATCGGTGTCTACCACCATGACTAGATGCTGTTGATCTAGAGGCATGTAAACAACTCATACGCCATCTTGTTTTTCTTCTTCTTTAATTGGTTTTGGTTGTTTCTTATGGAAGAGGGGGAATTGATGACGTTGTAACGTCTCGATCCTAGGAAGACAGACCTCAGTTCTTTGAGGTATGACCAATTATTGAAGAATTCTGGTGCAAAGACTTGTTGAGCTCGAGCACAATTGGATCCTTAACAACCACCTAAATACTTAAGCTTAAGTTGTCAACTAGTAATCTATGTCACTTATGATCCACCCTCATATTTTGTGAGTATTAGATATGGGACTACATATTTGGGGTGCTGCAGCTCAGGTGCTATACGGTTTACGAATGAAGGGGTGGAAGGATGTCTGGAATTACGTCGGATGAGGTCAACAATAAGGACTTAAGTTTTGGAAATTGGTGCATGAAAGAATAATGATTGAGTCAACCGGTTCAGAAGAGCTTCTAATCCAAGTCGATCTGATCATTTTAAAGCCTTTAAACCGATTGAATTGGTCTAAATCCCAATTCAATTTATTGAATAGCTCTATCCAGAAAATTAAAAATTAGGATAAATAAATTGCCAAAGATATAGTGGATGATGCCATCACGATGTAGTCACTTTCTCATGAGTTTGTTTACTTAGAGACATAGTCCCCTTATCTCAGAATAAAAGGGCATTATTCATCATCCAAATAGAATAATTGAACATTATTATAACTTTTTAGATGTTAACCTTTATATAAATGAAGTCATCAAGTGTTTATGTTTGCTAGCTATGAGGTTTAGAAGTAAATTATAGCTAGAAGTTCAAAAGTAAGTTTGGTCGATTTGGAGTTTTCTAAAAATAGTTCTAAACCAAAGAATTTGCCTTTTACGGCTTTTTTCAGTGATGGTCTTCACTAATTTAATCCTATAAATCTTGGTAGAATTTTTACAAATAGTATTGGTTATTATACAAAATTAGGTCAAGAAAGATAGGAAAAATATTTACACATGTGACCCAAATAAATATGTGAAGTTTTTATACTATACAGATAATGAGAAATTTGTTATTTTATGTGCAAAATTAATTCTTGTTATAGTTTTCTTAATTGTTCCTTATCTATATATACTTAATGGTTAGTTGACCAAGTCAATACTGATTTAGTCTCTAGGTTAGGTCTTAAGTCTGTACATATAAAGAGATATTTGCAACCATTGTTTTCTTTCTCTTTTATTTTATCCCTCTTTATTTTTATGGTATTTTTTAGTGTTTATTTTATTTTTTATTAATGAAGCATGTATTTATAAAAATGAGATTTTGTTTGATATTTTACATGTACTTGATAGGGATTTTAGCATAAAATGCAAGAATAAGGTAGATGAATCCCAGATTCATCACAACACACCCCCCCCCCAATACTTAAACTTTGCTAGTTCCTTAGAAAACACTAATCCAAAGAATAGGAAAGAAGTTAAAATGAATTTATTTTACTAAATCAATTCATTATAAAAGACTAAGGACAAAGCCTGATCACACCTTTGGATTAATAATATATCGGAACTCAATTAGGATTAGGATTATATTCTCAATAGTCCCATAAGTTCCACAATTCCCTGCATCAGATTTAATCTCAATAGAAAGCTCAGATCCAATTCTCCATCACATAAACTGTGCAACTTGAAGTCAATTTGTACTGTGTGTGAAGGGTGTTAGCTCTTCCTTCTTAAGGAGGCGAAGAAGCTGACCACTCAGGTAATAACACTCCCATGGATCCCTCATCTAACTGCTCGATCCTCGAGGAGGGGTATTTCATTCTGAGTTTAGGTATGTGCTAGTTCACAACGAATGGGAGGAGAAGGCTAGAAGAATGAGAAAAGAAGTGGAGTGTGAATAGTATAGTCATGACTCCTATGAAGCTTGATTAGTTTAACCAAGGCTCCACCAAGATGTGCAGGCTATCTGAAGCTTGGACCATCATGGTCAAAAATATACTTTGAGAATTGGTTTCTTTTTATGTTACTTTGTGTTGCACTTCATTGATCATTTGTGCCCCGACGAATATAGAATTGTTTTTCTGCCCATGGTTTGGGATCTTAGAAAAATTTGTGCTAGCAGAGCATTCCTCATCCAAAGCTATATTTCAACCTGACAACTCTCATTTTTAGACATATGTGCCACTAGATAAGGGTAAAAATGCACCACTAGATAGAACTTCCCTTCGCAGCCCCATTCAAGTCAATCTAAGTGTAGAGTGCATGAGTCCAAAATTGGTTCATTGTTAAAGAGTTATATGGATGACACGAAAATTTATACTTAGGCAAGTTTAAGTTGAATTCTGAACACGTGAAAGGCTAGGCGTTGAGCAAGGTTCGATGGCAGGCGTATACATGGTGGAGAGGGGAGGCTCTAGAGGAGTCTCGGATATTCTGAGCTTGGAGGCGTGGGTGGAGGCTCGAGATGGGATCTGGACCATCAGATCTGATGTGATCCAATGGTCCAGATACGACGCAGAGGTGGATGCTGATGATGGCCCATAGGCATAGTCTGATGGTCGAGGCTCCTCACATACATGCATCGTTGGATAAAAATCCAATGGTGAATGCTTTTCGATCTCATCCACAATCAATGGCGAAGGAGCGAGACTCCAGCAAGACTTCTCAGGCTCCTCCCAGATCATGTATGTCGACTGAGGGACCTGGAGGCTCGAGAGGGCTGAGGCGAGGAAGGTGGTGATGGTGTGGAGTTGTTGCGATGGTTGGTGAAGCATAGCGGTGTGAGTTAATCGGAGGCAGTGGAGGAGAACGAAGGTCTGATTCTTCACCCAATCAATGAAGGAGAAGTGTGCCTGCAGGGGTTAGAGCATAAAATAGAGGTGAAACAGAGGCGAATGGAGGTCTTTTCATGCGAAGGGGGTAGAGACCTTAGAGCTCCACATCTTTGCAAGACCTGGAGGTGGAGCTAGGCGAAGGGAGATTTGGAGAAGGTAAGGGAGGCCATGGATGTCTGCTTAAGGATCGTGGGTGTGAGGCGGAGTTAAGGGGTGCCTGGGAGGGCCTGAGATATTGTGGCGCATGCAGTAAAAATAGGAGAAATAAAAAGGGGCAGAGCTTAAGAGGATGCCTTGAGGAGCGGCATGGTCCAGCGAGGTCAGAGACAGATGAATGCCTGGGATGGAGGTGAAGGAGAGAGGTAAAGATTGGAGGGGGTGTGGATCACCTATAAAGGAGCTTGAGCTCATGTCTTTGCTCGAGTGCTCTAGCAGAAGAGCACGAGCTCTGCAGCTTGAAGCTGCTACACAACCACGGTGAAGATGGTTACGGATCACACCTCACCTCGCCCTCGTCATCACCCAATGATGGATGTGCCCTTTGCTGTCACCTGGGCAAAGAATAGAGGTGGAGGAGGACGTACTCAGTGGGTGGATACCTTGAACACATAGTGGTGATGGTGATTTATAGGGGCGATCGGAGCGCCATCACGATGTCAATGGGCTATTTAAATGGCCAGAGAAGATAAGGGTCGTGGGGTGGTTACATGCAGGTGGAGATGAAGGAAGATAACGATGAGGCGTAAGGGGAATCTAAGGGAGAAATTGGTCGCGTGAGGTCTAGAAGTGTAACGGCTGGTGGAGGGGGTAGTTGACCAGAGGTCAACGTTAGGTGGTACGTGATTTGTTGGTGGGACAATGAGAGGGTCTGGAGAGAGAGTATACGTGGCGGCTTACATGGACCAATGGGAGAGTGGAGAAGGGTGTTGATTGTTGACCACGGGAGTGAAATTAAAGAAAATAAGAAAGAAAATAGAAGGAAAGGTTAGATGAAAACGTGTCAACATGAAGGTTGTTGATCTCGATGAGATCTACAACTTTCACAAAGGATAAGAAAAAGAAGTCACATGTACACAATACTATTTTGTATAGGTATTAATTTGTCGATTTAATCCCTTATATTTTATGTTTGTAATTTTTTGTATTTTTTATTTGGTTTTAAATAAGGATTAATATATATACAATATATACATCATTGATCTAATTTTTATGGATTTTTATAGGTTAGGGAAAAGGTGAAATAAAAATGTCAAAGATAAAATATATACAATATATACAAGTCAAATCTTTTTGTTTTCCTTTGATTTTATAATTTTTGTGGGTTTTGTTCTTTATGCCAAGTTAGTAAATAATTCAAAGAATATAAATGAAAAAGAATTAGGTAAAAAATATTAGTTTTTATATATAAATTAATGAGCAAAAGTTAGCTAGATATTATGGTTTTATTTATACATAATATTTAGCCCTAATTTCATATTTTATTAGCGGGGTTAATCAAGTCAATTTAGAGGGTTTATTTGACGATTTATCAAGAGGATTTCGCTAAGATCCTTACATAAAGTAGATGAATCATGGATTCATCAGTCGCATGGAACCAAAATAATTAAGTCACACGACCTGAAAAACTTAAATTCCAATTCCTAATCAAGTTCCTGTGAATTTAAGTGGATAAAGGTCATGACCGAGCTCAATCCTTTAGATCTTTTATAAGTATTCGGTTCGAGAAATCAAACTTATTTTGAAAAAATGCTAATGAAATGTAAAGTTTTTTATGTGAAGTACATTTTCTAAATTTTAAACTTTTTAAAGAAGGTTTTAAGAATTTTATACATTTTATGACTTTTAATGTATTTTGATTTTTTAATGTTTACTTTGATAGTTTATATAATTTTTTTAAATTTAGGCTATATACCACTTTTTGTGTATTTTATACACAAGTTTTAAGAAACTAAATATATCACTTTTTATACAAGGATGTAATAAACATATTTTTAAAGGTTTTCAATGATTTTATCTATACAAGTTTTTAGTACGTTATTTACAAATATTATATATATATATATTACAAAATAATTTTAAATCCTTATTTTATGGATTTTATACAAAGATTTTACAACACTTGAAAAAAAATAAAAGAAATATTTTTTGTATACAAAAGATTTTCTAAAGAATTTTAACTCATAAAAAAATTTAAGTTTTTATGATTTTTATACATATAGAAAGTACAATCAATATTGAGTTAATGCTAAAGTGTATATATATAATATTGCACTCCATATACTTAGCTTGTGTTATGTCCTCATAGGATAAAAGAACAAAGGAAGACATAAATCGGCTAAGTATACAGAAGTGCAACAAATGAATGAAAGAACGAAGCAATGGAATGAATTAGAAGTCGACCACCTCCTATACTTAGGATCAAGTCATCCTATGTATAGAAGAGAGCAAAAATAGGATGGTTGAGGAGAAGAATATGAATGTCAAAAGAATAGAAAAACAAAAAATCCATCAACCACCCTATACTTAGGATAATATGTCTTAAGTTTATAAAAAAGGAGTCCAAACATCAGGGGTGATTGAGAGAATAAAAGAAATAGAAAATAGAACAACTCGAGTCATTCACCCTCCCATACTTAGGATCTAGTCATTCTAATTACCACACACGAAACATGGGTGAATGATCAACAACGGGAGTCAGAAGGAACATAAAGAATGAAATCAAAAAGGTGAAATTCAGAACATGTATCAGACACAGAAAGAGTCAAAGAATCATCGTGTAACACCACTTGGATAGAATAAACAACATACAAGAATGTGGGCAATTTTAGATTTTCCATCCTCAAAAGAAAAAGCCAAGTGTCAGGTAGAGAGTATAAGGAAGAAAGATATGGTAGGATTTCTCACTAGCAAGTCGTTTAATAACTCAAAAAACCCTTTATGACTAGAGTGCATTCCTTAGGATACGACCCATAGTCTCCATAGTGTTCTCACATATATAGCATCTATTGATATGATAAATGATGAGCTTAAGTAGCTAATCCTTCATAAATAGCTTCTAGTGGTACCACATTCAGGTTAACCACTTGTGGAAGATTCGAGACTAAAATAATATCCTTTGAGCATATTGTTCTAAGCTCCAAGACCACATGCTCGACGAACTTCAAAAGTTTTAGTCCTTAGATGAGGACATGGGGCTATGGGTCGGATATAAGGATGTGACTCTTTTTTTTTTATTTTTTGCATAATTTTAGAGAGCATGGCGTTAAAGATCCGGAGGAGGTTCATGATTCCCCATTTGTTATTAGACATTGGTCGACATATTTTCCCCAGCCATTATGTCTTCTTTTGAATGGGTGTTTCCATTCCACGAGAAGTTTCTATTTATCTTGCAATTGGCCCTTAGAGATTTTAAGGGAAATAACTCTTCATAACACCAATCAACAGGAGGATAAGGAGGTGATGACGTGTTTTGTAGGATGACCCTAGACAAAAGCGATATACTTTGTATTTCCTCTCTTGAAGTTTGCTCGTGAACTTATCAATTATCTTATGCACGCCATGCTGCCGCCTTTAAAGCACCATAGAACAAGGCAAATATAGCTAGGATAATAAGAATTTGCCCATTAATCGTCCAATATAATTAGCTACTAAATTCTTTTAACATGCTCAGAGGTTAATGTAATACATTGTTGACTTCAAAGTAATCCATTCCATTACTATATATTAAGGAGGGGCGTTGGACCACCTCCTATTAATTTTTGTTTTGAAAATTCCAATTTTACCCTTGGTATTTCAGATGATGGCATCTACGCCCGCCTACCTTTTGTTGATGGCATTTATGGCCACCTACATTTGGTTAGATTTTGATAAAGATTTCTCAAGTTTGCTCTTGCAAACTTTTTATTTACGTGGATCCAAGTATGAACTTGCAATGTTTTTTAATGTCAATTAGGCCCCGGTCAACATCTGATTACTCAGCCAAGATTTTTCATCTTTGCCCACATACACACATATGAGTACTATTTCCTTATTTTGATGATGTTGATACATATATTTGTGGATGTAAATATTTGTGGATGTAGATAAAGATACATATTTTCATTACTTTACGACTTTCTGTATTAATACAACTTACATTATTTTGTGATTATGGATACAAATGTAATACCTTACAACTTTTTGTATTAATACAACTTTACATTCTTTTGTGAATATGGATACAAATGTAACAGTGTATTCATATATTGGATATCGGTACTTATTCGAAATTTAAATTAGACATGGATTCATTAGTTTTGACATCGGATAGGAAATAACCATGAAACTAAATTTCGGATCGATGACAAATGAGGTCCGTCAATACGACAAATAAATCATTTGCAGCAAATAAATAAGAAAAGAGAATAAATTTGAAGCAGAGAGGATATCCCCCATATAATAGCAGCGCATAAAGCCTAGCGATCCACTCACATGATACGATGACAATATGATCATAATTGGTGCGATTCGATGTGACTATCCTCGAAGACACATTAGAGATCAACTACAGCAGCTAAGAGAACAACATGATTTTTTCAGTAGTGAAGAGGACTCAAAATGGAGAACGCATGAAAAAAAGCAATCACATCGGGGAAGAAATATAGATCGTGAGCAACCAATCGTATTTGTAACCATGTAATAAATGAGAATTCATTGGATTCCCAACATTCATATTTAACCCAACATTCTAACATTATGAAATGAAATGAATCCGAAGCGTCTAAACGGATTCTCAATAGTTGTATTTCAGAAAAATCTAGCAGAATAATTTATTTAACCCATCAAATAAAACTCACAATAGAATTATCAATATTTGAGATTTGTATTGACTCTTCCAAGCTCGAACCTAAACTGGATTTGAAGCAGAGTGCACATGTTTGTGTGTGTCCCTCTAGCCATCCTCCTACTATTGCTATGAGAGCTTAAAGGAATGACTCATGCATAAGTAAGTCCACCGGGCGAACCTATAATTATTACTTAGATTCTGTATCTAAAAACTAAAAATGATATCCTTATTTATTGTATCTATAAAAATAAACCCATATTACTTGGGACCAGTACTTATATCCATATCGGTTTCGAAAATATATGTATTTACATATGTATTATTTTCCATATTGATGCAAAAATAATACAAATCTGTATTATTTTCCATATCCATAATTGTCAAAATAAAAATTATTTATTCATATCCGATAAAATATGGGTATATCTGTATTCAACTACAACCCTATGATACTGAGTTACATGTATAAATATAAAGTCAAACTAATCGTACAAATAGGAAATGATTCGATTTTTATTAGGATTATAAAATTCAATGTATCAAGCAGAAAGAATACATTTGAATATAAGACTCTTTAATAGTATAAATGTGAGGATTAGTAATAAAAATAACTTTTGAATATGATAAATGTGCAAAATGATTGGACTTTAGTGCAAAGCTCACCGTCCAAATCGGTACATGGATGTGTAGTTTTGGACTTTCTCTCCAAATTGGTATCTAGGGTGCCAATTGATAGCTAAAATCTTAAACATCATATTTTCATGCTCATTTATTTAATTAGAATTAATATTGTACTTATTTTAAAAAAGTATGTAAGTCGTCAATGATTCTCTTTGCAAATTGTATGTTGCTTTTTACTTCATGTTTTTTGAAATGTGATGGCCTACATGTTAATAGTTTCTGTGGAAAAAATGACTATTCGAATGAGGGATTACTCAGTTTTTTTTAGCCAAGAGATTTTTGTTTAACTTTTTATTTAAGTTATAACATATTGTGAGGCATCAGACATATGTGTGATTGCATTTTGGAGAATAAACGATTCCAAATAAGAGTTTTTTTATTTATTTGTATTACATTAATTTCCTTCATCATTAATAATTATGAAACCCAAAGAGAAACCCGTGCATTGCACGGGCCATGCACTAGTACCATATATTAAAGAGGGGGTTTGTCCCTCCACCTATTAATTTTTTGACAGAAAATTCCCAGTTTACCCCTCTCTTTGGTTTCCCATTACAGGGGATGATTTAGAATGCTGCCTTTACCTTTTGTTGTTTTCTGATTGCCATCGGTATGTAGCATCCACGTGTTTTATGGCGCTCGCTTTTCGGCAAGACCGGTTATGGACCACGTGGTGTCATGCGGTACTCCTCACGGAGGATTCTCCATGTATTTTTATACTCCTTTCGACTTCTCGCTTTTGGCCCCACTTGGATTCTCCGTCATCCTTTTTCCTCCTCCATCGCACAGGCTATTCTGCATTGTGCTTCCTTCCAGTGTGTCCGCCATGTCTGGAAGCAGCCGTACGGAAGAGCTATTCGATTGTCATCCCGAGTCAGATGCCTCTGAAGGTACTCTGCTACATCCAACATTTAATCTATTGACACGTAATGTATGCTTAAGCATATTGACAGATAAATATTTTTTTGCTGTTGGGTCTGCAGGCAAAACCATATGTACCGTCACTTCTCTTTTTTTCCTATTGATATGTAATGCACGCTTAAGCATATTGATAGATAAAGGTTTTTTCCTGTTGCATCTACATGCAAAATCAGATATGTAATCTACGCTTAAATCTGATATGTAATGCACGCTTAAGCATATTGATAGATAAAGTTTTTTTTTTCTATTGCATCTACATGCAAAATCAGATATGTAATCTACGCTTAAATCTGAAGGTACTCTGCTACAAATATCCAACATTTCATCTATTGATATGTAATGTATATTGACGGATAAATATTTTTTTGCTGTTGGGTCTGCAGGCAAAACCATATGTACCGTCACTTCTCTTTTTTTTTTCTGTTGATATGTATTGCACGCTTAAGCATATTGATAGATAAAGGTTTTTTTTTCTGTTGCATCTACATGCAAAATCAGATATGTAATATACGCTTAAGCATATTGAATGTGTCATACCTTCTCTTTTTCCATGTGATTATTGTTTCCTACTATTTTTAAGATGGTTTTACTTATATGTTCTATTAGTATGAATATATTCATAGTGATGTGTGTTGAGTATCTGAAAGCAACGTGCATATATTGTCTTACGGAAATGTGAACATCTGCATGTAACATAAATATATTATACTTCAGGAGTGTATACGTTATTGTAAAGTTGTACTAGAAATTATATTGAATTGAGTAGGTTGAACATCTGCATGCAACATAAATATATTATACTTCAGGAGTGTATACGTTATTGTAAAGTTGTACTAGAAATTATATTGAATTGAGTAGGTTGTAAACGAATGCTTATAACCTATTCATTTGTAGAGGCCTGTATCAAGTTATAACAGATCAATTTTTTAACCTCCACGGTGTATAAATCTATTATTTATACTACTTTGATATATACACTCATCACATTAATCATCATGCATATTAATTAATGCATGTTAAAGTGCAGCGTCGTGTATTTAATTTTAGATGGCATATATCTTAGATTGTGCTTTATGATTTAGTGAAGATATGATGAGTGTATAGGTTATTGTATTTTACAGTTAAAAAATAACTTGAAATATTTCTAATATACATGTCATCTAAAACTATATATCTTAGATTGTGCATTATGATTTGGTGAAGATATGACAACTTTATAAGTTATTGTCTTTTACGGTTAAAAAAATAACTTGAAATATTTCTAATATACCTGACATCTAATATATCTTAGATTGTTCATTATGATTTGGTGAAGATATGACGAGTTTATACGTTATTGTCCTTTTACAGTTAAAAAAGTAAGTTGAAATATTTCTAAGATACCTATCATATAAAGCTATATATCTTCAACGGAATTTTTTGCAGGTGCACTTCCATCTGGTGTGTTGCCCGTGGAGTCTCAAATCGGCATGTATAGCTCCATCTCTCCTCCCAACACTGTCGATCATTGCTCCGAGAATGTGCGGCACGATGGTACATTACAATTTTATTTACCAATGCAAACTTGGGTGAACTTTTCCATGCTTATATCAATACATTGCATTATGAATATGTGAATATCTGTGAGCGACGTGAATATATAGAAGTGATGTGAATATCAGTAAGGAACTTTCTATATTCGATTGGTTGAGATGGCATATTTTGAACTGATGTGATTACTTGCAAGTGACGTGAATATTTTGAGCTGATGTGAGTATTTATGAGCAATATGCATATATTGCACTAAAGAAATATAAACGTATGTTTGCAACAAATATATAGTGAACTAATGGGAGTATCTATAAGCAACTTGAATGTATTGAACATATGTTAAGCATGCCATTTTATTGTGGATATTCACATAATAGTCAAGATGAGATACATCAAGATGAGATACATTGATTACATCTATTTTATGGATTCTTCGTAATTATGTTTTTTGAACTAAAATGTTCATTGTGAATATAAATTTTTATCACCATTATGTTACTAACAAAACAAATTCATGAATATTTGTGATTTACTATATTCACATGTGTATGTTTAATCAAGCTTTGCATTTTTGCTCAAATACGAGAGTGTACTTCACTAGATCTACTAAATGATTTGTAGGTGTGCTCGTATCTAATTTGTTGCCTCCGGATTCTCAAGCCGACATGTATAGCTCCATCCCCACTACCGGCATCGAGGATCATCACTCTGAGAACGTTGAGAACGTGCGGTATGATGGTACGTTAGAACTTTACCGATATTTAACTTCCATTCTTCCTTATTTTGGCAAAATGCCACAATTACTACTTGAAACAAATCTAAATGACGATAATATAGATTTTGTCATAGTTTCAAATTTAATCATTAATTTATTTGGTCGTTGTTGGCATTTTTTGTAAGAATGTATACACATTTAAAAATTAGATCGGAATGTAAATGAAGATTCTCATCCAAATAGATAGTTATTTATCTCATTCATAGTGGCCTACATACATTTTCAAAATAATAGGTTCTTCTATCAAAATTTAAAGTCCAAAATTTTAAACATGTTGAATTTCTGCTCCCGCTACCTATTTGATATGTTAAACATCTTAATAAATTCGCAGCTTATAATTCTATTTCAATAATTATTTCGATGCTTCAAATAAGAACATCTTATTCATTATTGTATACACAATAATCTTCCCTCCACTTATAGGCCATCGACATGTTGAAAGAATGAGGTCGCACTTGAGAAAAGATTTTTCTCCAATCAAAAATCATTTGCATGTTTGCTGACCACTGTCACTTAGTTGTTCTTACAAATGTTACCTCTTCTGTTAGCAAGAGGAAGATATGTCATAAATAATAACGATGGCTCCACCTCCTCCACAGGTACTAACATAATCATAGCTCATGTAATACTATTCAAGCTTCGCTTATGTAAGCATTTATGCTTATTATGATCCTACTATTGCTTAATGGGAGAGATTTGCTCGAATAAACAAATCCCATAGGGATTTGTAAGATGAACCATCCATATCTCAAAACAATTGTCTTCACAATTGGAATTTATTTTAACTTTGGCTTTGTAGCTATTCCGTTGCAACCTTCTGCTGCAGATGAACCATCCATATCTCAAAACAAGAGTACGTCCGAGGATACTGCTACCTCTTCTCATCTAATCACATGTCCGAAGGACCTTATCATTTCATTGTTTAAATTATTTCTAGGGAAATTTACTGAAAGATGGGATTTTGGTGGGCCAAATTGTAGTTGCACTAAATGTGGTGCAATCATGTGGCTTAAAGAGAAAAAAAAGCGATCAAGCATAGCAAGACCAAGCTTTAACTTGTGCTGTTCGGATGGAAATGTAAGCCTCCCCCCTCTGCAACGAGCCCCACAACCATTAGATTCCCTATTAGGTGGAGATCACTCATACTCAACACATTTTCGAAAGTGCATTCGTCAGTATAACAATTGCTTCAGTTTTACGTCAGTTGGGACCTCTGTTGACTCTTCTGTAAATGACGGTCGTGGCCCATATTGTTATAGGATTCATGGGCAAGTATATCATAGAATTGGATCATTAGTGCCGTTACAATCAGTCAATCCATCTTTTGCACAGTTATATGTCTTTGATACTCTTCACGAGAAAGAAAATCGTTGTCGAGCTTTTTCTTTAAGTTCTTCCAACACTTATGCAAATGAAACACTAATTGAAGAATTGCAACTAATGATTCATGATTGCAATCCATATGCTGCAATTTTTAAACAAGTCAGCAAGTGTGTTGAAGAAGATAAAGAATGCCAAGTAAGAATAAAGATCTTGGATTCTAGGAGTAGACAACATATTCCACCTTCTGCTGATGAGCTCGCTATGTTGATTGTTGGGGACACTGAAGATCAACCATGTAATCGTGATATTGTTGTCTACCAAATTTCTGATGGCTTTCAAAGAATTAATGAACTACATCCAGCTTATATGCCTTTACAATATCCACTCCTTTTTCCTTATGGAGAAGATGGATGGAGGATAGGACTATTAGGTATGCAAATACATGGTAGAAGATCCAATATGCCGATTTCTATGATGGCCTTCTATGCTTATCGACTTCAATTTCGTCCTCTTGAGTTGGGAGCGGCACTATTAAGAGGTGGTAGATTGTTACAACAGTTTATTGTTGATGCATTTGCGTCTATAGAGCAATGTCGATTAAATTGGTTTCGACAAAATCAGGACAAAATAAGGAGTGAAACTTTTGCAAATGTATATGATGCAGTTTCCTCAGGCGAATGTATTGGCAAAGAGATAGGAAAACGCATCATTTTACCTTCCTCTTTTACTGGAGGTCCTAGATATATGTTACATCATTATTATGATGCAATGGCTCTATGTGCTTGGGCAGGGACACCTGACATCTTCTTGACATTTACCTGTAATCCTAATTGGATTGAAATTCGTTACATGCTTGAGATTAGTGGTTGTGAACTACCAGAAGATCGTCCTGATATAATTGCACGAGTTTTTAATTTAAAACAAGCAGAGTTGCGAGATGATATCATCAAAAGACAGCTATTTGGCAAAGTCAAAGCATGTCTGATTTCACCTTGACTTTCAGATAACCAATATGTTCATATAGCGTTCCTCTTACTAATACAACTTCCAAACTTTAATGTAGATTTGTCAGTGGTGGAGTTTCAAAAGCGTGGGCTTCCTCATATGCATATGCTTATAACCTTACACGAGTCTGATAAAATAAGGACACCTACAGACATCAATAGAATAGTTTCTGCTGAAATCCCAGATCCTACCACCGATAAGTATGCTTATGAGACTGTTATTCGCCACTTAGTGCATGGACCATGTGGAATCCTTAATTCAAGATCGCCATGCATGGTGGAAAAGAAATGCTCCAAATTCTATCCCAAAAGGTTCAATGAAGAAACACTTTATGATGACAATGGCTATTCAATTTACAGAAGACGTGATGATGGAAGAACAATACATGTTAGAGGAGCAACTATTGACAATAGATGGATAGTACCGCATAATTTGGACTTAGTAACAAAATATGATGCGCATATCAATGTTGAGATTTGCAATCAACTTCAAGCAATTAAATATCTCTTCAAATATGTGCACAAGGGTTTCGATAAACTTACTTTCACCTTGCAAAAGGATGAGAACGAAGTAGATGAAATCAGTCAGTATCTAAATGCAAGATATATATCTGCAATTGAAGCTTCTTGGAGAATATTTGACTTTAGGTTACATTATAGAAATCCTGCTGTTCTACTTTTAAACTACCATTTGCCAAATCAGCAGAATTTGTTCTTTCGTGATGAAGACAATATGGATAGTATCATAGACAATCCACTTAGTGGCCAAACAATGCTAACAGAGTGGTTTTTGAAAAATAGAACTACCCCAGAAGCTAGAAGGCTAACTTATGCAGAATTTCCTCAATTCTATGTTTGGGATTCAAAGAGCAAAATTTGGAGTTCTAGAGTTAATGGAAGGTGCATTGGTCGTCTTCCAAATGCAAAGTTAGCATCTGGCGAATTATACTACTTGCGGATGCTGCTTCTTCGAATACCAGGCCCACAGGATTATATTGATATTCGCACAGTGAATGGAACAATATGTGATACATTTAAGATGGCTTGCGAGAGGCATGGGTTTCTAGAAGATGACAATGAATGGTCATATGCTTTGGAAGAGGCATCAGTATGGGCAACTGGATGGCAACTGCGACAGTTATTTGCTTCTCTTCTAATGAAAGCAAATATAGCAAATCCAGATGTATTATGGAATAAATATTGGAAGAGTTTGACGGATGATTTTCAAGGTAGACATGCAAATGATAATTTCCAAGAATATTTAAGAATACCAGCTAACGAATTACAACAAAGAGGATTAGCACATATTGATTCCATTTTGAGACAAAATGGTAGATCTCTTATAGACTACTCTATCCCTTACAACCCAACTTCTAACTTTTCCATTGAAGATGACACTATTTTATTTGAAGAAGACATACATTATGATGTCCAAGTAGAAGAATTAGAATTCATGCGCCTTTTCGGTTCATTGAATACTGATCAGAAAGCTATCTATGAAAGAATAATAGATTCGTGTAAATGTGAAGTTGGTTCACTCTTTTTTGTACATGGAAGTGGTGGAGTTGGGAAAACATTCCTCTGGAAAACGCTAATTGCACGTCTCCGTTCTCAAAATCATATTGTCCTTCCTGTTGCATCTTCTGGGATTGCTTCATTACTACTACCTGGTGGACGTACTGCACATTCTAGATTCAAAATCCCTATTAATTTGACTGAATCCTCTACATGTCATATAACAAGACAATCTACACTTGGAAAACTAATTTCAAAAACGAAGTTAGTTATATGGGATGAAGCTCCAATGATGCATAAGCACACATTCGAAGCAGTTGATAGAACTTTTCGAGATCTATTATGTGGCATTAGAGCCAATGCAGATGCATATGTCTTTGGTGGAATAACCATTGTACTTAGTGGAGATTTTCGTCAAATACTCCCGGTAATCTCAAAGGGAACTCGTGCGGATATTATTGATGCTACTCTATTAAGAAGCTACCTTTGGAAACATTGTCATGTGTTATGCCTGACAAGGAACATGCGTCTAATATCTACTTATGAAAAGGATACATCCAATGGTCTTCAATTTGCAAAATGGCTTTTAGATGTTGGTGGTGATGAATTATGCAATACCAATTTAGCAAGTACAATTGACTACTCTATGGTTGATATTCCTGCAGATATGGTAGTTAATCCAAAACTAGGCATAAATGGTTTGATTGAAGCTGTCTATATTAATATTTCTGAAAATCATTCAAACCCAATGTATTTTAAAGATAGAACTATTTTGGCTGCTCGAAATAATGATGTCATTGACATTTATGAACTTTTGCTAAAGCAGTTACCTGGTGAAGAGATTACTCTGTATAGTTTAGACAAAGCAATACCGTTAGATGAATGTGGAACATTTGTAAATCCAGACTATTCTATTGAGTACTTAAATTCCATCAATCTTCCAGAGTTACAGCCTGGTATTTTGCGATTGAAGATTGGAGCTCCTGTGATACTATTACGAAATATTGATCAATCAGTTGGTCTTTGTAATGGTACACGTCTTATTGTTAAAGGAATTCAAACAAGAGTCGTAGATGCTGAAATATTATCAGGAGATTATGCTGGTCGACGTGTCTATCTTCCTCGGATTGATCTTATTAGTACAAATACCAACAGTAACTTCTCCATAAAACGACGTCAATTTCCAATTAAGCTAGCTTTTGCTATGACTATTAACAAAAGTCAAGGACAAACATTAATAAATGTAGGTCTATTCTTGCAAACACCTGTTTTTAGTCATGGTCAGCTTTATGTTGCTTTATCAAGAGTTACATCTCGAGCCGGTCTGAAGATCCTCCTACCAACAGATGAAGATTTTGAACCAAATTATGCTAGGAATGTCGTCTACAAGGAAGTTATTAATGAGATTAAATCTCGATGTCCTTCATCATTTTGATAAACATTATTAATCTTCAAATTACATTCACGTATAGACTTAACTCTTACATTGTCTCAACAACTATTGCAGAAATAACCAATGTAAGAATCACCCCATTCTCCGTAGCAAACAGATTCCAGATTTATTATTATTCATTTAATTTATTTTTCATAGATTCTAATTACATTATCTAACTAATGTATATCTTGCCAGGCTTAGCATCTTTACGACAAAGAAAAATACATGAAAATCTCTATTTGCATAAAGAAGAACAATACAAGGAGAGCAAAGAACCATCCTACAAAAAGCATAAGTCAAGTGGTATTGTGATCCATGGTATGACAAATTCTCCACGGTCTCTTTTTTAAAATATATATATATATATATAAACATACACACACACACACACATATATATATACATATATACATACATATATATATATATATATGTATTTATATAGACTTTGACACTAACAATAAGAAATTCTTTTAGATGCCATACAAACGCAACATCAAAAGGCCGTACATGGAGATGTTCATACAACAAAAGGAAAAGAGCAAATCAAGGATAATATGCCAACAACAATACAAAAACAAATCTTTCTGTATAGTCGAAAAACAATCACACTTGATGAAGCACATCCAAATGTCTACAATGCTATTTATCGTTTACGAATCAATAGATTGTGGTACGGTCAACTTTTTGGGCCAAATTATGGCAATGTGCTAGCTTTTGTCGTCATTGACGAGAAGGTATGTGTTCATGCTCATGCTTTGATTCAACTTTATATATATATGTGTGTAATATACTATCTTACTTACATCACAGGGTGTGGAAATGCAAGGCTCTGTTTCGGATGCCAACTTGGAAAAATGGAAAGATCGATTGCAAGTCAATAAACTATATTTGTTTGCAAATGTAGATATTTATGACGCACGAAAGAAACATAGAATTGTCAATCATCGTTATTGTATGGTCCTCAAAAATAGAACGATGATTCATATGCTGGATGACGATCCTGCTTTCCCAAACATGACACATCATTTTGTCATGTTTGACAACCTGCATTCAGTTGAATTGAATAGTGTCTCACTTATAGGTTTGTATACAATCCTATTATTTTCTTATATCTATCATCATCATTACTTTTGTTACTCAATTAGTATTGCTATAATCATTTCTTTTTATATAATTCGTGCACTATATTCAATAATCAATTAACTTCCATAAACAGCTTAGATTGTACCAATGCTCTCATATGTATTTCTAATTACAACTCCATCTACTCCATAGATATTTTGGGAATTGTTGTACAAGCAAAGCCTGTTGCATCCATCAAGACAAGAGCTGGACTTTATCAACAAAAATCAAATGCTACACTTATAGATCAAAGGTGATATCACTTACTCCATAATTTAAGTAGATTTCATGTTTCTATACCTACAATACTTCTCTTTATAGTGAAATCAAGGTTCAAATTACTATATGGGGTAGTCTTGCACTACAATTTGAGGAGGACCTAAAAATTGCTGCAATAAATAATGATGTGTTATTTGCTTCTCACGTTTCAGTTTCCACATACCAAGGTAAAATATATTTAGAATCTAGAAATTAAGCTTCTACACAATATTCATGTTATTGGTTCATTTAATCACAATAATATGCTACTTCAGGATCTTACTCTCTCAGTACGACCGGTTTCTCAACACTTGTGGTGAATCCTTCAACAATAGCAGATGCAACAATGCTCAAATCATGGTGAGAAACATGAACATTACATGAACATTTAAGTTCCCCTCCAAGTTTACTCCTCTATTTTACTTGATTTTACTATTTGTTGTAGGTTTCAAACATACAAAGATGAAGAAAAGGACCGTGGCAACAATATTTCGACAAGTCTTTCTATGCATAGAAACTCCAATAGCTCGCTTGCATCAATTCTAGAAGCATGCAACAATTCCCCTTCCATGGTAATAATAAATCTATTATTATATCCTATACATACATTGCCACACTTTGCGCATTCTTAGTATAAGTTGATAAAATAATTAATAGGTAGACTTAATTCATAATTTTTATAAAGTTAACCTACTGTTGCCATCCTATGCATCGATACAAGCCCATGACATATACAACAAAGGTGACTATTATCAAGGTGCTAACAAACACAAAGTTATGGTATGATTGTTGCCAGACTTGTCATACCACGTATTGTTTAACGAAAGAAGATACATGCAACAACTGTGGAACACACAACCCTCAATGCTACTGCAGGTAACATATTCTTTACTTTTTACAATTGTCAATACATTTTAACTATTTCTAACATCTCAATATTCTTCAACAGATTAAAGGTTAAATTTGAAGTTACAGATGGCACAGCTCATGCATACATCATCGCATTTGCGGAAAATGCAGAAAAAGTATTGGGATTGACTATTTCTGAATTACTTCATGCTCTTGAAAAGGTATAACAATATGAAAACATCTTAGCTACCTGCATTTCAAAACTTCTCACTTTCAACTCTTACAATCACACAGGACGACTCACAACACCTTCTACAAGAGATCACTAATTCTTGCTTGCTCAAGCAACATGTTTTTGAAATACGTGTAACGGAGAAAAACCATCGTTTTGCTTCTCGTGGAGAATTCACTGCAGCATCAGTCATTAACACATCAGATGGAACAAATATAATCAGGTTCAACAACGACAAGATACATGATGGGTAACAAATTCCACAAATGTTCCATATTCATACAACTTATGTACTCCATACAATATTTTACAAACATCAAATATTATCTAACATTAGTCTACCTTTTTAAAGTGCAGGTCAACATCTAGAACAGAGCAATATTCAGCAGTCGACAAAGAAAATTAAATGTTGTAAATATTAAAATACTCTTATGTAGACAAATGCTTGATCTTCATATTTTTTGGTGTAAGAACTTTATAAAATGCTGAATCTTTTGTTAAGTCCAAACAATATAAATATACTCAATATCAAACTAAATTAGTTTTGCTTTGAGTAGTTGTTTTGCTCTTGATGGTCTGATTTTTCTTATCATGATTTCATATCCATTGTAGAAATATGTGCTGCTTATTTACTTGCAAATTCAAGCATATTGCATCAAGAATCAAATATGAATTTCATTCAAGATGGTTTTATACTCTGATCATTCTAATTTGAACCAACTTGGAATTTGTGTTCTTACATGTGACTTTTGTTTTATTTTGGAGATATGATGTGTAGCGCATCTTTCTTTTCTACTTTCGATTGAGTATAATCTATAAGTTGAGATTGATTGAGAGTATATACATGTGGAGTGTTTTTTAACTAATGCTTAGAATATCAGTAGATAATATCATCTAAATAATTATTGGTTATGAATTACTTTGAATAAGTGACGAAATTAATGTTGTACATGAGAAATAATTAAACATTAAACTGATTTAATTAAGCATCTAAGAATGCAGACTTTAACTGCAATAATCAAAGATGTTTGTTGTTTTTCCTTTTATTAACGTATTCTGTTGTTGTTTGATGTTTTGGTTTTATTAATATACTTTAACTGTGACTTAAAGTCCCTTTAAAAAATTTTAACCCTTATCTCTTTCTTTTGACTTTACTAGCAACTAATTGTGAGATAAACAATAGCAGTTTGCACAACAATAGCAGTTTGCACAACATTAGATGAAATGATAGAGCCTTCTGGTGGTAGAAATATTGCAGTGAATGCGTTTATAAATAGCATTTTTATCCATTCGTCCATATTACCAAATTGGTGTCAATACTATATCCCGTGCAATGCACGGGTATATACTAGTTACTTTTAAGTTGGGTATTGAGTAGATGTACCAATAGTACTCTATGTCATACTTTGTGAATATTAGGATATCATCGGTAAACTGGATGTTTGTGATGTGGTAGATTAAGTTTAGTATTGAGAATCCCTGGACTAAGCCTTCCACTGCTAATTTATTCATGTACCCATCAAGGATATCGAGGGCATTTTATCAAAAAAAAACATGTGCAATATCGAGTCCCTTTGGTGTACTCGCCTAGATGGCTTGGAAAAAGCCAATTAATGCTTTATTGACCTTCATAAAAAATTTCTTAAGGTTTTCAAGATTGTCATCATCTATTTCATTAATTCATGAGGGCATACAACATTATCAGATCCCACCTCGATGTATTAAATGTCCTTCTAAAATTGATCTTTAAGATACAACCTTCTCCTTAGGGTAGCTCAATAAGATTTTTGAGGCAAGTGCAAAGCTATCAATGATCATCCTTCCTTTAAGGAATGCGCACTGCGAGGAGGAGATGAAATTATATAATTTAGGAATCCATTATTCTACCAAGGTTTTTAAGATAATTTGTATTGCAATGTGGTAATATCCTTCTTTTGCTCATTCACTTTCTCCTGAATTAAAGAAACCGTAATTGCATGCCACTGTGCCAGTGTCACATTTGCATTAAGCCTCTTCTCCACACCCTACTTGGTGATCCCCCCACCCCACACCCCACAAGTCCGACTCCATCTTCGATCTCGTCAGCTTCAACTTTAACCTATATAACCACATTTAGTCGCCCCTTCCATCGCTACACCGACCTTTGATGAAGCATATGTATCGTCAACAATGTTGTCTTCTTCTACATTTAACCTTATTTCTCCTCTTGTTTCACGAAAACCCACTTTTTCCATCCATTTGTCTTTCCCATCTTATTCCAATTTCTTATGTTTTTTTGTGTTTTATATGCAAATATTACATTTAATATCAGTAACTATTACGTTTATTTCTTCATTAAATTTTATATTAAAAAAGTTTCTTCTATGCTCTAGTGTAACATTAGTGTATTTACTCTTCTTGGCCAGTATTGAGGTTAGTAAATAATTTTACATGATTAATTAAGTAAAATCATGGTATGTTTATGCTATCAAGGTTTGACAAAAATTCATTTTTTATAAACCAACAAACATATTATAACTAATATTTATCGCTTATTCCTTTTGTACCAACCAAATAGATAATATAATATAACTACTACTTATCTAACTTTAATCTTCAAATCTATTCTACCAAACGAATATGTTTGCAGATAAACCCTCTCTATTCCTTGTTTTCATACAAAGACCCATATTTATGAATAATCAACCTATACGGTAGACTGTATAATAAGGGTTGACAGCAAGAGATGTTGTAACACTATATTTCTTGAATCGAGAAGATAATATGATTTTGTGAGATTAATACATACTTCGGAAATGAGTGATTTTATTATGTAAACTTGCCTAAAACAAACAGGGATTTTCAGACTTATGCCATTCCAAGTGTTTTCAGGTCATACTTATGAATCTATGATTCTTACCATTTTTTCAATTATGCCGGTGTCCCTATGTTTCACAATATTTCCTTTTTATTGGTGTAGTATGGGGACACATGTGTTATTATAAAACATGTTACTTTGAAGTTTGTAAGAATAGTGGAGTATAAAATTTTAATTGGGAAAAAAAGTCAGAAAAACTCGAAGGTTGCAAATGTAATAAGCCCAATGTAATATTCTTGGTTCGATCAGCAAAATGTGTATCTTCTACCCGAGGGTGTGGAGGTCGGGGCCATGGAACGGCCTCCGGTTCAGCGGCGTGCTGGAGATGCACAGCTACATCAGCTACTTCTCCATCAACTACAGCGTACTCCTTCACCTCCGCCAACCCCTCCGTCCTCTCCCTCTTCCCCGTCCACCCCTCCGGCCAGATCCGCCGCCTCGTCTGGGTCCCCGCTGCAGTGAGTGCGCTGCCCGCTCCTGGACCACCTTCTGGTTCGCGCCCAGGGATCAATGCGACCCCTTCGCCCACTGCGACGCCCACTTGCGACTGCGTGCGGGGGTTCCACCCCAAGTCGCCCAGGGATTGGTAGCTCAGGGGTGGGAGGGACGGATGCGAGAGGACGACCCCCCTCGATTACCGGAACGGCACCGATGGCTTCCTTAGGGTTGCCGGGACCAAGCTGCCCGACTCCTCCAGAACTCAGGTAACTTTCTTTCGCATTCCTGAACGCAGAAGCAGCACCTTTTTTTGCACTTCAGATAATATGTTACGTCATCGGGGAAGAATGTTCTAGAGAAAATATCAGGTGCTTTATATTAATCCCATAGTTCATTCGAAGAAACCAAAAAGCACTTTAGACAGTGAGAATGACTCTCGTTTAAACACTTGTCAAGTTCCAGGCTGAAGTAGCATATGTAACCAAGTTGAAGGTTGATAACAAGGGACAGGTATTATCTAACCTTGTTTGTTGTGGTAATTTTGGAGCGGTTACATGGGGCGGTTACATGTAGCTATAGTGACTGTTGTGCAGATATGGTCCTTGAGATATGGTCCTGACCATGAAATGTCTTGATATATATTTGGTAAAAGCCAAGCCACTTAATTGGTTTGGCGATTGAACATTTGAACTCATATCTTCAGAGATCAGTGTTCAATTCTCACCAATCATAATTGTTAAAAAGAAAAGGTACAAGTCCAGTACCCCAATTATGTATGTGCAGTGATACGGTCTTCTTGCATCTAGTGTAAACAGAAGTGGATATTATATGCCATCTTCACATGCTTGTATGATGGCTTTATAGTCAGTTTTTTTTATTTTGTGCCCACCTCTATGAAAACCTTGAGTATGGTGATAGTAATGCCAAACCTCTCCTGAAGAAGTTGAGCATCGGGATCATGTTGGGACAACTATGGATGTTCTACTATATGGCTCTGTAGGAACTGGGGTGGGGGATTCTATATGAATGTTGACGGTGTACAGCTGTTATTATATCATGCTTCGCAGTCTCTAACTGTTGGATATTGGAGTCAAATCAAAGTAGAGTTGGCTAAGCTATCAGGTAGCGTCTTATGATAGATGCTCTCCACTCTCTTTCATTTATGCGCTGGGTGATATTGCCAGTGTCCCTTATTTATCATAGGGCGGTCATCTTCTAATTAACCTAATCAGGTTTAGGTACTAATACAAGGCTTACATCAACATGGAATCAAATCCAACGAAGGATGCGGAAGAATGTTGATAAACTAAGGGACCTTTGAGGATCGTGAAGGAATATTGATAAACTAAGGGAGGGAACCTCCCTTCCTCATCACCTTGACCCATTAAGAGTTTTACATTAGCATAGTGGCATAACAATGAAAATGCAGTTTATGCTAACTATAATCAGCAATACACTTCCATAGGGGATATATGCAATCATTGGTGGTTATTAAGTTCCGTCGACCTTAATCTCTTTTGTTATGTGGGGCACATACGGGCAATGAGAAAGTTTTGGGTTGCTAGAGTTTCTGAAGATAAGCAATTAGATTAATCCAAAATCCAATTACACTACTCTTTCTTTAATCACATATTGCATATTGGTGGAAACTTTGGTGTGTTGGTGGGGCATATGAAGAGTCTCACAAGTCTTCTACCTCTTGAGAAAACATTTAGCCTTTGGGTGGCTTTCTCTCATGATTTCATCATGCTCTTAAGGAATATGGTTTCATGTAAAATCATGTTTTTTTGGGTAAAAGAGAGCTTGAAAAGATTGGGGGAGGAGGTTTCTAGTGCTATTTTGATGGAGATCGTGAGGGTCTTTCTCGTAGGGATCGTGGGAGCTCTCCTCATTGTTTGATGCCTCGATCTGGGGTACGTAAGGCTTTTGCAAGTCTCATGCGAGATGCACAAGTGCCACCTAAGGCTTCCTTAGATCGACTTTTATGCTCCTGGAGTCTGTGTTGGGGCATCATCTGCTAGCCTTAGATGGGCTTCATGGTCTAGAGCCTCGTGAGATGCGTCTGACTTTTGTGGGTTGCATTTATTAGTGTTGGGTCTGATGAGATTTTGTGTTTGGGGTTCTCGAATAGAGCTACTTTAGGATTCATATGAAGTGAGAGTGGTTATGTAGATGATTGATAGATCGTGTCATCATAGGGGATGCTGCAACATTGCTTCTCGGACGAATAAAGTCCACTGCTTCAAGTGTGGTGTTTAGGGCTACTGGCAGTGTGAGTGCAAGGTGTGTAGGGTGTGACAACCTCATGAGACCCTTCTTGCGAGGGTAGAGGAAACTTCGGTGCAATGACTAGATAATTCCTACACGACATTGGAGACTTCTCGAAAGTTGCATCATGTAGTGGTGACATGTCTACGTTTGCAGGAAGCCCCTACCGATGCGTCAATGGGTTAATATCCTTATCTTCTTATTGCTTCTCTGTCATCTTGTGATGAGGCTGTGGAGGGGGTGAGTAGATACCTCCAGCATTCCTTTTCAACATATTTCGATTAATGCTTGAAAGGTGGATGTTGTTTGCTTGCTGATGACAAAGCTTGAGGCTTAGGATAGATGTTTGTGGAGAGGTCTCAAAGGATCTCACCTCACTGAGTTTAGGGCTATGCCATCAACGGGCGCTTCGAGTGGTATGGTTGTCGATTGGAGGGGGGATTTGATGGAATTGGTGGACTTGGTTTGTGACACCCAAATCTTGTTGATTCTCTTAGAAGGTGCTCTGATGGTTTCGTCATGTTGGTCTCCATTGTTTTACAGTCTGTCGAGGGTTCCTACTTTAACGAAGATGTGGAATAAGTTTATATTAGTGCATGTTCATTTTTTGAATCCAGCATGGCTTGCAAGTGAAGTCTTCAATGTCACATTAGTGGACATTAGCTCCCCTCTAACCTTACTCTCGATTGCATTCGAACTATGTGTCGATCTGCATGACTCTGGCGATGACCAAAGGCATGGTAGTATCTTCCAATTTTGGAGATCGTTGGCTCCGAGAGGTGGGTTTTCATGAGAAAATCATGAGGTGGTGGTAGTAGTAAGCAGTTGAAGGTTCTACCTTGTGGCGGATGGGGGAGAAACTCAATGTGCTCCATGATGTTCTTATACAGTTCGGAAAGGAGACTCGGGAGCTCAGAGGACAACACATAGATGATGCTCGGGTAGAGATTGTGCATCTTGATCGTCTAGAGTATTCGACGGAGTTATCGAAAGAGGAGAAAGTTGTGAGATATGAATAGAATCGTATTCTCTTGGAGGAGGACAATAAGAGGGAGATGGAATGGAGACAGAGATCAAGGAAGAAATGGCTGAAGAAGGGAGATGTGAACATTTCTTATTTCATAGGCGACAAGTGGGCATGGGCGACACAATTTGATACGTTCTAGTGAGGTGAATGGTGAAGTGGAAGGTGATCGTACTTGTACTATTGGGGAGGGGATGCAAAATCATTACCGTGAGCTTAGTCGAAGGATATCCGGTATCGGGTCAAATTGGAGGGTAGAAATATTCCACGATTTATTGAGCTTCAGGTGGAGGAACTGATGCGTTCTTTCCTCACAGTGGAAGTCAGCAGCAGGTGACCTTTGTGGAGAATATGGATGGCTCGTCGAGTTTAGATGGTTTTTTGGTGTTATTTTTCAAATAGTTCTCGATCCTGGTAGGTCAGGAGATATTAGAGGTAGTTGAGGAACTGCGAGCATCTCAACCACTCACTTTTGTTCCTTCTGCCTAAGAAAGATGTGGTTCGGATGGTAAATGATTTGCGCCCTATTGATTTTTCTAACACCATTTTTATGATCATGGGGAAGGTGTTAGCTAATTGGTTGCAAGAAGTTCTTGGACCCAGTGTTGACCCGATAAATACGACTTCCATTCTAGTTAGGCACGTTATGGATCGAGATGTGATGGTTTCAGAGATTATTGCAGTATAAAGAAGTCAAAAGGTTTCCTTTGGAAGGTTGATTTTTCCAAGGCATGTGACTGTATTGGTTGGAAGTTCATCTGGGAGTTCCTTCACATGTGATTGGATTGACTTGATGAAGAGATGTGTTACAACATCTTCTTATATTGTGTTGGTGAATGATAGACATGAGGGGGGTTTCTTTAAACTACGTAGAGAGGTTAGGAAGGGCTGTTGACTGACACCATTGTTGTTTGTTATTGTTGTTGATTTCTTACAAGAATAGTCGCCAAAACATGCGAGGGTGGTTTTTTGGTCGGTTTTGTTGTGGGTGAGATTACTATGGAGATCCATCAATATACTTGTAACAATTTTTATCAGCCAGATTACTCCTTGTGGGTATTTGTCGAAGGCTTGAGTCAATTATGAAGAAATTCTTTTGGGGAAAATCAGACCAGGAAGGCTCTAGAATTCGTCTTGTGGATTGGGAGACGATCACGCAACCTATAATTACAGATGGTGTTGGGATCCATCATCTTGATTCCATGAATGAAGCTCTTATTTTGAAGTGAGTGAGCAAGATCCGGGGGAGAGGCAAGGACCTTTGTTGTAGATTAATTCGTCGCATTTATGACTTGGGTCCGAGATTGACCCAAGATAGATCTGAATGGAGGCGAAGAATCCATGTAGCCGACCCTACTTAATTGTGGGAAAAGGCTTTGTTGTTGTTGTTGTATTTATGACATTCCAGCTCATGGGATCCTTACAGAGCGTGTTTATTGTTTTTGGCCTTTTGGAATGGCACTCAGGCGGTAATGTCGTGGTTTCCATACCTTTTCCGCCCGGTCTTTGGTAGTGACGACTCCTTTGCTTTCTGAACTGATAATTGGACAGGTATTGGCACTCTTGCATCACAATTCCCCATGCTTTTTGCTTTAACGGCCAACCAGAAAACTCATGTGGCAGATTACTGGAGTGATAGGAGTTGGGGGCCTTCTTCTTGATGGGTTTTACAGATGCAGAAGTTTCTTGTCTTGCTAGACAACCTAAGGGTCTGTTTAGTTGCCATGGTACACAGGGATACCCTGGCATACCCCTAGCTCCAATCCTGCATTCCTGGATTGGGATTACTTGTATTGATCCTATAATTTCTTTGGTATAATATTTTTAATCATATTCAAATAAAATTATTAACATAAAAAATATATTATAATCACTAAAAAAGTTAATATAACTCATAATCAATGTCACATCACATCAAATTATCATTCCAACCCTCCCAACCCTCCAAACAGGTACTATTCACAGGAGGATACCTCAACCCAATTACCAAACAGGCCCTAAGTAGCATTGAGGATCCGACTGGTGGGCATGACCATTGGGTTTAGGAAAATAATGTTTTTTCAATTAAGATGGCTTACAGAGTTGTAGACAGGCCACCACCAGCAACGGAGGGCAATCTAATCCAGGACTGCAACTTTGTGTGGAGTTTAAAACTTCCGAGTAGAATCAACATTTTCTTATGGATTTTTAGAAGAAAGCGCATCCTAACAGGGGACCGATGCGCAAAATTTATGGAGGGGGTTTCTGGCTTATGCCCCCCTTTGTAATTTGGATATAGAGACTGTGGAACATCTTTTCTTCCGCTATAAAATGACTTCATCAATGTTGGCCGAACTTGGACTTGATTTTGTGAACCTTGCAAGTTTCGAAGGCTTTTGGGACTCTCTTCTATTGCCAAAGAACAAACCAAGAACAGACTTGTTCTGCTTGTTGCAACAACATGGGCTTAGGTAGGAATGGTTCATTTTTTGGCACACAACGCTTTTATCTTGATAATATAATGTCTCATGCCAAAACTCTCATCGAGTCTTGGATTCTGTAAGTACCCTCTCTTTTCTTTTCTATAATATATTTGGGGTGGACACTATGTTTCTCCCTTTTTGATTTCAAATAAGTAAAATGAATTCCTCGGGTGTCATAAAATTCCAAAATATTATCAGAACAAATGATTTTTAATGGAGGCTGCAAGCTGATTTCTAACTTACCGTGTATGTTAGTAGTTATATTTGATTTTATTATTTATACTTTATGTTCATGCTCCATTTTATGTTACTAAAAGTTTCTCTCTTTAGATTTTTTTTGACTTAGCGTCTGTAATCGGAAATTTACTATTGTTAACAACAAATGAAATTCATAAGAGTTCCGTCAATTTATGCACTTTCCTCCTAGCAATACATGCTTAGCAGTTTCCTCCAGCAATACATGCTTACTTTTGCTATCCACAACCAACTCCCACTTTTTAGATCCTTCTAAACCATTGAGCAGCGTGGAAACTACAAACCACATTAACTTTATGACATCACGAGTTATTGGATGGTGGTTGGTCAATGGAGTTTATGTTTTTTTTAAATGAAATGTCTTCATATATCAGTGAATTTCTGCAAATCTTGATTTTGACAAGTGATTAACATCAATACTCCACCAGTTGTCATTTACATGACTTCGCTCGAAATATCGGCAAAGTCGCAAGATTTTGTTATGTCGAGATGGCAAAAAATGGGTATCTCTTCTTTACTTTCCAAATTCCGTTGATATGGATGGAAATTTATTCCCGCTTCCCTTATTCGACATTTTTGATCTTCTAATGTCCTTGGAGGCATTTAATGCCCTTGAGCTTTGTCAACGATTTTGATGAGTTTTTCCTTCACGTTTTCTTCATCTCAAATCTCAATCTCGATATGAAACTATGTGGTGCATGATTTCTTAGTTCTTTGCTAGTTAATCATGCATTGTCAGTTTTTTACATTTCAAAGTTTAGGAATAATATGTAATCTGGTTCAAGAACCTAGATTGCCAACATATATGTCATCATACAACAATATATGTGTTTAATCAAAGAGTTCCAAGTCAAATCCAAAATTTACGTATAATATTAGGTAATTTGAAGTTTACTTAGGTTGTAATTGATAACGTTTATTATTAGAACATATTTTTGATGTTGATTTTTTTGGTTTGGGGGTGGTTAAAAATATTGTATTAAAGGAAAGACGGGCCTATCTATTAATTCTAATCCTGAAATGTAGATGGGGGTAGACCCATATCCAAACATGGGATGGATAATGAGTAGTTGACTAACCTGCAAACCCTTATAGGGTTTCCCTTTGGAACCCATCCTTCACTATATATGCTGCAAGGGCGAAGAAGCTCCTCCTCTTTTGCTTCCTTGGTGCCATCGTCATGTGTTGCAGTTGTTGCTTTGTTCAATGCCCAATGCTTTCGATCTGTGTTGTTGCCGCAGTTGTGCTGCCCCTAGTGACGGTGAATGTTATTGTTGTCGCCTCACATTGTCTTTCATCACCTCACCAACATGTTGTCGCCTGGAATGAATGGCTTCTTTGGCGTATAGCATTCTGAAAAGGGAACCATCATCTCCTTCGTGGCATTCCTCACGAAAGCTGATCAATTTGTGAAATGAATATTTGGAACAAAAGAACTCAACACAGACTTCGAGAGCCAACTATTATAGACATAACAAGAAATCTCAAAATCGACAAACAAATCCAAAAATGACTTGCTTTGATGCTATGCTGAAATATAACATATAAGAACAAGAATCAAAAGAAATACATTGATTTACGTGGAATCCTACTTCATAGGAATGGTATGAAGCCACGAGAGAGCCACTACGGCCTAGGTTTTCTATTGCATTTTCTCTTAACGAGTACAAAAGGTGTGGAACCCTTTATACAACCCCACCAACATAATCAAGTCATACCATTCAACAATATGGCAACAAAACAACTCAACATGAACTTCGAGAACTAGTTATAGTTGACTCGACAAAGAAATCTCGAAATCGATAAACAATTCCAGCCACCGAGTTGCTTGGATAACATGTGAAAATATGAAGTATAAGAATGCAGAATCAAGAAACAAGAGGAAGACATTGATTTACAAGGATCCCTTTTTCAGATTTGCGGATGAAACCATGAGATAATGCATTCAAGTTTTGTGTGAGGCTCTTTATACACTCCACCAACATTCCCAAGTCCCACCACTCAACAATACAAGACTAAACAACTTGCCCCGCTTGTGCGACCCAATCACACAATTCTCTGAAATGATGAGCATCAAGGGTTTCTTAATGGAGGATGATGATGTAGCATGATTATAAAATATACAAGTACATCATACAGTTTCTTTCGTGTATAAGGATTAAGGGTGCCTTATTCATAAGTCGTGCTTAGTATTCATGCCGTGCTTTTTGTTTAAGTAAATTTTTGATGTGGCATCTGTCTTTAGCAAAAGACAACCTTTTGTGGTCGACTTAGGTCTCAACGTCATGAAATTCTAATTTGCTTAGGAATTTTATACTAAATTACTATAAAATCAGGCTCTGCATATTAATGGTGGAGCAATATAATGAATGATGCTCATCAGAATCTGATTCAAAATATATAAAGATATGCAGGTTCAATCTCTCAAGGTGTAAGTAAGGAATGGATCGTACCTACCAGTGAGTACCTTCTCTGTAATCATAGTGGGTTGTATCATATCAGTATTACCCCGTAAGAAGGCAGCAGAATGGAGGTAATATGTGAACCATTAAGATATCTAGAGTCTGTTGCTTTCAAAATGCCCACACTTTCCTTGCAATCTTTACAGGGATATTACACACAGTTGAGTTGTGTGAACAGCAGTATGTTGAATCACACGCTGGAAAAGACCTGGAACTCCCTCTTTATGACTTTGCGACCATGGTGGCGACAACAAGCAATTTTTCTCACAACAGGATTGGAGAAGTTGGTTTAGGTCCTGTGTACAAAGTAAGAATTAAGCTTTGTTATGGTTAGATGATGTATAAATCCGCTTGACCTATTTTTTGTCAGTTGCTAATCAGGTCCTGTGCACATCTTTTCACAATTAGTTGATGGGCAGATGACCTTGATATATAAAGGACATATCCTGTAGAAGAGTTTTCCCCTTGAATGATTAGCAATCCACCAACTCTACAGTAAAACCCAAACATAAAACTTATGAGAATCAAGGACATAGGTAGAGAATAGAGTAAAATGTCTTTTTTCAGACCACTAAATTTATCCAGTTCCAGACTCTTGATGTGGTATTTGACTTTTCTTGACTGCCTCCTCCCTCCTTGGAGTTCTAACAATCTAGCTTCCTAATGAAAAAAATGCATGTGCAACCTTTTTATTTTTGAGAAGTTAAAACTGTGAAAACCTGAAGAGTAAGTCCAGATTAATACATGATTGTATGCTTTGTTCCAGGTCTGCAGCCTATGGGTTGAAGGGAACAGCTTAGAAATTGTGGACAAATCCATCGGTATGTATTCCCGGCCTCTGAGGTATTGAAGTGCATGAAATTTGGTCTTCTTTGTGTGCAAGAAAGCTCAGAGGATCGACTGAAAGTGTCATCTGTGATTTTGATGGTGGGGAGTGACAATGCTTCCTTACCACACCCAAAACGCCCTGGTTTTGTCAGAGAAGCTGGTGAAGGTCCCATGATGTTGTCTTCTTCAGGGAGACAAATCGAATGGTGCTCTATAAACACCGTGACAGTCACTGCAATTGAAGGTCGATAGGTATATTGACGGATTGATCATCAGAAGAAAAGAGAAGGAAGAATATCTCGATACTAAATGCAAACTGTAAGAGGAATAGTTTTTAATCAACTGTGAGTTATTCTTAGACGACACTGCTTAAAGTTTCCAGGTTGATCTGTACTCATTGTAGGCAGATAATCTTTTTACATTTGACTTCTAATTTGTATCCATTTCTGTCATTTGTGCTGCTGAAATACTTCAACTAATTATTCCAATCTTTTTAAGCAACACAATGTATTATTAATCGGTAACCTACTTATAAAATATGGATACTTTTTATCTATCCTGTCATTCCAATTCATTGCCTCGCCTGGCTTGAATTTGTTTCAATGCCTCCATCGACGACAAACTATTTTGACGTCAATCTTTGTTAGCTTTGTTTCCGCAAATGAAGTTTATTCCAGACGCATAACCAAAATTTTTGACTTGGATAGTGAAGGATGCAACATATGCAAATATATCCGTATTCGATCTGCCAACATGTCGGATTTATACAAATTGTCACCTATATCCATATCCGTTTTAAAATAGATACGGATATCATTTTGATATCTGCAAACATATGTATTTGTATATCATGTATATCTGTTTTCCTATATATAAATATAGTTGTAGATTTATTTTTAGTCACATATAACACAATTTTATATCTACTTTCACTATATTTGATATATTTATTATGATATAAGAGCAGTTATAATATTTATATCATCTGTATATGCGTTGCTAAGATGCTATTTTATATCAGTTATTCTAGTATTTTTAATATCATTCTTATTGATTAGGGTCTCCGAAATTACATCGCAGTTCTTTTTTAAAGATATGGAATCAATATTCATACCCATCAATTTTCATCCTTCTAATCGAAATTGAATCCCATTTAATTTTAAATTTATTTAAAAACAATGCTATTACTTAACGTGGGAAAAAGCTTCATTGTTAAAAACAATGCTATTGGTGAGAGTCGAACTCATGGCTTTTAATTACATATCTCAAACTCCAAAGAAACTATCATAACCTAACTTTTTGGATATAATTGATTTTAAATATAATCAGACTATTATTTCACAGAAAATACTTTAAGAAATAAAAAAAAATAACTGTGAAGTTTCCCCCGTGTTAACAGAAAATGATATTATTAATATCCATATCTTTATCACTTTCTAAAAGTGTTTAGGTTCATATTAAGATATGGTAACACATCTGCGACCAGCCAGTTTGTATCCTTACAGCCATGTTAAGAAACTGTTTTAAATCGACAACTTTTTTTCCAGAGAAAAGTAAGATCTCAACGTGTTTATTGTATCTGCATTGTATATATTTTAGAACATATACTTAACAAATAAGCCTAGTGGATCAAACAAGATCTCCCATGTGGGAACTGAAGAGGAAAATTAGAAAAACAACACTATTCATGCATTGTTTATAATTTCTTATCCAAATTCCAAATATTTTTAATTGTCATACAAATAAGAAATAAATAAATATGCTTTAGCTTCTTGACCATCAGAATAAAACCAACGTCATACTATTCACAAATCTGTTTAAACAACTTAAGACATCACACCAACCAGAAAGTAGGCAATGCAGAGGAACCTCTGGAGGATCCACAGAATCGCCGTTACAGTTAAGTGTCAGATATCACACTAAATTTTGATGACGGATCAATTCGATCGCTTGTCCCAAATCCAGTGATTCTCCTTCAATCAGACCAAAGGTCCATACAATATACAGGAAAGATATTTTCCAATAACCTTCAGTATTGTTCGTGAATATGGTCATCTGGAAGAGCCATCACTTCATGTATTTCTGCAAGAACTTCCGATGAAAATCATTTCTGATAGTATCATTGATGAAACGTTTGGGAGCCTTCATCTCACCCCGACTCTGGTTCTTGAAGACAACATCGTCATCCCATCTGGAAATAAAAATGCGTAAAATTAGCATCATAGCAACATAGAAATTACTCTCCAAATATACAAAAAGTTTTCCAGTTCTGATTATTCAAGTGTTAGCTTTGATTATTCAAGCAAGGCCTGAGTTCTATTCACATCTGATGTGTGCATCTGCAGTGAGGGCAGCAACCAAATTCATGCACATCTGATGCATGCATCTGCAGTGAGGGCAACCGCCAAATTCTGGCACGCATCTTGTTCTGGAATACGAGTTTTGGGTACAACTCTCTAGGGCGTGAGTTCTAAATGTGACTTCTGGAGAAGTTGTATTAACGTATTAACGTGCATATGAGATTCTGCTTGGTACTGTTGGGTGTATCATGTAGCAGTGTAGCAGTCCTTATAGCAACACACCAACTGATTATGAATATTGCAATTCTGTGTTGATGATGCAATATTGCATCTCTTGATTACATGCCCACTAGCCGCCATAATCTCTAGCATAGAAATGACTACTTGAACTACTTCACTCCGCCTTCACGCATGCTTATCTAGTGGAGATTATCGACTTATGCAACTTCTTGAAAATGAACTATTTATGCATCTACTACTAGATCTGCTAGACTAGCGACTACTATGGTTAATGTATCATCCACACCTACTCGTTAAAGAATTATTGATTCAAGTGTGTCAAACTATATAACCGGTGATGGTAGCTCTCTTTCTTCTTCTCAGTCATCTAATTTTGTGAAATCAATCAAATTAGCCAATGGATCTCTTTCTCCCGTTACTACCATTGGCAGAATGGATTTTTGATGCACGGAGCTCAATTGCCGGGTGCTTTTTTATCAGCAATACTGCTACATCCAGGATATTCAGACTTTAAATATTTTTGATGGTGGGTGGTTATGGGAAACATATTTTACTATCTCGTTGTCTCCAACAATTTTATGTTTGATGGTGTTGCATCCATTTCTACATACACTCATCTCTGACATCTATGCCTTGGACATCTTCCACTAGTGCACTTTCTCGGATGTTCCCTGATATCTGAAGCCATGTGAATATGAAGCTTGCTTATGGGAAACACGACGGACTATATAGAACTGTATAGGTCTACCTAACCATATAAACGAAAGTCAGAGATCAACCGTGTGGTTCAGTCCTTTGCAGCGATCAAGACCTCCTTTTCTGCTTGCATTAGAATATTTCAGTATGATAAATTTCTTGGTTTATGCAGAAAGATTTGGTCAGTTTATTTGGTATCTGAGAAACTATACATCAGGCATCATGTCTCCACACCTCACAACAGAATGGTATTGCAGAAAGGAACCTTTGTCATCTTCCTGACATCGTCCAAACTCTACTTACTCAGATGATGGTATTCTCAATACGCCTTATTTAAGTAACTAGGTACGCTGGGGGTTGCTACTCCATTCTCACTGCTTTATCTCGATGACAAGGCATTTGCGATACATCTGCGTATTTTCGGTTGCGCTTGTTTTGTTAACAGTTTCATGCAAAAGACAAGCTTTCTCCTCGTGAAATCAAATGTGTCATTTTATGGTAATCGGGAACTCAAAAAGGATACAGATGCTATGTTCTAATTCGTTGTCATTATATTATCTCTGCATATTTTACATATTTTGAAAAGACATGTTTCCTTATTGAGAGTGTCACGGAGATCTATTTGCAGTTGCCTCCTCAATTCCAGGTATTACCAAAGGAGAGACAAATTAGCAGAGATGGTTACTTTACCTATTCTGCATGATCTGCAAGTTGATGACCAAGCAACTGATGATCCCTCACCTAGAGCTAATGTAAATGTTAAATTATGAATACATATGGTTCCCCATCATAAACTGAACTTCCCATTGCTCTAAAGTAGCCCAAAAGACAATACACTCTGCACCCTATATTACATTTTACATTGACAAATATTATCTAGTTATGATAAGACTTCTGCATACGCTCTTATGGTAGTTCCTCTTCCATGTGATCATCACATAGCTCTTTTAACATGCGTTGGAAGCATGCTATGGATAGGTAGATGGATGCTCTTGTCTAAAAAGGTGCATGGGATCTTGTGCCATGTCCCATAGGTGTTGCATCTATGACTTGTAGATGGGTCTTCACGACCAAACATGCTCCAGATGGGTCAGTAAACAGACTAAGTACACGAGTAGCGGCCAAAGGCTTCACTTGGACTTATAGTATCAGTGACTTTGAGGTTTTCTCTCCACTATTCAAGATAGGGTCTATACGTATGATTATCTCTATTAAGGGCAACAAAAGATGCCCGATTTTCTAGCTAAATGTCAAGAATGCCTTCCTCTATAGTGATCTTGAGGAAAGTGGTACATATGCCACAACCATCAGGCTACATCGTTGAAGGAGAGTATGTGTGATGTCTACACAAGGCTATCTATGGTCTAAAACTAGTCCACAAGCTTGATTTGACAAAGTCACCACGAAAATCAGCTCCATTGGATCTAATAGCACTACATCCGATTACTCTATATTTATTTGAAAACATGCTTCAGCTACCACTATCCATGCGATATATGTTAATGATATGGTTATTACCGGATATGAATATTGTCGAACCAATACCTTTCTATAGAAAGTGTTTGTCACTAAGGATCTTGGTCACCTGCAATACTTTCTTGAAATTGAGGTCTACATCCGGAGGACGTCTATAGCAGAGAAAGTGCTGCCTCAACGATCTTACATATACAATTTACTTGGTTGTAACCCATCATCCATTCCTCTTGAGCCTCAAAGTCATGCCACTTCGATTGACAACTTGTTTAAGGATATTATACGATATAAGAGACAAGTGGGTAAACTTATATATCTTCCACTCATTAGGTCTGATATCACGTACGACATGAATAAAGTCAGCAAGTATAAATAAAGGCTAAAGATGAGACAAAACAAGGATTAAACCCTATTAAGCATGTTCAGTTGAGCCTGTTTATGTGTGTGTACAGTTATCAAATCCAGTACTGCCAGGTTTTCCATTCAAATACAACTCCTGACACCCAAAATATCACATGGACGAGATGGCTTCTGATTTGGCAAAACTTATTTCCTTGTCAAGAATTCGGATTCTCGCAATCTAATTGAAATCTATGAATGTCTGATGAAATCCAATACGTACAGATTAGATCGGCTCAACTTATTGGCAGTTTGCTCACATCCAAATGATAATCAATTATCAAAAAGCAACTCGATTGCATAGGAGAATTCCAATGACTAGATATTTATTGGCAATATGCATGAATGCAATTATACAAATCATATACTAAGCAGATCTGATCTTTTTAAATAATGTCAGATTCAAGCAATTCCTTGGGATAGAAAAACAACTATTAGCCAACTGACATAATCCAATACGTAAACTTTAGAACTAGCAGGGAACATTTCTACCATCCCAAATTTTGTAGAATTATTATGCCAGATACCTCTTTGATCACATGCTAAAAAAGCATACCACATCCTCTCTCTTTCTGACACCCTTACACATTTGGCCATTTATAAGAAGAATAATAGAATAAGCCAATATTACCTTCTTTTAACATTAAAGGAAGCAGTGGCAGCATTGTTAAGTAGGGGGTTGCCACGTAGTAACTCAGCCTCTTTAACTTTCAGATCTTCCTCTTGCTGAAGCCTTTCCTGGATTACATAAACAATCATTTGATGCATCAGGTTGCGTACACTAGTAAAAAAATGCATTTTGAACAAGTTACTTAAGAAGGAAGATCAACTACAGATGTTCTGCAGCATAAACCGATGCAAAAAACTCAGCATTGACCCGTCTTCTCAGACTTAACTGACTAAATAATTTCATCCATCTGTCTTTGAAGTTTGAACAACCAACCTTCATCCAACCCCTACGATATATAATCAGTTAAGCATTTGAGCCTATGGGACAATTCAGAACTGATACAACTTATAATGAGAAATTTGCATATTAGCAAGAACAATACTCATCATCTGCTGATCCATACGTTACACACACAGATTGTCAGCTAACAGATATTGGCGGATATCATTTATATATTACAAACCATGTATTATATCAATCAAAAGCAAACAAAAAAAGTTGGTCTGAGCAAGCCGGCAGAAGAATTTTTTTTAAGAGAAAGGGCATGCACCAGAATGATGCATAACTCTTTGAAATATATTAACAATAAACATGAAATAAATTACAACAACCAGGACTTAAGAAGAGTCATGGTGTGACACAATATTCTCACTATAAAACATCTCCTCTTGAAGAAAATAAACATCAATATGCACCTACCAGATAGCCCACAGGCAAGCTAACAGGTCTAAACTCAGCCAAAGTGAGGGTCCCAAAACTGTCCAAAGAGAGGGCAATCCAAGAAATTGACATCCCTTCCATACTACCCCAATATGGATACACAAAAGAAAGAAATGTTCAACTTCCACCTCCTCTGGTGTATCACCACAAATTGTCCACATCTGCATCATGAGAGGATTTTGCCCCCAGACTTTCATCAATAGTCTCCGACCCTACTTAATTGTGGGAAAAGGCTTTGTTGTTGTTGTACTTTCATCAATAGTCTGCCATACCTCAAGAATCAACCCACAGGAAAAATTCAACGAACCCGAATCGGCAGAGAAACTCTAACACAATAGAAAGATAATAAGAATAGAAGAAATTCCTTTCAAGTGCAACGCAAATGAAAACTATAGAAAGCATTCAGCATTGGAAGCACGTTGTTGGGTCATACATAAGCATGCATGTTTTGATTATAATGAATATTGTCTCTTTAGCTTCTAAAAAGATCAGATTAAAAAAAAGATCAAGACAGACACTGATTGGACTATCAATTAGTTGAGTGATCAAGATTGGAAACCTATGATCAAGAAGAAGCTAGATCTTAAGCCACGAAATTCAAGCTCAAGAAGTTCAAATCCAGAACATCAAAGGCAACAACACAAGAAAATCAAATCAAAGACCTAGTCATGAGTTCTAAAATTTTTATTTTTATGTAGACGTCTGTAAAACATCAAAGAAAATTGTATTCATGCATCTACTCTTAGATCATAGGTTTCCAATCTTGATCAGTCGGCTAATTAATATTCCAATCAGGTAACCGTAAAAACATCTTCAGGCCAACCTTAAAATCAAACTTTATGTTTGAATATTTCACTTGACTCAGTTGACTAACCATTTACATCGAATAACCATTTTTTTAATCAACTACTTTACTTCCAACGATCAAAAATTGAAACGTTAACCTTAAAGTTTTTGAGACAACTTTCCAGTCAAATCATGTTTCTAATCAATCGACTATTCCATTTTCAATCGATTTAACAATTTCACCGCTTGACTATATTTTAATTTAGCAGTGAACTTTGAAGTTTCTGATAAAAGCCCTTCAACTCAATTGTTTTCAATCGACTTCAAATGTTATTCTGACAACTAAATTGATATGAATCCGGATATTTCTTGAGTATCTATCGCCAACTTTCAATCAACTTAGTTATTTTACCTTAAACGGCTGTTTAGCATCAAGAAAACCATAAATAATGCCTGGTATCAACCATTCTCATCATCCTATGTGAATGATCATCTCAACTCACAAAGCTTTTATACTAATATTTGTAAATGTGTTCTGAAAGCCGCATTTGCTTGTATGCTCCTTTCTCAAGCTCTTGAAGGTCTGGTAATCATCCTACAGATGTGCTCCTCCTAAATCCATAAGATTGTTCTATACCTCGCATCACACTGCATTTTATATTGAGGTTCTATAGGAGTTCTGAACTCTTGTCCTGTTGTAAGGGTGCCAGTTTTATGGGTGCATGCATTTCCTGTATGGAAGAGATGTCCATTGTAGTGAAATTAAGGTGATGTTGTATGGTGGTAGGATTGCACATGTTTAAATAACTCGACTAATGGAAAGACCAAAAGATCTGGTCGGATGAAATACCGAGTTACAGGTACTAATCGTACTTTTATCCGAAGAATTCTGATGCAAACAAGGATTCGAGATGAGGAGATGATGTAGCGCCAACTTAGGATTAGGGCAAAATAAGAATTTCAATCGAATTAGGGTTAAGGGTTTTCGTACTTTTAAATTCGTCCAAATTGAGTCCTTGCATTTTGTTTTATTATTTAATGAGATTGTTGTGATATCTAATTAGTTCTTAGGTTGAGTAATTTAGAGAAATGAATTAGGTTTTATTACGGTTTCCTTTTGTTTAAATTATTTAATTGAGAATCCCACCTTCTCTATAGAGGTCAATGGGTGGATGCATTTTGATTTTTAATAAAATACTAAAATCACTTGTGACCTTTAATTAGTTAATAGATTGATTAATTTACAGAAACTCGATTGTGATGTCTAATTTAGTTATTAGGTTGAGTAATTTAGAAAAATGAATTAGTTTTTGATTCGGTTTTCTTTTCGGTTTTCTTTTGTTTTAATTACGTAGAATTCGAAAGCCTGTCCTAATAGTCTAGTCTGGCAGAAGCAAAAAAAAGTCAACAGAGCTTTTTCTGAAAAAAAAAGGTGACCTCTCAAGCTGGGACCCACCTCAATGTATAAGCATATATATAGGGTAAAATGGGGCTGCCCCCAGGGGTAGCTAACTTAGCTACCCCCGGCCCATTTTCTCCATGTTTTTATTTTTATTTTTTTTGAAAATTTCTTCCGTGAATATTCATCACTATATTCCTATATTGTGTCATTAAAATTTCGTGTGAAACAGAGACTCCTACAGCCTCCATCCAGACATTCATTTTTTTAACGGTCACAGGATTTTTTAGATCGACCCCGTCTGGATGGAGGTCGTGAGAGTCTCTGTTTCGTATGAAATTTTAATGACATAATATAAGGATATAATAATGAATTTACATAATTTTTGTTTTCAAAAAAATAAAAAAAATATGGATAAAATAGGGTGGGGGAGCTAAGTTAGCTCCCCCTAGGGGGCATATACATTTTACCCATATATATATATATATAAAGATTAAGAATTACAACATACTACCACTGCAATACGACACGCAATGCCCTACCTTGTCCGGACACAACCTAAGTTCCCTAAAAATGAGCTCATTCTTGGTCCACCAGATGGTCCACAGCATAGCAAAGGGGAACAAGTTGTCCTCATGGCCAAAGCCGCAAACTGATCGAACGCCTCTCCAGAATTCGTCGCAATCCCGATCAGCAAGTCACATGATGTTGGCCCTGGACCACACCTCCGCTGAGAAAGGGCAAGAAAAAAAACAAATGGTCAGCATCCTCCATCACCGAACCACGCCTATCGCAACCAACATCCTCCACACCCAAAAATTGCCCCCTGTGGTCATTGGTAAGAGTCTTCCCCAGCTTGAACCAAAGAAAGACCTTGATACGGTTCGACACTCTGCATCTCCAGATCAAACCCGTGTCCACCCCAACCTCGTCCTGCACCATCATCCCGTCCTCCACCAGAAAACAATATGCTTTCTTCACCGTAAATCTCTCATCTCTCCAAGCAAACAAAAGGACAGGTTTTTTAAATGACCAAAGATGTTTAGAATCCCGCCTTCTCTATATAAAGAGGTCAATGAGTGGATTTTACAATGGTACAAGTTATATCAGAATTGGAGTTTCTCCATCTACTCTCTCCTTTATCTTTCTCTCCCTCACGCATCTTCGCATTTCTCTTCCTAAATCCCATACACGTCTCGTCCTTCTTCCTCTCACCCTCACAAAATTTATCTCTACTGTAAATTCTCATTTGCAACAATTGCTATTTGAACATGCCTTCCAAATCGTCCCTACGATTTAACGATCGTGTTGAGCAATAACAAGCAAAGTACGAAGCATTATTGAAAATAGATGAAGTTTGACTGCACTACAAATCAAGTCCAAATGTACAACTCTAGATGGAATTATCGGTCACAGAAGATACATTCAATGATGCAAAATTTCTCTGTATCGCAACACCCATAAAACACAACTCCAACAACAAAAAAAGAAGAAAACTAAAAGATAATGCCATCAAAGAAGTATGACCCACTGCACAATCCATACAAGATAACTGTGATGAATACAATGTAGAAGAGTCTCCTGCAGGTGTGTCCAGAAGGCTTTCAGAGTTATCGACACTAACAGGTTAGCCGACACCTTCACATCACGTAGCCACACCCCCCAGCGATGTTACTCCCTCGCGTCAATGTCGTCGCTGCCTCCCAAAACCCCTACTCTCATGTCAGCCTCACCGCCACCACATTTGCCTTAAGTGGAAAAATCTCCCCCACCGACCAGCTTTGATGCACTGATGTGGTCCCGTCCCCTGCAATGGCAAAGAGACGTGGGTACTTCTCACACCCAACCCCAACCAATCATCCTTCCAGAAGCCAAAGCCATGTCCATCACCCAACACCGATCTCACGAGACCACCCAACTTCGGCAACACAGAAGACGTCCCCCTCCAAAGAATAAGCATGATGCTATTATGTTGATTCAAAACTTTGTGATTGAATTAAGAGTATTTTCTCTGCCTCTATCAAATATATTCGTTCAGATAATGCTCTTGAGTTATGTACTACATACACAACTGTTTTTAAGCTCACGTGGCATTATTCCATGTCCCTATACTTCACAACATAATGGTGTTGTTGAACGCAAACATCGCCACCTTCTAGATATCACCAGGACTCTCCTCATACAGAGTCAGGTTCCCCATTCCTTCACGGGTGATGCTGTGATGATAGCATGTTATCTTATCAATCGGATGTCCTCAACCATTTTGGGCGAAAAGGCATCCTTCTCCCTTGCTTTTCCCAAGGACCTTTTCTCTCTTACACCACGAGTTTTTGGTTGTGTGGCATTTTGTCCACCTCTTCTATCATGGCCTTGACAAGCTCGCTCCTTAAGCAGTTAAGCTATCAAATGTATATTTGTTGGATACTCTCGTACCCAAAAAGGTTATTGCTGAGTAGATCCTGAAAAAGGAAAATACTATGTCAATGATGATGTTACCTTCTTTGAGTCCATCATGTAATATTCTCTCGTATGCGACAGATTGAATCCCTATGAGTCTAAGGATGCGGTTATTCTTCCACCTCCACCTACACATGTATTGTAGCATGTCCTCCATGCTCCAATGCATTCCCCAATATCCAGCATGCCTCAGTAAATTCTAAAAATTTGATTTCTACTGATGGCACTAGTGGTGTGCATGATGAACAGGGGCATTCATATGATGACCATGCAGATATATAAGATGAACCAGAACCACTACATGAGAGAGATCTGGAGTGGTCTATTGCCTTGCGGAAAGGCAAACATTCTTATGCACGATACCCCCTCGCTGCTCATGTGTCTCCGACGTGACCTTCACCAAATTTCAGACAATTTATCGTGGGATTTTCTACCATTGAAAGTTCACGTACATATCAAAATGCTCTCAAGTTGAGCCAATGATGCTTAGCCATGGAGGAGGAGACGACCGCTTTACAGTCACGTGGCACGTGGAGCATTGTTACGACCCCTGCAGATGTGTCTGTCGTGGGATACAAGTGGGTGTTCACTGTGAAACACTGAGCATATGGCAGCATTGATCGCTACAAGGCAAGGCTTGTGGCTCATGGGTTCACTCAAACTTATGAGGTGGACTATTAGGATATAATCGCTCCAGTAGCTCGGCATTCTACACTCCAGATCATTCTCTTTATTGTGGTTACACAGGTGTGGCCTCTATATCAACTTGATGTGACAAATGTGTTCCTATATGGTGATCTACGAGAGAAAGTCTACATGCAACAACCACCTAGGTTAGCTGTGGAGGGGGAGTGCCAGATGTGCCGACTTCATAAGGCAATCTATGGCCTTAAGCAAAGACCAAGAGCATGGTTCCAGAAGCTCTCGGACGTGATAGAGCAAAAGGGGTTCGTGAGATCAATTGCAAATCATTCCCTGTTTGTTCAAAGGTCTCAGAGAGGTAAAGTTGCTATACCGATTTATGTAGATGATATAATCATGACAGGGGATAATGTGCAGGGCATTCAAGCAGCTGGCGCTTTCCTTGGTCAGCAATTTGTAACATAGGACATTGGCATTCTACGATACTTCCTTGGATTGGAGTTTGACAAGAACTAGAGAGGTCATGTGATGACCCAAAGGAAGTATGTTACAAATCTTCTCTCTGAGACATGTATGGCATATTACAAGCCAACCACTACCCCTATGAACCCAAGCATGAAGCTATATGATGATAACATCGAGGAAGTAGACAAAAGGAGATACAAAGAGCTCGTTCGGAAGTTCCGATATTGACCATCACCAGTCCAGATATATCATTTGCAATAAGCAAAGTGAGTCAATTCATGGAGCAACCTAGACAAACACACATGGATACAGTCCATATGATTCTGAATTATCTAAAGACCTCACATGGCACTGGTCTCTTATTTAGCAAAGGCACATCTCTTGCTGTTATAGCTTGCGCAGATGCAGAATATGCGAGATGCTCCAAAAACAGGAAGTCTACCTCTGGCTTCGTTGTGTTCACATGAAGCTCATAGATATCTTAGAAGAGCAAGAAGCAGATAGTTGTCGTCAAATCTAGTGTAGGAACAGAATACAGAACCATTGCACAATAAGAGAACTCTTGGGCATTATGAGTAAACAACAAAGTATTTTTACTCAACCACGATCAAGATATGTACCATATTACTATGATCATGTTCTTATGAGTGTCTTTGGATAAGGAAGGGATGAGAGGTCAAGGGTGGCTTCCCCTGACATATTGAAGCTCCAACCCAAAATGTAGTGCGGGGTTTGGAATGGATCTATGGAAGCCACGAAGCCAAGATACATAGCCTCGAAGATGATGTTGTACTGAACTACATATTGACACAATGTAAAGGAGAGGAATTTGGTGTTTGAGTATTCTGAAAGGAGCCAACTTGATGTCGATTTGCACGTCTATTCAGTCATATACAACCCAATGCTGCATTGGGTTGTTGTTGTTAGGAACTTAGGGTAAGGTTGTGGAATTGTTCATCACAGAACGACAAGTACCCGACAGCTTTAGAGGTGACATAGATCAAGCCATTAACATCAATGCTAATGTGGTTGTTTTTAATGTTTGTTAATTTAGGGTCCCGAATAGTGTTGAGCTCAATGCATGCAAGGTGGTTGGTGCCTCAGTGGAATCCATGTTGTTTGAGACGTTGATTATGCCGATGAGTTGTTGGTGACAAAGAAGTCCATGGAACGAGAGAGGAAGGAGGAAGAACAATGAAAAGTTACACTTGTACCCCTCTATTTTATTTCCAATTATGCTTGCATCCATAAGTTAATGTCTGTTTGGGAGGAGAATGAATGATAACCAACTCAAGGGGTATAATTGTTAACGGTGCAAGAAGATACAGAACATGTGATAATGCAAAAAATGTAAGGCATTTTTGTAATTACAGAAACTCGGAGGGGTACGCATGTAAAAAACCCTTTTTTATGAAAGCATTCAGTGTTCATTGTAGAGAACATGCAGCTCCTCTCAACTTCAAACACCATGTATTGATTCTAAAACCCCACACACATCTGAAAACTTTTTGGCGAGTGGCGACAACAAAGGAAAATGGAGGTCTAATAATATTGTGTGCACATTTACTCAAGTAGACAATGAATTCTCCCTAAAAAATTATATAAATCAAATCCTTTGAGCTTTCTAACTTATGGAAAACATAATCCTAACATCTTGATTCATTCCTAATTAATATGCTTAAAAATAAAATATCAGCGGAATTATGCTAACATGATTTGATAATTCTATAATATTATAATTATAATAGCCCTCTTTCCAATTATATAGTTTTAAAATGTTCTCATGTTTTTACATGTTATCAACGTCTTAAAAGGTTCCCATAGCCTGTGACTTTCACAGCTTGCTTTACATGCATTAACTTTCACAGCTTGCTTTACATGCATTAACTGCTTTCACACCCACCCCTCAATCCCATCCGACTCCCGTAGAAACCCCTACAAGTGGTTGTTTTCTAGTTTTGTTCTGGGGAAAGTAGCTATTTACATGCATTTCTACTCCCCAATTTTTATATAACTAAATAAATGACCTTGGGTTCGTCATCTCAACTCTCAAGTAGCGGCTCTGAGATGTGCTTGCTTGCTTATGAATATATAAAAGGTTTCTTTGACATTATATATAATAGTAAAATTACTACAACATAAAATTAATCCCAAATTTGAAGGCACATATAATTCTACATCCAGGACAAACCTTCCGAAGTTTCTCTTCTGCACGTTCTTTCCTGATCCTTTCAATCTCAGCCATTAAGGCTTCTGCATCATCCTCGTCATCGTCATCATCACTGCTCATACATAATCATATAATCAGTATCTTAAACATGAATGTAAATAAAATGTCGTAAGCACTTCGCTGTGATGATATAAAAAAATCAGCCTTGTTATTTCTCAAAAGGAAAGTAGCAAAATGTGATCATAGCCACCAACGAACCAACCAAAGTGTACCTACGAGAGTTTCAAATTTAGAAAAAGGAGGGTAGCTCAAAGACGTACATATAGTTGTCTTGTTCTAACCAAATTAACAAAAGCAGAAACTGGAAGTGCTAGTATTTCAGCGTAAGAAAATGTGATTCTAATAAATTTGGTAAGAAAATCAACTACTGCTACCATTGATTGTGCATCTTCTGGAATCATCTCAAGGGAAAGCAAAGTCAGGAAATTGTACAAATCAAGGTAACTTTTTCAAGCTTAAACATTACAATAAAGAAACTCATCACCATTTAAAACCCACTTCCTGAACCAAAGAGAGTTTACAGATTGTAGTGCTTAAATGAAAATAGAACATCTGCAATTGACAACAAGCTACCATACATATAGATGAAGGATGCAGAAATTACTTTTGTACTATGTTAGCAGTTACAAGCCCACAACAGCAGGCATATTATGAAACATTTCTTGGTAAAATATTAGGAACCAATGTGCTACTTCCGTCATGATCACAATAAATTTGTCATACTCATTGACATTTCATCTCATCAAAGCATAAAGCGAAAGTTGATATGAAGTAAAATGTGCATGGATTTTAATGGTTTGAATTACCTGAATTACACAATGTCCATCTCTGCTAAGCCCATGACCCAACTTCACACATCAGCCTTCTAAGCCTAGGGTGATCATCAATGTTGCAATACGGCATTTTTTATTTTGTTACAGTTTATTAATGATTGCAGATTATATCAAAACTAAATTAGTCCCCCTTGCACATTAAAAATGCCAATCAAGTTAACTAGCATCCAGCTTAACATGATGTAGTATATATGCTAAACAATTAAGCCCGTCATTTAAATTTTGATATGTTCAGGCTTGGGATAGCCATTCAACTTCTTAAGCAATCCCAACCCAACTAGAGGAATGAAACTAATAGTTTGAAAAACTCTCCCTCCGCGTCAGATTGGAGGATACTCAATAGAGTGCGCACAGTTAGTTGTCATATTGGCATGAGGGGCTATCTCTGGACAAGACGGATAAGGAATATGTGCCAGTAAGTTACTATCCCTTTTATGACATAAATCCGATCATTTTTCTGGCACCTGCACAGCTTCCAACATTTTCAGTCAGCATGCCCATTCAGAGCATTCTTATTTATGTATTGAAAATTAACGAAAGTTTGCAATACCACATACAAGGTCTATTCAAACTAAAAAAAAAAAGAATCTGTCCATGCACAAGAAATTAAAAAGGCTGCTAAAATTCAAAGACGTAAGATAACCATACCTATCTTCATCGCTCTTCACATCAACATCAGAATCATCAGCATCTATATTTCTCGGGATGAGTCGATCTTCAGGTTCTCTCTTCGCTCCTAAAGTTAAAACAGGCTTGAAATCCATTGTTGCCCCTCGAATAGAATAATGGAAGACAAAAACAATAAATCAAAATTACCTTCCAGAAGCAGCTGCCCATTATTCGGACCCCTCCTCCGATCTCTATCCTCTGGAAGAGAAAGAAAAGACTGCAACTTTACCAGACTATCGTTTACCTCTATCACAAAACAGATGAACAACAACAAATAAGCTGCTTAACAAGACGAGAAACAACAGTCATACCCGAGAAGGACTTGTCCTTGGAAGAAAAGTGCCTCCTCTCCCGCTCCTCCAGCTCATCCCTGAGGTTCCTTTTCTGCAGCTCCTCGTGGGTGTCCTGTCCCTCCTTCCTGCACAACCAACAACAACCCATCGTCAATCGCGACCTCCAAAACCCTAAAATCCAATCTTACCTTCAAAAAAGAGGGGATCCGGCGAACCTGGGCTTGAGGGCGGTGTGGGCGGCGAGATCCCTAGAGGAGTACTTCTGGGAAGGGCCGAAGATCCGGGTACCTCCCTGTTCTTGCCCTCCCTTGGCGGGCGCCCACGTCGGCCTCGCGGCGGTCGTCATCTCCTCGTCAGAATTCTTACTCGCTGGTTACACTCGAACGGAGATCGAAAAACCCTAACTGTGGAATGATGAGAGAGAAATCGAAGCACAGAACAATTAAGATGGGAGGACGGAAGAGGCGGAGATTGTGCGCAATCTGCGAATTCGAAACATACCAAGTAACAGCAAGGCACCTATATGTAAATTCGCAGCCGCCCGACGTCTGGGCTTTGGGAAATCGGGGAAGGACGGTGAACTGAATGCGCTTGATTGGGGCTTTCTTGGCAGGGTTCCTTTGGTTGCAGGGTTGGGTTAGGTAGGTTGGGTGAATAGTAAACTGTGAGGAGGAGGTCTTCCTGTGAATAGTACTCAATCCAATTCAATCCTTTCTAACCCTGCAACCAAACGAATCTGCATAGAAATTTGGAAAAAGAAAAATGGTTCTCGTACTACCCAAATTTTAAGGTTTTTTACCCGTGTTGTAACAGCCTTAATTTTTAAAGGCCAACTAAATCATAGATGATGAATGATTATGGATGAAAGTTGATGGGATTTGGAAAGTCATTAAGTGACTAAGTGGTGGTTTGTGGCCAAGATGTGATTAAGTGGTTAAGTGTGATTAGTAAAGGATCACTAATCATGGGTGGGCTTTGTTTGCAATATTAGAAAGTTGAGTGGGTTTTTGTTGCAAAATGACCAAGGCCTATATAATCTCACTAAACCCCCACACTTAAGCTAATACCTTCTTCTTCCTCTTGAGACTTGGAGCCCTCTCCTTTCCATGGCTGAAACCTTCTTGGACCTCCACCTTCTTAGTTTAGTTTTCTACCTCATCTCTCCACCAAATTTGAGTTTCTTGGGCTCAAATTAAAGCTGGGAAGGAGAGAAACAAAGATCAAGTGTTGCATGTAGGATCCAAGGCCAAGCTTGGATCGAAATTGGAGTTGGAGGGCTGGAGTTGCTGCTCTTCTTGAGTAGTTCTTGAGCATTGTTTAAGGTACAAATTATAACCCTCTTTGCTACCATTAAGATAGAAGTTTCTCCACCCTATGAGCCTTGTGTTGAGCTGCTATATCAAGATTTTGATTGTGATTCTTGTTGGACTTTGATTTTGATTTTGGAGTGGCTTTTGATGATCGGTTTTGGGAATTTCCAGATCTGTGTATGCTTGATAAAACTGAGTTTTTGACATGGTTTGGGGGAAATTCTTGAGCTCTTTTGTTGGCATTTGATTGCTGTTAGATCCTCCATCATGTTAGCTTTAGATCCATGTGCAAGACTCGAATTTTTATGATGATTTTGGGGGATTATGGCTGATGTTCATACGGACCTGCAGCTGATATTCTGATTTGTGTTCTTGTGTTTTGCATGCATTGATGCATGATTTTTGTATGATATAAGGGCCACTTTCGAGTATCCTTGATTGTTGATCTTTTCTCCATTCTATTGGCCTTTAATCTATGGCTTAGATGTGGATTTGAGGATGATTTTGGGAGTGTTTTAACTGATGTTATATTGCAATTCAACAAGTTTCAGATTCTGTGATCTTATCCTTTGAGTGTTGCATGTTTTGAGGCATGTAAAGACCTCTTAATGAACCCTTATTGCTGGACTTTAAGGATTAATTGATGCTTTAGTATATGAAGATGAATCACACAAAATTGGATGAGTTTTGAAAGAACTTAAGTGCCTTTAACTGTGAAGTGTTTCTGTGATACTAAACACTATGTCCATGATTTAGTTGCTGAATGTTGCATGTTTTGAGGCATGCAAAGACCTCTTAATGAACCCTTATTGCTGGACTTTAAGGATGAATTGATGCTTTAGTATATGAAGATGAATCACACAAAATTGGATGAGTTTTGAAAGAACTTAAGTGCCTTGAACTGTGAAGTGTTTCTGTTATACTATACACTATGTGCATGATTTAGTTGTTGAATGTTGCATGTTTTGAGGCATGTAATGACCCTTAAAATGCTGAACTTTTAAAGTATTATGATACTTTAATCAAAAACTAAGCTGTTCTACTCTATATTTCAATTATCTATTTCAATTTCGTTTTGTAGATGGAAAGCATCAAGCGAATTTGCTCGATTGGATATATAGTGACGGCAAAAGTCAAGGTAGAGAGAGGCGCCATATTCTCGGAGCTCAAACGATGTTCTTTCTGAAATCCTCCTCTATCTGTTGCGGGTCGACAGCTCCTTCCCCTTATTCAAACTTCGATTTGTATTTTTCATATCCAAATCTACGATCAACGATGGAACAAGATCCATTTGGCTTCATATCTAACCGATTCCTTGGTTCGGACCGAAGAAGCAATGTCACTTGATTATTATCAAACTGACTGCAATTTTCATCCTTGGGTGTCTGAGGTCAATCTCCTGACTCCTGGTATGGGGTAGTATTCGACCTCGCGACATTTTCCATCTACTATTAATATAATAAGAAAATAGCAATTGCCTAAAGACTTCCCTACTGGTCCTTTCCCTGCCAGTCCGTGAAGTAAATAATCTATCTGCGGGGTAGTCCTAGCCTGCTTTGTAAACTATACAACATCCTTAACAGATGAGGAGGGTGTCAGTTGAGCGGGGGGTACAGTCTGTGTGAGATGTCTTACGATTCCGAGCGTTTAAGATCCTTCGAATCAGTCTCGACCATGGTAGTCGCAGAAGCGGTTTGCTAGTCGCACAAGCAGTCTCGAACGCGAATGAACTCGAACTCGTTGTTCGATATGAGAAACATGAGAAGTTGGATTACCTAAACCCCTAGTCTAGCGTGTGTATCTCACTTATCTAAGCGAACTGATCTATGTCTAACGAATGTTGGATAGTGAACCCTATAAGATTGTGTGAGGAACTTGAGAATTTATAGGTGATTGAACTGCTGAGAATATAACTATGCACACATGCAAATTCTAATGTTGTCATATGAATGATTTTGATTATGTAGAAACCCTCTTCAGACCATATATGAGTTGTGTCTTAGTCTGGTTTGATGACTATAAATAGGGACTGGAATCCCTTGATATTAAATTTTAGAACTAAGAACACACTGAGGATAAGCTTTGCCCATTTGGTTGTGCACTCACATGACATTGTGGCTGATTTGTATGTTGAACTTGGGAGTGTAATCACCCTTATAACAACCATGAGTTGTTCCTTACTTAAGTCCATGATAAACACTTTAATCCCCCCCTGCATTGATAAATATAAAGAGTTTTAGTGTGATGTTTGCATGAACTATGACTATGATATAAATAGGAAATTTCACATATGAAAATAAGACTGTATATGAGACTTATCATCTGACCCTAAGTCATCTAAGGAGTCTAACTCCTCCAAACTGTGAATTGACTTCTGATACCTTAAGACCTTGAAATCTCTAAGTAGCCAGATCTTGTATGTGTTGTGAATCTTGGGGAACATAGAAAAGAAGAGATGTTACAAATCTGGTAGTCAATGATCCTAGGATAAGATGTTCATCAGTGAGAGATGAGAGAGAGACTAATAACTGGTCTGTATCCCTGATCTTGAATCAGTTGAGGTTATTATAGAACAAGTTCGGGTCTAGGACCGATAACTTGTAGACGTGCCATAAGTCACAGAAATCGTAGACACTTAGTGTGAAATATGAAAATAAAAGAAATGATGATGTCACATGTGGATAGTCGTGGAGATTTATACTCTGACTGAGCGAGGGCGCGGTGACCCTCACCTGAGCAGAAGATGAGGTCGCTCAGGCTTGGGTAGCGGACACTGAGAGCATGGATCTAGGATCTCAGTCTTTTTCACGTGTTTTCTTCGAGCCGGCTCGGTTTTTACACTTCTTTGAGATCCACGAGTTCTCTGGACCATTCCGCTGACCCGTTGGTTTTTCTTAGAGAGCCTAGGTTGGGGGTTCTCCGCAGTTAGTTACGAGCTCGTCTGGTTTTTCTTAGCTCTTCTCCTTTGGGAGTTGAGCAATGAGAGAGGAAGTCGGATCTGGCAGGCTTACCTCTTCTCTTTCCTGCCTCTAGTGGCGTAGTAGTCGTACTAACACTGCCTTTCCCTTGGACCACACTTCCACTGGGGTTGGCGAGACAGACGAATCCCTTCGGGGGTTTCCTCACTGCAGAAATTAATTATCTTTCCACCAGGATTGTGACCTGGTGATGGGGTAGTGATTAATAGACAAGTGACAGTTCACCAATTGCCCATTTAAGTTGTAGTTCCATCAGTAGACATTGATGACTTCATTATTACCTTTCCGCCAGGCTTGTGACTTAGTGATGGGATAGTGGTCAGTAGACACTGACGATCTAATTATTACCTTTCCACCAGGCTTGTGACTTGGTGATGGGGTAGTGGTCAGTAGACACTGACGATCTAATTATTACCTTTCCGCCGGGCTTATGACTTGGTGATGGGGTAGTGGTCAGTAGACACCGACGATCTAATTATTACCTTTCCGTCAGGCTTGTGACTTGGTGATGGGATAGTGGTCAGTAGACACTGATGATCTAATTATTACCTTTCCGCCAGGCTTGTGACTTGGTGATGGGGTAGTGGTCAGTAGACACTGACGATCTAATTATTACCTTTCCGTAAGGCTTGTGACTTGGTGATGGGGTAGTGGTCATTAGACACTGACGATCTAATTAATACATTTCCGCCAGGCTTGTGACTTGGTGTTGGGGTAGTGGTCAGTAGACACTGACGCTCTAATTATTACCTTTCCGCCAGGCTTGTGACTTGGTGATGGGGTAGTGGATAATAGACACTAATGACCCCTCTAATTACCTTTCTGCCAGGCTTGTGACCTCGTGATGGGGTAAGAGATGGGTGACTTTCTGCTATCTGCCTAATGACGACTTTCCACTAAGAGACTAGTGACGACAGTACCGTTAGTAGAGACTAACGAGGGTTGAGTGTTGAGAGAGTTCTGAGTACGTTTCCTCTTATACACCTTCGTGAGCGAGCAATCACACGTGTCGACCGAAGATCAATGAGAGTTGAGAGAAAAAGCTAGAAGGAGTGTTGGAACTTAGTTAGGATGCAAGACACCATCGCATGTCTACGGAGGCACCCCAACCCTGAGGCGTACACCATACCTCATAGTCATAATGTGAGGTTCAACCTGGACTTTGAAGTCCTACCCGGATATCGAGGTCCTAACCGGATCAAGACTACAGACTTACTTCTAGGCTTGGGTTGTTGTTTGGTTAGTTCCATTAATTGAGGGAGACACGGTGTGCTAGTGAGCGAGTGTGTTCTTCTTGTTAGCCTTCCGAAATCAAGTAAATAACTTAAAAAGAATCAAATAAACCGTTTTTACTTGCTAGTTCTCTTTTGTCCACTACAGTTACCTTACTATTTTTCTAGTTGTTCTAGTCTTTTTCTTATTACTTTCCCTAGTAGAACTGTGTAGAATTTGTACTTGACAATTTTATGACAGATACTTGCTTGTCCCCTTTCTACTTGTGGCAGGCAAGGGTCTGACGACCGAGTAGCCGACGTAGTTTGGGCTATAGTCGTTTCTTTTTGGAGGATACACTTTCAGAGTAGGTATATCTTTTGGAGTTCAATTGTACAGTAGTTTGTTGTGCTCTCCTCTGTAGCCTCATTTTTGGATATATATATATATATATGTATATTAGGTGTTGTGGAACCTCAACATGTTAATATGAATGAAATGAAAAGGAATGGATATCATGTTGTTCAGTTCTATGCACTATTTACTTCCGCTTTTATTTTTCTCGTGGTTGCTTGTTTAGCCAAAATAAATCATGTGAATGCCATGCTTAAAAAACGAAAAATTTTCCCCAGATTTTCCTAACATCGGATTAACTCTAAGCTAATTATGTAGCGAATGGCGTGTTTGACGGGTAACCTAAGGTCCTCGGGAAGAGGTCGTTACATGTGCCCTTCTTAACTTCTTATGCTCCCTTTTTTGTAATATATACCTTCTTACAAAATTCCCGGTTCAACCCTTCCGTCTAGGTAAAGTAAAGACATAATTGATATTATAAAATATCACGACTGTCAATTTTGTAGAAATACATGAGCACAACTATTATTAAAAAATGGAGGGGCGTATTTGATATTGCAAAAATTAAAGACACAAGTGATAAAAATGCAAGAATGCATGTCATTGAATGATGCATTAACAATCATGTCAGATATGAGGTTATTAATTGGATAAAGTTTGTACTTGTCACTAACACCTGTCAATACAAACCTTAGATTAGATTCCTCGTACTCATGGCAGGTGTGTCATTTTTCATGCTTTGTCTTCGATCACGTGATTTGCTAGCTTATTTTGATGGCAACTCTATAGTATGGTGATAGTGCAATGTGGCTACCACCTAAAAGACCAGGGTTCAAATCACTCCTTATAGAGGTTGCGTTAGGTAGCCAACATCCAGCGTAAAAAATAGTCAATGGATTTGAGTGAGAATTCATATAATCGACCCTGCTTAAAGTAGGAGAAGGATTCACCGTTTTTAGGAAGATCCACCATGTATTTTTTATGACATATTATCGAGGATCTAACATGACTTCTTTCATTTTGATATCATGTCGCCCTCCCGTATGCCATGCGAGTTGTTTATTTTGATGGTAGGTGTCCTTCCACCTGCCATTAGGGTTGTTCATTTTGATGGCGGGTTTTCTTCCATTTAGAATGAGAGTCATTCATTTTGATGGTGGGTATCACTCCCACTTGTCGTGAGGTTGTTCATTTTTATGGTAAGACATCCATTTACCATTAGTTAGCTCATTTTGATGGGTCCCTCCCTCACTTGTCATCGGACCCACCATCACCACTAATGCCTTTTCCTTCCTCCCACTTGACATTACTACCACATTATCACCACCTTTGCCTTCCTCTCCACTGCCACACCGTCATTATAATCACTGCACCACTAACATTATGCCATCATCGATGTCGTCACCCTCGCACCACCAGTGTCAATGACATGACCACCACAAGTGCCATCAATGCCGCCACCATACCACCACTTGCACCACTGTCATCACCGTCGCTGCCATTGTGCATGTGCTACGCACAGCCGCACCCACCACCCGTTTTGCTCATCACACCACCGTACATACCACATCCACCACGTCGCTTTACAACACCACTATATTGTCGCATCCACCGCATCGTTGCATTCAACTCGTCGCCACAACTAGCATATGCAAAATGGGAGATGATGCTGTCATCTTCCTCCTTATACGGAGATATAAAAAAAACGATTTTTCAAAATGCGTGGGTGGTAGATAATACATTATATGGTCGTAGGCATGAAGATATGTTTGTAGCCACTAAGATCCACGTCAGATTCGGATGAGTTTTTTTATATGTTTTTTGTGCAGTTATTATATCTTGAAGTTATCCTTATACACGATTAATACATGAATAAATTGCGGTAGTTTTCATCGCTTACAAATAACTCAAACAATAACGAAAATTTTATACGTATACCCCCTATAGTTTTATGATTGCATTCCGACTCTTCCGCAATTTCGAATTACGCTTTGATCTTAGACAGTGACTTCCATTTATACCTTGACCCCTATATTCTTTTATTTCACTAATTAAATCACTTCCTTAAGTCGTTTTAACAGATAAAACTGATGGCTGATAATTATGTTATTCTATTTTCACCCCAACCCTTCTCTGATGTTCTCTTCCATTTGCCAACACATCCTCCAACATCAACCCGGCTATTTTGCCACCTCCCTTGACCTCCCATCTCCCCCTTCCTCCTCCTCCCCCCCAACACCTCGTCATCCCTCTATTCCCCACCGCCATCATCTCCATCCCAACCTCCCATCTCTCCTAATGAGAGGGATACAAGGCGGAGAGACGCATCGTTCAAGGACTAGGAATCCAATGACAATTGTGCACGATGGGTGCACATCTATTCAGAATAGGAGGAGGACCGCGAGGAGTCAGCCATGATTGAGGTTGTGATATGTCTCTTGGTTCATGGGAGAGGACGATATTGATAAAGGGAATATGTGACCCCAACTGCGAGGAAGGAGGTGCATATGAGAAGCATCGATGGCGTCAAAGGAAAAAAACTATGGAAAGGGAGAAGTCTCCTGCTGGTGAAGATGGGGTTTGTGCTCCTTTTCTCCGTCCGCCAAATTCGTCTCAAATGGAAGTCACCTTGTGGTTTCTCAGATCTCCACCATCGATGGTGCTTGTGCTTTAGATTAGGACAACATTCCCGTATAAGTAAGAAGAAGGGTGTCTGACATATCGTGTGCTTGGGGTCGAGGAAGGGCTTCAGCTCACTTCTTTGCTTCCAGCGTGATAGAGGTGTAGGTTATTGTAGAATTCGAGAAGAAAATGAGAGGTAGGGAGGCTTGGGGGATCGAGAAGAGTCTTCACGATAGAGAGATCCCTTCCCCCATCGAGAGTCGAGGATCTCAAGTTAATTAAAAGCCGCAGAAGGCGCTTATCAGTCTATCCTCTCATACAAGGAAGTAGACGCCAACTCATACTAGATATCCGGGGCGAAAAGCAAGAAGAGAAGGCGACGTTCTTCATGACTATTTGACGGATACGATCATGAGGAGCGTGCCAAATCTTAGAGAATATTGCCAATGAGATGAGTGAGGGTCCATGGGAGATTGATCTAAGGGAAAGAGTTCCATGAGTTAACATCATCCATGCATTATAACGACAACATTTTTCTTTTATTGATATTTATGCACATATTATTCATATACTTAGCACACACATTCCATTTTCATCATTACAATAGGCATGCATCATATTTGCATTGTTATTCAGCAATTCAATACTATCACCAAAGTTCAGTGCACTTGATGGTAAATTTTAGGAACTTCAAAAGCTTAATTGCATTTTTCACATATGGTGGTGCACCTTATGATAAAAAAATTCAAGATGATAGTTCATAGAGAAATAAGAGAAGAGAGGAAAAATAACACCAAGAATGCAAAAATCAGACGTTTGTAGAGCATGATTTGGAATAGGGAAGATATCGAGGGGTGAAGTATAACTTTACCACACTTGATCAAATTCAAAAACAAAAGCCTAAAATGATGCTGAATTCAAGAAAAATTCAAGTCGATTATTGTAACTAAGGGTATAATTGAATCGAACTTGAGTGAATCTATCCATGTTTAGTTCGTTTAGCATATTTAAGGGTTTGGGTTTGATTATGTTCGATAAAATGAAAACATAATTTAAGTTTGGTTTGGCTCGATCCAACTTCGCGAAGGTTTAGGTTTTAGACTAAACCTTAAGTGTATTCATTTTATACACATTTTACATCAATATAAAATTGTTTGAGAATAAACCTTCGAGAATGTATGTTATATAATCTTTTTTTCTTCAATCAAGGTTTGTATAGATAATTTGATTCATTCAATCTTATTAGAAGTTTTATATTTTATAGTTAATTAGCATTAACAAAATCTTTATAAGTTCCATTTATACATATATGGACATATTCACATATATATTTACGTAGATTCATTCATATATATACATGTATTAAAATTAATCAAACTTTTAATGAATCAAATCCGAACGAACCTACTTGATTTAGGTTCAATTTATTTATATAAACAAATCTAAATACGCGTTACGGTTAGATTCCTTTTATATAAAACTGAATCCTAATCGATTTTATAATGAATCGAACCTGAGCAATATCGAATTTGAATTTTTTTAAGGTCATATTTGCAACGCCATCAAAATTGTCAGAGTATAAGGCACTCGACGCTCCCAACATTGCAAAATGAATATTTCAATGGCTAAAATATAAATTTCATGGCTATTAGCTATAGGTCAAGACATCACATGAGTATTATGAAGTTACAAGTATAAGTATATAATAGATAGATAAAGCAAGAAGGCCAAGGTGCATAATCAAGGGAAGAAATGTAGATTGGAGCATCAGGTAAGGGTATATATGCAATATCATGGAGGGAACTTATTCTTATAACCTAACCTAAAAGCCATCAAATACCCTCAAATTATCTTTATTGGATGCCATCATTTATTTATACCTAGAAAATATATCAAAAATCCAAGAGTTCCAATCTAATTTGACATTCTTCTTAAAATTCCCTATAACTTGACCACATGTTAGTATTTTCAGTATAACTTCGCATACACAACTCCAAATGTATGCAATTCATCTTCAATAATAAACCATGAAATCTATCTCGAAAATGTTAGGATTAGAGTCATATTAGGATTGAGAATCCTAATGGGATTGGACTCCTAATCCTAATAGTAATTTAGTTGTATTCTATTTATAGTCCTATTGTGAATAGAACTATGGGGTTGTATTTGGGCTACATAAAGAAGGAGGTGGAAGCATTGCCTCATTACCTCCAACAAGAATAATGTAACCCTTAGAGAGAAAGTGGGAGGGGGGGGAGAAGAGAGGAAGAGAGCGATGGAACGGAGAGAGTTGTACTCATTCTTTTTTTAGTAATCTTTCTTCTCCCGTGGTCACGAGAGATGACCGACCACAGGTATGCCTAATCGTTCTTTTTCTTCATGTGCTTCTGTGATGGTGGTCGATTGCGCATCCGCATCGTATCTGCATCCGTTGCCATATCCAAACATCCGATATCCAAGATAAGACGATACCGGTAGGTCGTACACCCGTCAAAAATGGCCGACATTTGGTAAACATTAGCCAAAAACTCTTGATGGGCCCATCAAGAGTTTTTTATTGCACTCCAATCAATTGGATGGCCATAGAATCGTTCACCCCTGTAAGAGGATGATCCAATTTCCAAACATCATGAGATGGTTTTTCCTTCGATTTTTGTGACTTTAGTTCAAGTTCGCTCTCCAACCCATGTTTAGTTACTCTTCTAATTAGTCATTTATTTTTCTTTCGTCATAATACCTGTAATTGTCTAATTTATATTTTATTTATGGTTCTTTGTTTATAATCTCTTTTACAGTGTTACTGAAGTTTCAACATTGCAATTTCTTTTAGATACAATATAATTTACTTTTATCTTTACTTGTAAGATATAAAATCGATTTTATACGCAATCCACCGTTTTTTTATATAGGTCTAACTAAAAATCATTAGTTATATTATTGTAAGGTAACTTAAATCAAAATGTAATTTAAATTCTAAGTATAAACAAAATAACTTCCAAATACATATCCGTTTTGAAATCGGAAATGAGAGAACTTAATTTCTTTTTATATACGTTAAAATTAACTTTGGAAGTATATATTTCTGTATCCGACCATTGGCATATGTGAGTTGTACGCTTGCATAAGATTTAAGTCAATGTATTGCGGAGAAGAAACAAGGAGGAGAGCAAATAAGATACATGAATGGATCAACTCAGACAATCTTCTTGGTTCTTCTAATCCTTTTGAAATACTTGGTAAGTATGAATATTTGTGTAATTTTAATTATATGCTATCAGGCTATCAATTTGTGTGATGTAGATGTTGACACTATACAAAACTTTTACTTATACAAATATTTTAGCAAATAAGTACGTATTTCTATCTTATTTACTAATTAAACACATTAAAAATAGTAATTTTAAAAAAAATAAAATTTCGTTCGCATTTCCCCTATTTCGCTCCATCTTAAGCAAAATATCAACAATATGTCACCGATCCTTCGTTTCCTAAGACGAGCCATGGTTGACGCCATGCTGATAGGCAACACATGCCTATGATGGCGACATTTCAAGCCATGGTTGATGTCAAGCTGATTTCATCATTGCTTCAATATATCCCGACGTCTGGTATCACTATAACAAAATGAGTCTGCAACGACATATATCTAGAAATATGTTGCTATAATATCCATTGTTAAATATATAACAACAAATAATATTCATTCTGCAATCATTTTTTAATTAAAATTAGTAACGTTTGATACATCCATGGCTATTAAAATTTGCACTAAGCTTAAAAACAACAACAATGATTAACTTAATATAAATTGTTGATGACAAAGGCAACATGTAATTGTTGCTATAATAATAATTGCTTGCACGGCCAGACCAAATATATGTTTCGGAGGGGCCACGCCCACCCCCTCCTTCACATATCACAAGTTTGGAATTGAAAGATTTTTCTTTTTCAAATCACTACATCATTCATATAATATATATTTTTATCCAACCAAACATAACGTACTTATAATGCACATTAATGTCATAAGTTCATGTAGTACACGCAGTTTGTATTGTTTTAACTACTTCCTCCGTAAAAAAAATAAAATATATTTGATTAAAATGATTTTCATATCAGTAACCATTTTAATATCTAATACAAAACATCACATATTCGAAATAAATCATAGAATAATAGTTTACTCAGAGCCATGGAATGAATCTCAATCAATGCAAAAAGACGGTAAATTAATTGTAGAATGTGTTTGCTAAAATTAATTTTCACATCAAACTTTCACCACCATATATGAAGAAACATTTCAAAGGGTAGCTCCATACAATTATATAAAAGCTATTGAATTATACATTTAAATTCGATATCATACCTGGACTTTGGACTTTTAAAGGTAATAATGTAGCACTCAATCTTTGAATTTGTTGCAATATAGTCTAGCACAACTGAAATTTAGTTATTCATTTTGTTTTTCTAACATTAAAAGTTCAAATAAAATCGAGATGAATTTTAGGAATCAAGTACCGCATTGTTATTTTTAAAAATTCAAGAATGACATTAAGGTTGGCCGAGTTCAAGGACTTTTATGACATTTGATCTACGTATTTTTAAAAATTGATGGATATTTTATTTTTTATTATATTAGGAACGATTGAGTAAATGATTCTACTTCTAACTAAAAATATGTTGATAGCTTATTGTAAATGTGATTCATGTAATATTTTCATCTTAATTAAGGTTACAAAATATGGATGGATAAAAAATATAGCAATATTTATTGAACATTTCACTTTAAGCAATTTAAAATAGATATCTCATTTACGGTTTAAATGATTTTTAGTCTTTATTACAAGAAAATCGAAGTGATGATACATATGGATAACTACCACTTTAACTTTGTTTAATTGTAAATTTAAAAAAACAATACTTGTAGTTATATCTTTACATTGGTATCTCGCCCTCAACGAGATTTCGAGTTTTGCTCCTTGTGGTATTCAAGTATAAAAGTCAAGCTCTAGAGAATAATATTCGTTATTATATATTTAACAATAAATAATATATCACAAAATATACATATCTATAAGTTTTTTATTTTTATATTTGACCATGTCAAATCACGATCGAGATGAAATTGATTTAGCATACGGTCCTACTTTTTAAACTTTGATAGAGTTCAAAGGAGGCTCTTGTCGAGGACGGTTGGCAAATATTTTTCCATAAACAATAAAGAGTAAATTACGAAAATTTCCTGAACTATACATCGAATTTTAATATCATGCCTAAATTTTAAAAAATAAGAATCTAGTATCTAATCTTTAATATTTATCTTATATTTGATTATTGAAATTTATTTTATTGTTTTGCCTTTCTAACCTTAAATTATTGCAATTCAAAATCACATTAAATAAAATATTTGAGATCAGATGTCACATTGTTATCATTTAAAATTAAGATATGACATTGAAATCAGGCGTATAATTTAGGGATTTTACTATAATTCACACAACAATAAAAGCTACAAGACACGATGATTTGTGCAGCCTTAGGTCTATCCATGCATTCATGTGTTGGAATTAGTTGTATGGATCGCAAGTTTCTTTGTTATAATATTTTTTAATCACGATCAAATAAAAAAGTTGACATAAAATCAAATTATAATCATTAAAAAGTTAATATAACAAATCAATGTCACATCACATTTATCACTCTAACTCTCTCCAACCATCCTAACCATTCAAACAACTATTATTCACATGATGTTACCTCAACCCAATCCAAACCAGTTACCAAACAAGCCCTCAGGAGGCGTTATGTTCGGGAATAAGCAAGAATAATGACGTGGAATAAGGAAAATAAGGGTCTATTCTATTTTCGACTGTAAAGATAGGAATATGGAAAATAAGGTGAAATAAAGATGGATAAGGTGGAATAAAGATAGAAATAAAGATGGAATAAGATGAAATAATGGGATGTTAATGTGAATGATCGTATTCTTGGGAACCGTGCTGGTTAAGAAATTGACCCTTATTCTCGAGCTTATTTTCCAAATGAACATAGCCTTAGGGTGTTTGTTCCTGTGCTGAGTGGAACTAGTCTTGAGTCCTCGCATGTCTCCCCCGCGTGAGCACCTTGATCTCCATTTATGTTGTTAGAGTCAAGGTCACAATAAAATATCAGGGAAGTAAAGCAGCATTTTGCATTTCTTATTATCCTAATCATCATGATAGAGGTAGTAACAAGTGAATCATACTGCCTTGTTATTAGATAATGCTAGAGGCAGGCTTATCTAGTTCACCTCATGCATTTTGCATTGCATTGCATATCTATTTTATTCATAAGTTTCCAAACCTAATGAATTGATTAACCAAATTTGCGTCTTGCTATATTACTCTTAACTTTATACTGGGTGTTTTTTCAATTTAATACTACTCTTTAAAATAACTAACTTTGAGTAGCATACTCACCAACATTGTTTGCCTAAAGTAAGATAAAAACCTTAGGGTTTTTATCGCTTGTGCCCCTCCGAGATATCGCAATTTTAGTTATGCCCCTATCTTTTTGGTAATATCAGTTGTGCCCCTCGCTTCTTGCTAATCTATCACTTGTGCTCCTCGAATTAGTGGCCGTCCATCCACAGTGCAAACAGACGTTAACTTTGAGGACATAAGCGGAATTAATTTTTAAAAAAAGAGTTCAATTGTCATTTTACACCCTCTTCCTCATCCTCTTCTTCTTCCTCCTCTTCATCCATCCTCTTCCTCCTCCAACCTCCTCCTCCTCCTCCTCCGCCCCAACCTCCCTCTGCCCCGACCTCCCCCGTCCCCTGCCCCGACCTCCCCCCACAGTGGATCCATCTACTATCTCCCGTGCTAAAATGGCACAGTCTTGTGTCCGGTGCCATTCAACCGGAGGACCCAATGAGAGCAACATGCAGAAAGAACAAAGTACAGAAAAAAGAAACCAAAAATAGAAAATAATTCTTTCTTATACATCTATTATTAATAAACCCTTAAAATATAACTATACTAAAATAACAATAATCATAAAAAAATCCAAACATCGTAAAAAAGGAGAAGAACAATATCCCTGGAAGCTCCGTCTGTCTCCCTTCCATCCAAAATCATCAAAACAGAGATCTCCTCCAAGTCCTCACATCACCACACAACTATTAGCATTCTCATCACTAAAGTAATGGGTGTACTCCAGTGACGGCGACAGCACCCAACTCACCGTCGCAGGCGGTCGGTTGTACGCCATCTGGTGTTGCATCATCATCCTCTGATGATGTTGTTGCATCATCATCGCAGCGAGATACTGCTGTTTTTGCTGCATCGCCATCGCAGCAAGATACTGCTGCTGATGTTGCTGAGAAGCAACATTGCACGTCACGGGGACTCCTCCGCGAGCCAGCGCTGGGCCCCTACCTTGGCAATACACCTGCGGGAACCCATCTCCTGCCACAACCGCCGGATTCCCTGTGTGGGTCGCTGGCATTTGCCTCCCCCCGACCTGCTCCGTTGAGAACATGGAAGACGAAGACACAGTTATTAGAGGACCGCCGGCGGAGAACTGCGAGCTAGACGGTCGGGTGAAGTTCCCGGAGGACAGCGGCGAGGGATTTGATAAGTGGGACACCGGGATCCCCCTGTTCCCTACGTGCTCTACCTCTGTTCTGTGGAGAAAGGTCGGAGCTTTGGGTAAGTTTGGGCCTTTTGGGTGCGCATGCAGATGTGGATGGGGAGGCTTCAGCTTGATGCTCTTGAGATCAATCTCGAAGTCGGACTCGGAGGGAGGCTGGGGCGGAGCTTGGGGCAAGGGGCTGGGGGAGGTCGGGGCGGAGGGAGGAGTTCCGGGCGGGGAGGGAGGAAGAGGAGGTTGGAGGAGGAAGAAGAGGATGGGGGAAGAGGAGGAAGAAGAGGAGTTTGGACAATAATATCCCTCTTAGCTGCACCAACTACCAAGGTTTGAAAAAACCATGGTTAAGTCAACTCATTGACAATCAATCTAACGGAAGGGCAAAAGTGATAACAAAGAAAGAAGTGAAAGGTACGACTGATATTACCAAAAAGATAGGGGTATAACTGAAATTACGATATCTCGAAGGGGGACAAGTGATAAAAACCCAAAATCTTAATAAATACAACAAAAAGAACTTAATTTTACTTTACTAAAAGAAGATGCAAAAATATACGCAATGACAATAAAATAGAAATACAAGAGTAAGAAAATATGAATGAAAGGGCTAGAAATTAAAATGTATACAACATATAGGCAATGAATAAAGAAACCATGAATAGAATATATTGTTTAAAAATATATCTTTTAACCCTAGCCCAAGAATACAAGTTAGAATAACTTGTGTGACATAAGAAAAAGGTAGCAAATTCAAAAAAGATCAGTCTATACGTAACCCTAATTATTCTTCCTTTGAAGCAACAATAATATAATTTTTATCTTTTATCCAATTCTATAGTTCTTCTTTTACCTTTTATGTATAATAAATTATTGAAGAGAAAAATTGCAATCCTTATCCAATTTTATAGTCCTCCAAGTTTTTATTTAAAAAAATAATGAAAAAGGAGTCGGGTGTAGGTAAGTTACCTACACCTTTAGATGTAGGCTTCCTTTGACAAACACACATGGAAAAAATGAAGCTATTCCTTAAGGGAGCTAACTTGGCTCCCACGTCCTATATTTTTTTTATAAAATTATTCTGTAGATTTTCGTCATTATATGTATATTATGTCGTTCAAGTTTCGTGCGAAACAGTAACTCCTACAGCCTCCATCCAGATAGTCATTTTTTAACTATCGCAAAATTGTTGAAATTGATCCCCATATGGACGGAAGTTGTAGGAGACTCTGTTTTGCATGGAACTTAAATGACATAATATATAGATATAGTTAAGAAAATCAACGGAAGTATTTTAAAAATAAAAAATAGAGAAAATGGGGACGTGGGGAGCCAAGTTAGCTCCCCAAGGGCAGCCCCATTTAACCTATAGAGGAAGTTTCAAATGAGGTGGGTCTCACCACTATTGTGGTGAGCCACCCATCTTTGCCCTCTATTTTTAATCCTACGACTATATTTAATGATGCATTATTTATTTAATTTAATGGTTGAAAATCTATTTGACCATTTTGTCCCCTATTCTAAATATAGAATGGGACAAATATTTGACCTAATATCTCTGGCACCTCCCCCTCCCCTCTCAAGATCCGTTGACGGCGGCGCACCTCCTCTCTCTCTCCCCCCCTCTCTCTCGATTCGTCAACGGCGATGCTAACATCCTCTTCAAGCAAAGCTTCTCGGCTGTGAAGGAAGAAGCCATGGAAGAGACGATCAAGAAGAGGAAGATGCAGAGGACGAGGGAGCCATGCAGAGGAGAAAGCACGGACATGTGGTGGTGGTCGAGCATGGAGGTCGCAGCGCGTGGTGGTGGTGATGCTTGAAAATGGACGGGGAGGGTGGTTGCATTTAGAGGTGAAGCTGGAGAGCAGATCGTGGATGGCCAAGGCAGAGGGCCACACTTGAGAGGCGAGGCGGAGATTTACATTGTGGTATAATTATTATATATATGGCATTCATATTAAATATTGATTTACTTTTTTTACAAATCTCAATGTTAACTTTCTTATTTTGTAGAGCTCTACGTAAATTTTACAAAGGAGAGAGATACAATACAGAGATCCATGCATTTTTTATAAAAGGAAGATACACATCTACAAAAGGATGAAGTTTACAAAGAGAAAAATTACTCTTACAAAATTAGTTGGAGTTTACAAAAACGAATATACCTATTTACAAAATAGAAACACATTTACAAAATGAGAAAACAATGAAAACGAAATTATTAATGAAACTATAAAAAGAAAAATTACTTTTACAAAAACTCACTGGAATTTACTAAGACATGGTTGAATTCAATTGTTCAGACTAAAATCAGAAATTGATTAATAAAGGTATTAATGATAAATAGTCCCAATTGCATCATTGACATCACAATACAATTGTTGATCAAACTCTTGTGAAGTATACAAGCCATCCGATAGAAGCATCTTTCAACCATTATATCTTATCGTCATCCAATGCACTATAACGAGGCTAATGTAAGTATCGGATTAAATCAGAGCGAGATGACTAATGCAGACTAGGGGTGTTCAAAATTTCAGGGTCAAATGGGTACCCGCCCCAACCCAGCTATTTTGACCCTAATTCATGGGTACCCATGAAGAAATCTACGGGTCGGGTACCCATGAGTTCGTGACCCGCTAAACATTTCCGACCCGGTGGAAACCCCACTTGGAAAAGTCGGGTACCCGGTCGGGTACCAACCCCACTTGGAAAGCGGTTCACCCCAATTTCTTTTTATTCTCAGGCTTGCTTCCAGCCTCGCGTGCCAATGTACTTCTGTCTGACTCTCTGCCCCTGCACCATTGCAGTGGCATCTTCTGCAGGCAATCCTCCGAAAGAGCCACGTCACGATGTGGAGTCCAGCAATGGGTAGTCAGTTTTCATCAAATGGGTAGAATTGTTTTAGAGGGAATATAAAAGAGAGAATATGCATAATCCTTTTATAGTCCGTGCAGTCGGATTTCATCAAATGGGTAGCAGAAAAGTTGCTCAGTTTTGGTCTCAAATTGCAAACAAACCCCTTCACTCTTAAGACAAAAAGTAACACATTCCTTTCTATCTTTCTCTGTCCGATGCGTAAATATATGTTAAGCAATTTCTGGAAATAAGTAATCTTAAAAAAATATACAAAAAACTTAGTACATAATCTCTTGTATACCATTTCACATTTTCACAAACATGCATTTGACAAAGTCTATCACTGTTATTCATCGATTTTGCTAGTCTTATTGACTAACTCAACGGATAATGTCAATAATTTGGTTATCTAAATATCGCATTTATTAGAACATGGAACGGATTCCATCTTAACAAAATATAGACCTAAATACTATATCTAAATTTTTGAAGCATGAAGCCGTGCTTTTGAGAGAAGGGCGTCGTTGAAATCCGCCAACGAGAAGGTGCTGAATGCCATATTGTTAGATGGACCGAACCATAACTATATTCCATGGGTACCCATGGGTACCCGCGACCCATTCAGATAATCCGGGTACCCATTAGAACTGGGTACCCGCTATAGCGGGTCGGGTCGACCCGTGACCCGATAATGATGGGTCGGGGCGGGTTTTTATTGAATGGGTCGGGTACCCGCCCCATGAACACCCCTAATGCAGACAACCTGTCACTTTAGCAAACCACGTGACAAGCACACGATTGGAGTAATTTTACACGGAGACCCTCAAACATATTTTTAATTGCTAACTAATAATCCTATCGTTGTAGATGTATTTCGAAAGATTGGATTTGCCATTCAAAAGGGATTGACGGTGCAGATTGTTGTCTATCTCCCATCAATTTCTATATGATGAAATGTTTAAAATAGAAAGCAAAAAAGTACGTATCAAGTTTCAATTAATTTTGGCTACTTAAAAAAACAGTCATGCATGCACTACTTAATTGTTGTACCATATGAGGAGTGATCCTGTGAAAGAATGAAAGAGTGATTCTAAACCACTGGGAATATGAATGTAATAGTTCATAATCACTCCTCTCATGCTTTTGCAGCTTTTTGCTCTCAAGAGATCACTCCTTTGTACCATATATATTCATGTGTTGCCAATTGCTGATAATGAGAAACTGTGAAGATAATTGTTTAGTCTATTACGTTAGAACTCCTCTACCAATGGCGTGAGGCTGCACTCATTGCACCCCCACGGCCCCACCTCGTGTCTACTCCTTGATCTCCCAAATTGCCATGTCCGCCTTCAGCCTTCCATGATGCCTTCCCCCCGTATTTGATTAGCAATTGTTGATCTGAGATTGATTGCCCCTCATGGTATTTTACATTTCTACTTTCTTGAAAAATAAGGAAAATATAATAATTACTTGCCTACCTTGATTTTGTATAATTTAAGGTCTTCAAAAACTACCAATACGTGGGATCTCTTAAATATAAAATTTTATTTAAAAAGCATACTCATTTATCTAAATATTAATCAAATGAAGATGCTCAAATCTGGCGAACTTTTTTCTTAAACTCTGCGGGTAAATGTCAATTACAATATTTTACATATGCAAACACTAGATTTTCCCGTGCAGGACACGTGCTCCTACTAATTTATACTATGAAGAAACGCAACATATGTTTTTTTTTTACATTTTATAATGTATCGAACAAACATTTTTTTAATCGAAACACAAATAAAGTGCATGGAGTTTTTGCCCTTTTTACAAGAATAAGGCACGCTGTTTTTCTTCAACAGCGGAAGACGACATTATCCAGTAAACAAGCACGCAAAAGACATGGTACGACACTCGATCCACTATGCACAGTGTCTTAGAAGCAGATGTCGACCGGGGAAGAGGAGTAGGGGAAGGAGGCAAAAGGAGCATGACTGCAATTGAAGAGAGACGCGAAAATACAAGTCTATGGGGTCTCTTCTACAACTGGATAACTAGCACTGAAAATCGTCATGGCATAGAGATTCATCGCACGCCCTGATGGTTTGGTTGGAAAGAGGAAGAGGCTCATTCCCTTTTTCGATACATTCCCACTCCACTGGAGTCAATCTAAACGAGGAGAGTTTGGAGAGAGTTGATTCATATTGGTTTAAGATGGCTGACAGTTTCCCCTGGAGCTCTCGACGTTGGGCAGCTGTTTGTTTCGCAGAACTCAGCTTTTCTTCAGATTCCTGGATTTGCTTCTCGAGCTTTGCGATTCTAGCCATTAAAGCGAGGTGCTCCCTTCGAGCTTTGAGGCGCTCCAGTCGAGCTAGTGCCAACTGCTTATTAACGGATTCCGATATGGCTTCGTAGTTGTCGACAGCGTGGGCGCACTCGTTAACATTTGCACGAAGGGACGATAATGTCGCTGCAGTAGTTGGATCTGGAGCGATGAGGCTGGGGAAGGCATTCATCATCTTAGTTACTCGAAGAACTTGCTGTGCAAGTGAATTCCATTCGACTAAAGGAGCACCTACTGACACAAGACATGAAGTGTATATTTTGATGGATTTGAGCACCTCATCGAACTCAAGTGGCTTGTCTTCCGACCGCAATAATGTATGTAGGCTGGCCACTAATCCGTTGATGACTGGTTGGTGGTGGTCTTTCATAGGAGAATCCCCTGCTGACAAATAGACGGGGGGAATTCCGATGTCCCAGCAGCCATTCTCAGCCTCCAGTTCTAACTGATGATCTTCCAGCCCCTGTTTCTCTGAATCGCTAATCAAGACAGTATTGCTACTTGCTCTACTTGCCGGTTCACGGTCCAACTCGGATATAGTGCTACTGCTTCTTGCCGACTCGACGGTGTTTGCTTGCACGGTGGTGCCACCAGCAAACTCCGCTGCTGCGGTTGATGTCAACTCGAAACATATGGTGGTGTAGTCTTCCACATCGGAAAGGAAATACGGCATCATACCTTGTTGGGCTGTAGTAGGAGCTATGCTGCTCATATCTTCCTTGGGAAGTAAGTCGCGAGGAGGCATTGTCGAATTCTTAAAGGCCATGAGAATGGCTTCAATAGACGGACGACAATGGGGTTCGTCGTGAGTACACAAGAGTCCCAAGTCCAACAGCCGCTTCATCTCTTGTTTGTTAAACGAATTACCCAACCTCGGATCGGCTGCTTCCAAAATCTTTCCCTTGTTGTCGAGGTCCCTCACCCAATACATCAAAGACACCATCCCCCCACGCGACTTGTCGACGGGCCTTCTTCCGCATGCTATCTCAAGTAGAACGACTCCGAATGCATAGATGTCGGACTCCTTGCTGAACTTGCCTCGGATGATAAATTCGGGGGCAAGATACCCCCTCGTGCCAGCTACCACAGTGGTGATATCCAGTTCGCTATCGTGAGCATCGGCAACCCTGGCAAGTTCGAAGTCCGTGAGCTTGGGGTTGAAATTGGAATCGAGCAATATGTTGCTGGGTTTGATGTCCCTGTGCACCACGCACCGCTCCCATCCGTTCTGCAGATAGGATAGAGCAGAGGTCAAGCCCGCTACAATCCTGTGATACCTCACCTCCCACGGGAGAGGGCGCAGTTCGGATCGGTACAGGTGGGAGCTGAGTCCTCCGTTGGGCATGAATTCATGTACGAGCAACAGGTGCTCTTCCTCGTGGCAATAACCCAAGAGCTTGACGAGGTTCGGGTGGTGCAACCTGCCTATGACTTTGATCTCTGTGATGTAGTCCCTCCGTCGGTGTTCGGATCCCCCTACGATCATCTTGACAGCCACATCGATCATGGAGGAGGATCGATCATCATCACCACCATTGGTATCACACTTCAAGATCCCTTTATACACGACACCAGAGCCCCCTTTGCCGATGATTCTCTTGGGGCTGAAGCCTTCAGTAGCAATTTGAAGTTCTTCGTAACTATATCGCCTTAAGGAGGCGTCGATTTCTTCCTCTCTGTCCATAAGCGCAGCTAGATCTACTTTGTCCACGGGCTTTTCTTTCCTCCCCCAGAATCTGAAACGTATTCTATTAACAAGACCGGCGCTCTTCCCTTTCTTCGTCTCCATCTTGCTCTCGGCTCTAGAAGTAGGTTCGTTTGCCATCTCGGATCTCGATTGATAGCTGCAACACCACTATTCCATGTCAACAAACTGGAAATCTGCAGGCTAAGTTTGCCGAATACGAGGGAATAAATCGTATGGTCCAATGGTGCATCAATTTCGTATGGATGTTAATCGATTCAAAAAGAGCCAACGAAAAGGAAGAAATCTCCGAGAACGAACCTCAACTGTGACGTCAATCTGGCTGGAAGCATATTTCTGGAGTCACCGGCGGATGAAATGCTGTATGCCATCTCCCTCCGGGATCTCTTTGGTCTCCTGAAGAACTTCCGGGGGTTGTTGACTTTTGCTGAGAATGTTGGTCCCAGGTATTCGCCTGCGACGTCATTTATAGTTGAGTATATTGCAAAAAGCCTACGGACTATTATACTCCCAATTTTGATGATGTACCTGGGATTTAAAAAAATAATAATGCAGTATCCTATCTTTAAATTTTGTTTCAAGGTGATATGGGACCGTAACAATTAAGTTAATCATTATCATTGAGAGGTGAAATTACCAATAAAATAATACTAATCTGCAATCCAATTAAACCTTACGTCTATAGTAGCTTGTCCCTCAGATAGGACAAATTCTGTGTGTGGTTGATTACTAGAGGTTTGGACAATTTGTTTTAGGAGGGGGTGCGTTATCTAAATTGTCCATCAAAAGGCAGGATTGAACTCCTACGAAAATGTCCTTCGTTGACCATGATCATGACGTAGGACTCAGCTGTTGAGTTGAGTCTGGGGATTTTAGTTTAACTCTGATATTAGTCGCTTGAAATAATGATGAAATCATTAGTTTGGAGGATTCCTACCATAGTTTTGGAAGTCATCAAGTTGTTGAAACATTCAAGTTTTAAGATCCCCATCCATCATTTTATTTGGTAGATTAATTTTGTCTCGAGCCATTTCTACGAATGTGTTATTTTTTAGAAGGAAGTTGCCGTTGAACAACAAGAGCAATCACAAAAAAGAAGAAGACAACAATTTACGTGGAAAACCCTTCAGTGAGGGAAAAAATTACATGGACATAATATCATGTGTCTCTCCAACGGATATTGGGGCTCTTTTCACTAAAACATAAAAACAACAATATGGGGATGAGCACATTATATAGGTGAATGGGTAAATGGACCTCATCCCTAGCCTGTTTACCCAATAATATCAATCCAGCTCAACATTTCCCCTCAAGTGAGGCATACATGTTAACTATGCTCAACTTACTTACATTTAGCTCAAATTGCACCATAGGCAATCCCTTTGTGAAGAGATCAATGACCTGATCACCATATTTCAAGTAGGGAAGACATAAATGTCCATTGTCAATTTTTTCTTGGATAAAGTGTCTATCACAAAATTGTTGGTAAAATTTATTGTCGCTTTGTTACCACAAAACATCTTTGTCAACATCGCAACTTCAATAACCAAATCTTTCAACAAGAGTTGTATCCATGTAACTTCAGTGACAATATTAGCTAGTGCATGATATTCGGCTTTAGCACTCAATCTGGGGACAATATTTTATTTCTTATTCCTCCAAATGACAAGGTTCAAACAAAGATACATGTCATACCGTTAAGTAGATCTGTTATCATCTATTAATCCTGCCCAGTCTACATCCCTATTGCTATAATGGTAACATCACTGTGTTTTCTGAACATAAGCCCTTGACTTGGAGACTTTTTAGATAGAGAAGAATCATATTAACAACATTCACATGAGTTGAGGTAGGAGCATGCATAAACTGACTAAAAATATTCACATCATAGGTTATGTCATGTCTCGTGAGAGTAAGATAAATTATTTTCCCAACTAATCTTTGGTATCTTCCTTTTCCAACATCATCAAGAAGTTCACCATCCTCTTACCCAGTTTATGATTTGTTTCAATAATGTAGGGGTTGGTTTGCATCCCAACATGCCAGAGTCCTTCAACAAATTCATAGCATATTTTCATTGGCTTAGGCACATACCTTTTGGAGGCCATGCCATCTCAATACCTAGAAAGTAGTTCAGCTTCCCCAAGTCTTTCAGTTCAAATTCGGTTACAAGAGTTTTCTTTATCTAGGATAAATATTCTTCATCATCTCATATAAGAATCAAATCATCCACATAAAATAAAAATATAGATTTTTCATCACTCCCTATGAATATAGTGTGGTCACCATACACTTGAGTATTTCCGTTTCTTATCATGACCAACAGGAATCGTTTAAATTAGGCTCTTGGAGAGTGCTTTAGACCATACAATGCCCATTTTAATTTGCAACATTTATCCTTTTTTCGAACCCATGTGACATTTTCATGTAGACTTCTTTTTTAAGGTCACCATTTAAGAAAGCAATTTTCACATCCAATTGGTACATCTTCTGGGAAAAATGAGCAGCAAAATAAATAACAACTCTATCGATGTTCATTTTTCCATAGGGAAAAAAATCTCAAGAAAGTCAGTCTCATATTCTAACCGTATACTCTAGCCATAAGACGTGCATGTAATCTATCAATTTTTTCATCAGAGATACACTTAGATTGTGTACACCCATTTAGATCCCACTAAATGAGCACCCTTGGGAGTATCAACAACATCCCATGTGTCATTCTTCACTAATGCATCCATTTATTCCTATATAGCCTTTTCCTATATTGGATCATTATTGGCTTTAGTAATATTTTTTGGGGATACTGTTGTATCTAGAGAGGTAACAAAAGCATTTGTTGGATGTACTCAAGTTATAATAAGAGATGTGATGTTCAATGGGATGTTGAGTGCATCCTGCATATCTGGATGGAGGTTTGATGGTCCTCTTACCCTTCCTTTGTTCAATGCTATCATCCACATATTCTGTCTCTGTACTTTGTAAGTCATCATTAGGCTTATCAAGTGTGATAGGAATGCTACCCAATGCTTCCATGATTGAGTCATTTGACGAGGTATCTAGAGAATCGAGGTTGGTTTCTGCAGCTTCTTTTTAAATACATGTGTCTTCATTAGGTTTAATCTCCCCCTAAAAATGGAGCATTGTAATCATCATCATCGAAGGACCTGAAGGCCATGGAATCCCTCTTCACATATAGTCTCCCCCGGAAGAGGAGTAGACAAAAAGAACACTTCATTTTCAAAGAGACTAACATAACATCCTTAGAGTCTAAAACACGACTAGACTTGGAACCAAAGCAACGGTAGACCTTCTATATTATAGAGTAACCAAGGAAGAAACCTTTGTTAGTACGAGCATCCAATTTCTTTACATGGCATCATTGGCATGTAGAAGACAAATACGTCCGAAAACACATGGTGTGAGAGAAAAAGGTTTTTGACCTGGATACACAAGCATAAATGGAGATTCATTGTTAATGACACGTGACGGCATTCTATTCATCAAGTACACATCACTAAGAGTTGCCACTCCCCAAAATTTCTTTTGATCTTTGTATGTAATTTAAGGATTGAGTCAGAAAATCTTTCTTGTATTTGGATGGTTGCATTATAATGTAATAAGTGAATCATTCTTTGTTGCATCATCATTCTTTTTTTATTTAATATATTTGCATAATTTTTTTAAAAATATCATGCATTGCATTGTGTGTTATTGCTTGACCTAGATCAATGATTTTGTGTTATTGATAAAGTATAGATATTTAACACTTATGTTAAATTAGATAATTGTTCATGTCATTATGTCATACCATGTACTTGCCCATGTATAAATTAAAACGGAGTCCTCTTCACAGAAAAATTCGATTTGGTTCTTTTTATTGCTAAATGACCATACTACAACAATAATTAATTAACATTATTGATTAGCAATTCACTAGTCATCCCTATTCTTAAGATTAACTAATTCTAAGTATAAAAGAAAATATAGAAAAAGCAGGGAGGATAGAAGGTGAGGATAAACAAATCATCAAATCAGTATGTCTCCCCCTATACTTAGGGTAACGGATCCCTGAGTATAGAACATAAATCAACAAGTAAGGAGACAAGCGAGGGTATCGAAAGAAACAAAAAATAACTAAAGAAAATAAAAATAAGAGAATGACCATCATCACTCCTAAATTTAGGATAAGAGATCCCTAAATCTAAGCAATGACGATAGTGATTAAACGAGACAAACATGAACAACACGACATCTACACCCCCTATACTTAAGATAAGGTACATTCTAAACATAGACACAAATATCTTACGAGAGATATGGGGTGTAGAGCATCGGGTAGAAGAAAAAAGAAATGAAAAGACGAAACATGTGTATACAAGCAACAAAGACTGTTGAAGTACATGACATCATATGTCAATCGAATACCATACTCTCAGTCGACGCCTCCCTGTGAGAACAAGGACACTACTAGAAAAGAATATAAGAAAAATACTTGAATATACAATCACACAGGTGTTTGCTACCGGGACAAGAAAATGGAAACCAAGCCATGGATCAGTAGCGGTAAAGAAATCATCGGCTCATAAAAACAGAGTGAGTGAACAAAGCCAATACTGTGAGACGTAGAGAAGGAATGAGCAGTCACAAAATCCTCCACATCTATCATAGTCTAGGTAAGATACAGAAAGTGAAGATCAAGAGACTCTCTGCGCAACTCGATATCTGGTAGACATAAGGTTGCTAGAGCATTGATATCACCGAATATCACAAGTCAGATCTCATCCTTGCGAAGGCCATCAAAGAGTGGGGATTCATAGGAGTTAGAGAAATCAAACTTATCAGAAGACTCGATCTCATGATCCAACAGATTAGATACACAATTAGAGAGTGGGATCGAGAACACAAAAAAGGTTGCATCCTCACAATAGATAACCCTCGAGGAGTGGTGCAAACTGATCAATAAAAATCTTAGAAACGTTGCTCATCCTTGCAAGGGTCTTCAAGGAGAGAAGACTCAGAGGAGTAAAATCTATCAGAAGGTTTGGTCTTGGCAATTGACAGATCAGCTGCACACTCAAAGATTGGGACCAGATATAAAGAAATAGAAGACTCAATTTTGTGATCTGATAGATCTGATACACAAGTAGAGAGTAAAATCGGGTACCAAGAAAATGATGCATCCTTCCGCAGATAACCCTCTGGAAGTGATCGTTGGGGTCAAGGAGTCTCCTCCTCTAACAACTTATCCTCAGGGAGACATATATTTCCTTCTAAAGTTAGGTTTGTGTTTGTTCACACCCGAAAGGGCTAGAAGCTAGAAGAATAGGAAAAGAAGTGGGAATGGACTAGTGTAGTGTGTAACCAAGTCTTCACCAAGAAGCATGCTCTTTCCAGAAGCTCAAAATTTGTATAATTTTCGTTGTAAGCTTATTTTTGATTTTTTTTCTTTGTATGGCATTGATATGCATTCTTATTTTTTCCCCTACGGATATAGAATATTTTGGTCCATCCATATTTTGAGATCTTGAAAAAAAGTTGTGTTAGCATACCATTCTTCATCTGAAGCATTATTTCAATCCAATTTCCAATCATTAGATATCCTTGCTACAAGAGGAAATAGATTGAAGTACCGTCCCCAAGAATGGTTCCTAAGCCACCCTTGACGAAGCGGCCTAGTATCAGCCCGACTTAGACTCCAAGATTTTTCAACAATCCATCATAATCTAATGTTTGAGTAAATTGATATTTATAATAGTTTTTAAATAAAAGAAAAGAAGTATTCTGTAAATAATTCTTTTATCATGCAAGAGAATCACACCAAAGAAAAACAAGTTAACTAAGGATTTTTTACCTTATTAAAAATAGGGATTTTTACACCCATAACCCTAAGTAATCTCGTAATTACAATCATAATCTTGCATAATCATGAATTACAAGAGAAACCCCTAATACTCACGATGTCTCACACTCATAACCCTCTGTTAGTTTAATATGTTAACTCAATCCTATGAGCGAGTTAATCTAACCAACATATGATCTAACAACTAGGATTAGCCAAAATAAAAAATGAAAAGGGAAAAAATAAATGAAGGTGGAGGCAAGCTTGCATGCGGATGCAAGAAGCTGTCGCTCAGTGGAAGGAGTCGGGGGGGCTTCGAGCAGGGGAAGTATCTACGCGGGGGGATGGGTCGGTGGTCTTCGAGCAGGGCACGAACTCAGGGAGGGAGCGGGGGGGGCTTCAATCTTCATTGCAGGTCGGTGGGTGGGGGCTTGCTGGCGGAGGCCTGGGGGGGGGGGGGGGGGACTTCGGGTGGGTGGGAGGGGCTTCGTCTGGGCAGGGACGCTTGGGGCTTGAGTAGGGGATGATCAGCGGATCAGAAGTAGAGGAGCGGGCATGAAGAGAGGATGGCATATTTTGTAAATAAGAATGAGCTTTAAGGGCGGTTTTGTCTTTTTTAAGGAAACCGTCAATTATAATGGGATCCCAAACGGAATATAACATGGGGTTATGTCAAGTAAGGGTTAAGCATTACTCGGGATTTCTCATTAATTGATGATTATGCAAGGTTACGATTGTAATTGTGGGGATTACTCAGGGTTATGGATATAAAAATCTCTTAAAAATATTGATTTTTTTGAATGTAATGACTAAAAGAGAAATTGAAAATAAGGATCCAAATAAAAAAGTTGCATAGCTCAATAACATCATACTTCTGTGCATCATCAACCACTCTACCCTTCTTAAAGGGAGGTCCATCAACTTCATTTCTAAAGGATCACGTTTTAAAAGAAAATCCTACCATTTTTAGGGATTTTTACGTCCATAACTCTGAGTAATTCCACAATTACAATCATAACCCTGCATAATCATGAATTACATGAGAAACCCCGAGTAATGCTTAACTCTTGATATAACTTCGTGTTATATTCTGTTTGAAATACTCGTTACATTTGACGGTTTCCGTTTAAAAAGACAAAACTACTCCTAAAATTCATTCTTATTTACAAAATATACCACCCTCTCTCTTCATATCCGTCCCACCCCCCTGCCTCGAATCCTGCTCGAAGCAGTCACCGTCGCCGATCCTCCCTTGGTCGAAGCCCCCCCCCCCCAGCAGCTCCTCCCTCCTTGCCATCGACTCCGCCCCCTTCCCCAATCAGCTCTCCTCGAAGCTCCCCACCCCACCCGCATTAATTATTTGGAAGCAAAAAATGCATTACTATCCATCTGATCATGTCAAGACGAGAAACGCCTGCTCGAATTTTTCCGTGGAGCACATCAAATTTCAGTTCTTCTTTCAGTAGAATCAAATATTTTCCGTTGTAAGCTGTGTAGCATGGATTCTGAAATAAGTCTGCCATCTGTGATTTCGTGCGAGGAAAGGTAAAAGCACGAGATATCTGTGACTTGTGAGGGAAGAAGTATTGCCCATGAAGATGATGTGACTTGTGAGGGAAGAGATAGTGGTGGTGAATATTTTAGACTGCACAAACTCGATAAGGAAAATATTTTTCTCCCAGTCGAGCTCGTTTCCATCGGAATTAAATGCCGTCAGCTTCACAAGATCACCCACTTTTAGATCGGACGGAAAGCCGTTCAGGCTGGTGATGAGAAACCACCTGTTCTACGTTTGATTAGAATATAATTAATGTCCGATTTAATGCCGCACCTTATAGAAGGTAACAGCTTGAAAGACTCAGCGCACGATGAAGTCTCCGAAACATTCGCTGAACCAAAGATAATTAATAACATAGCAACAGAGAGAGAGAGAAAGAATTAAGACAGGGGATTAAATTATTCTACGGTTTATTCATACTTCTCGTCCAAACAGCAATTATTGGACCAAGAACAGATACCCAAAACACACTCGGCGAAATGAAAGCAGCTCCAACGCCAAAACACAGAGATACGTTACGGGATCAAACGCCCCATTTCAGACCTTCAGCAACTGGCAGCACACTTCTTGCAGTCAAGGTAGCAGCTGCTGCTGCTGCCTCCGCCGCCGCCGTTCTTGCCGGAGGTGGACCATGTCTTGGTGCACTTGGCGGGGCAGACCAGCTTCTTCTTGAAGCAGGGTCCCTTCTCGTTGCATACCACGCTCGTGGGGAACTTGAAGTCCTTGGGTGATGGCCACCAGTTGCCGAAGTTGCCCCACGGGAAGTTGCCGCCTATCCAGGGTACCGCCGCATCAGAAGGGAAGGTGGCAGCGAGGAGGAGGGAGAACAGGAGGAGGGCTGTGGCGGCCTTCATTGTCGCAGTGATTTGCTGAGGATTGATGTTTTAGATGTGTATACGTTGCTATATTTCTGTGTGTTGAGAGGGAACGGGGGATGGAGGTTTATATAGATTGTAGATTAACGAATTTTACACATATAACCTTAAATCTTGTCCAATTACACCTTAGTCCCTTATAAATTTGTCATCACACCAGATATCGTGAGCAGATCATCTGTAAATCTAATGGTTCAACAACATGCATACTCCACTGTTTAGATCGGTCTCTCTTCCACTCTTTCACGAAAATAGCATGTAAAAACACAAGAGCAACATCCCGTAAGAGAATTTTCACGATGAAGTGCTAAGATTGTGGGGTTATATCGATCACCACAACAAAAAGAGTCTATAGTGAATTTAAAAAAAAAACCATCGCTATGCCGTGCAATGTGAAATATACAAGATAATATTATCTGTTGCGAAATTATTTTCTATGCATGAAATTAGAGACAAGTGTCTTGCTAAATCGTTCGCAATGATCTGTGTAGCAATGCTTATCCTTTATAATTTTTCAAAATTTTAACTAAGAATAAGATTGCTTGTTCTTGGTATAATCACAAAGATTGCAGGAGTTACGATGTAATTGAACAAGATTTTAGAATGTAATAAACATGAGAGATTATGGAGTGGTAAAGATAATATAAGATTGCTAAGTTGTTCACGTAAGTAGTGTGTGGTTGCTACGTGGGATCACGTTGCATGCAGATGGAATGTGCCTGTGTATGATCTGGGTCAAATTAATGCAACACTATATTGATAGTAGTAGTTGGGGGAGGAATTATATGTAGGTCTCATGTCTTGAAGCTTAAAGTCAATGTTTCCATTTTTCTGTTCCCACAATAATATAACAAATCGGGTAAATATATTAAAGATTTTCAATTCAGTTGACTTGTAGGGCACGCACATGTATCCATGCCAACTTGAAGTAATGCTACACATTAATTATATTCCATTAGTAAGAATTGATCTCTTGTTAAGGTAAAATTTTTGGACACGGGACTTCCGGATCACCATGGCCGACTTTCGTCTTTGTTCGATTTGTTGGTCTCACAGTCAGGCAGGCTTATACCATTACGCTCACGAGCTGAATATGTTGGAGTTATCTTGTATTTCAAAACCTCACTTCCTCTCTATTTAGTACCTATGGAATATTTTGAAGAGAAGAGGTATTTAAGTGTGAGTGTTCCCCAAGCCCATGTGGGCTTTTCAGGGGCATGTGAATTTAAGGTCGTTGGGCCTGAATGCACTTAACACACACACGCGTGCGCGCCCCGCCCCGCCGTGACATGCGTGCGAGTCAAATTTTTAATTAAACTTTATTTCTCGATTTGTTTTAAGACGGATCATTTCTCAATTGGCGCATAAGTTCCTAACCCTCGGAAATATCGACTCATTAATCCCGATTGAACAAACCCCATCTTTTGTATCAAGATTTATATATAGCCATTTTGGCATTAAACTAGTCTCCTCGATAATGTTGGGTGCAACTAACGAGACCATAGGAACTTGTTATCATTTAATTTTATGATGGAGAAAACAGCTCTCTTTTGGCTCTCTGATGGGGAGTCCGTCTATATAAAGGCATGTACTCCCAGCTTTTGAAAGACACTGAACAAGATCTACTAACCACTCCCACCTTCCTTTCATCAACTATGCGCCTATTGTGGTTTTGTAAAGTTTTCATTTTTTTTCTTTGCTTTCCTTATGACGACGAGGGCCAACGGACGTTCAACGCTGCTCTCTTGCTAGCACCAGGGGACAACATCCATATAGGAGGTGATTGAATCTGGGAGCTAGGTCGCCATCAAGCTCGTGCATAGGAGCGGTGAAATCTGTCTTCACGACAGCGTCTTTCGACATGCCTCCATTTCCCATGCTGGACCTTTCAAACTAAATCTCTTTAATCTTATTTTAGTCATATTTGCTTGCCATTTTTAAAACATAATATCCATAGAAACAATGCTAGAAAACCAAAGTTTTTCCAACATTGTGAAGACAGATTTACAAGTTTTCTATCTGTTGTTTGATTCCGTCTTAAAAAATTAGACTTCTGCTAAAATGGATCCTAGAGCAATGATGACTACGGAAGACATTGCTACTCTCAGACCGGAAAAATTTATAGGATTACATTTCCGTAGATGGCAATAAAAGATGAGATCTTGGCTAACCTCTCTAGGCTTAGTCTCTGCTATAACTCTTCTTGAGGAACCCGAAACTCCTATCACTCATGTAGATCATGTTAACTCTACCCTTTTCTCAATAGGTGCTACCTACAGTAATCCACTTTCTTCTCCTATATTGTCTCATCTAAAAATATCTAAAGAAATAGATTACATTTGTCATGGTAGAATTCTCTCTGGTTTATCCGACGAGCTTTATGACATATACCATATGCACCCCACTGCTCTCGAATTTTGGAAAGCGTTAGATGATAAGTTTGGAAGCAAGATGTGGGATGAGAACGATATGCCTTTATCCAATGGCTTGAATATAAGATGGTAGAAAATAAGCATGTCTCCGCACAAGATCTTGAATATGAAAATCTTGTCTCTAAGTCTATCGCTGGCGGCCATAAGCTCGAGGAAAATGTACAAGTAGCAACTCTAATCGAGAAACCCCCTTCTTCTTGGAAAGATTTTGCTAAATCTCTCCTTCATAGACAAGATAAGATGAATATATCTTCTCTTGTAAAGTCTCTTCAAACTGAAGATCATCATAGAGCAAAAGACTCTAAGTTCAACCCTCCTTTCTATCTCATAGAACATGTCAACTCGAAAAAGAAACCCTATAAATTCCACCCCAAATCCAAACAATCTTTCAAGAAAAGCAAGCAATCTGATCAGAATAATAACACTGATTCTAAGGGCCAACGCATCTGCTATGTGTGTGGCAAACCTGGTCACTTTGCAAATGTATGCAAGAACCGCAAGGGATAAAGGAAACAACCTCCTAAGAATGCTTAAGTCAACATGATTTCTGTGGGGGACGGCACTTCTAACAGGTTAGAAATCAACTCAACTATTCCAAATATTAGTTATGATAATTGGTGGTTGGATTCTGGAGCAGTATCTCACATCTGTGATGATCGCTCTTCCTTTTCCATCTATCAGGCCGATAGCAGTCGTGTCATCTCCTAGGGTGATGATGTCTCCGTGAAACACGTTGTAGGCTTCAGACACGTGGATTTGAAGCTCACGTCAGGAAAAGTCTTGAAGCTACATGATGTTTACATGTCCCTGGATTTAAGAAGAACCTTATTAGTGAAGTCTTAGTTATCTCACTCGTGATAACATGCACTACTTTGTGACTTTTATATATGACTTCTCTAAGTACTGTTGTGCTTATTTGCTAAGATCTAAAGATGAGCAAATAGAAAAGTTTAAAGTCTACAAAACCCAACTAGAAAATCAAACCTATAAAAACTTAAAAAGGATTAGATCCGATAGAGGAGGTGAGTATACTTCAAATGAATTAAACCAGATCTGTGACGAACATGGCCTTATACATGAAACCACTGCCCCTTATAACCCTCAGTCTAATGGAGTGGTTGAAAGGAAAAACAGAACACTTATCGAGATGGTCAATGCCATGTTAGTTGAATCTGGTTTTAACCAACGATTGTGGGGGGAGGGGCTCTTTTAACCGTAAACTATGTGCTCAATCGCATCCCCTTCAAACACATAGATAAAACTCCTTATGAACTTTGGTTTAATAGGAAATCGGTTCTAAAATACCTTAAAGTATGGGGATGTTTGGCCAAAGTTAAGATTCCTGAAAATAAGAAGAGGATGTTAGGTCCTAAGACCGTGGACTCTATTTTCATAGGATATATAGAAAATAGTAATGCCAATAGCTTTTATAAAATCTGACATCCAAGAAATTAGAGTAAATTCAATACTAGATATTAGACTCATAGATGCAATATACTATGAAAACATATTCCCTCTCAAATCTTCTCTCCCTAGACAAGTTGGTGAATGAACTACAAATTCTAAAAACCTTAAATTCCCTCAAGATACCCCGCAAATCATTGAAGAAGTAAAACCTTTAAACCAAGAAGTGGTTGAGCCCCTTAATGACCTAGGTCGAAGTAAAAAGACTAGAGTAGTTAAGCACTTTGGTCCAGATTTATTACTCTCTTAGTAGAAGAAGATCCCAAGACTTATGGTGAAGCTATGAAATCCATACATCATAGTTTCTGGATTGAAGCAATTGATAATGAAATAAAATCTACAATGAAAATCACAATTGGATTCTAACTGACCTTCCCCTAGGGTACAAGACTATTGGATGTAAATGGGTTTACAGAAAGAAGTTGCGGGCAGATGGTTCCATATATAAGTTTAAAGCTAGGCTAGTGGCCAAAGGATACAAACAGAAAGAAGGTGTTGATTATTTTGACACCGATGCCCCTGTAACTAAAATCACCTCCATCTGTTTTCTTCTCACCTTAGCTGCGATTCATAAGCTTGAAATCCATCAAATAGATGTCAAAACTGCTTTCCTAAATGACGACCTAGAGGAAGAGATTTATATGGATCAATCAGAGGGGTTCGTAGTCTCTAGACAAGAACACAAGGTTTGTAGATTAGTAAAATCTCTATATGGTCTGAAACAACACCTAAGCAGTGGAATGATAAATTTGATAAAACAGTTTTATATATTGGCTTCACTGCTAATGAATCTGATAGATGCATTTATTCTAAGACATCTGAAAATGGCATTGTAATCATGTGCTTGTATGTTGATGACATCTTAATCTTTGGATCAAATTCGGCTATTATCTTTGAGACTAAATCTTTTCTTGATAAAAACTTTGATATGAAAGATTTAGGAATAGATGATGTTATACTTGGTATAAAATTAAGTAGATCTACTTCTGGCTACACTCTAAACCAGTCTCACTATGTAGAAAAGGTTTTGCATAGGTTCGATATGTACCATAGTGTGCTTGTCAGTACTCCATATGACCCTTCACTACATCTTAAGGCACGCACTAGTAATCCTGTGGATCAGTCTAGATATGCTCAAGTCATAGAAAGCTTGATGTATCCAGCCAACTGCTCTAGACCCGACATAGCTTATGCAATTAGTAGGTTGAATAGGTACACTAGTTGTCCTAATACTGATAATTGGAAGGCCTTGGTCAGAGTGTTTAGATAGCTTAAGGGTACTATGGAATACAATCTCCAATACACTGGTTTCCAGCCGTATTGGAAGGCTACACGGATGCAAATTGGATTACATACTCTGATAAAACCAAGTCAACTAGTGGTTATGTGTTTCGTCTAGGTGGTGTTGCAGTTTCTTGGAAACCCTCCAAACAAGCTGTTAGAGCAAGATCCACAATTGAGGCTGAAATTATAGCCTTAGATTTAGCTTGTTGTCAAGCAGATTGGCTAAGAAACCTCTTAATGGATCTGCCCATTGTTTTAAAACCGTTTCCTCCCATCTCTATTCATTGTGATAGTAGATCTGCCATAGACAAAGCTAAACAATCTAAAGATAATCAATGAAAACGGTTTATGAGATTGAGGTATGAAGAGGTGAGAGACTTCATTACCCAAGGTGTAATATCTTTACAGTTCGTAAAATCTGTAGAGAATATTGATTATCCCTCACAAAGGGTCTAGCTAGAAAGCTAGTACTCAGTGCATCGAGGAGGATGGGCCTTTTACCCATCGGTTGAACACCATAGTGGTAACCCAACCAATCCAAAACTGGAGATCCCATGAGGAATGGTTCAAAGGGACAACTAAGCTGTGTCAGTGTTCGATAGAAGCACAAACTTAGGAGTTTTACTCCTGACCTATCTCTATGACGCATAGTGCTTCATTGTTGTCCTGGTAGAGGAAGAGTTTTGCTCTGAATGGAGTCAAGCCATATATGGCAGGGTGTAGGACCGTACAGTACACCCTTGGAGATTCCCACTATGTGAGTGTAACCTTAGGCTGGGGTTTATATGAGTTGGTTATTCTCGCTAGAACACCCATGAAACAGATTCTAGCGAAGGCCTTAATGCGCACACCGATATGAATCTCCTCGTGCCCTCATCTATGTTTGTGTGATTTATTAAAATCCGAATCAGAGAGTCTGGTTCAGACGTAGTTCACCATGTCTCTCCGGATGAAGATGAATCATTGCTAGGCAAGGTTCAAAGCTACAAATTACCAATACTGAACGACATAGTACAATCGTATTTTATTTGTGTTAGTTTTTTATCTTCTTCTTTCTTTCTTTATTAATAATTCTTAAATTTTATTTTTTTATTATTTAGAAGGGTTTATGAAATATGTGAGGGAATGTTGGAGTTCCCTTGTATTTCAAAACATCCATTCCTCTCTCTTTAGTACCATGTGGAATAATTTGAAGGAAGAGAAGGGGTATTTAAGTGTGAGTGTTCCCCAAGCTCATGTGGGCTTTTTAGGGGCATGTGAATTTAAGGCCGTTGGGCCTGAATGCTCGGTAATGTTGGGTGCAACCAACGAGACCATATGAACTTGTTATCATTTAATTTCTTAATGGAGAAAACGGCTCTCTTTTGTCTCTCTGACGGGGAGTCCGTCTATATAAAGGCATGTGCTCCCAGCTTTTAAAAGACACTGAACAAGAGATACTATACACTCCCACCTTCCTTTCATCAACTGTGTGCCTATTGTGGTTTTGCAAAGTCTTCATTTTTTCTTTGTTTTCTCTACGACGACGAGAGACAACGGACGTTAACCGCTGCTCTCTTGCTAGCACCGGGAGACAACATCCAGCTGGGAGGTGATTGAATGTGGGAGTCATGTCGCCATCAAGCTCATGCATAGGAGCGGTGAAATCTGTCTTCACGACAGTGTCTTTCAACGTGCCTCCATTTCCCAGACTGGACCTTTCTAACTAAATCTTTCTAATCTTATTTTGGTCATATTTGCTTGCCATTCTTAAAACATAATATCCGTAGAAACAATGCTAGAAAACCAAAGTTTTTCCAACAGAATAGACGGCATCGAGCCTACCTTAGCATACCTCAGTTACTCTTTAGGAGGTATCCGCCCCAGATAAACAACCGACCTCGCAATGTCCCGCCACCCTGGAAAGCGGTTAGGCATCCGTCAGATGAAAGAAAACATGGCCAAGTATTGGAATGCGTAGAAATAAGAGTATGTTACAAAAAAAATCCCTAAGTTATACACCCAATTTCAATATTATATCAAAATTTTTAAAAGCAACAATGTGATGCATAATCTATTAATTTGGTAACTATGTGATCTTAACAGAAATGGGTTAGCACAATCACCTTTTGGATAGAAAGGGCAGAAATGCCATCCAATTAATATTCATATGCAAAGATAAAACCCTATTCTTTTGGTAATACTATATTCCTGGAGGATTTAATTATTTGCTAAACCTACGGCGATTCGGCTCAAGTATGGGAATGCAATCGGACCCGTCCATCAGATACTCGTGGATAGGGCTCTGTTCTTGTTTGATCTTGCACACAAAACGACTGCTATTGAGAACTGCTCTAGGAGGTTGATGTCGATTTGTTCGTCATGCGGTTTGGTGACTCTAATATGGAGATGAATGTTTTGATGATGGTTGGACTCAGATGATGCTTCATGAGGCCGCTGATGATGGTTCTTTTAAGAGGTTGGAGGGTGACTACTGATCCTTTGTGTGCGAGCTTTGTTGCTTGAAAAGGTTTCCATATGACCTTGACGACGCATGATTATGGCGTCCCCAGATCAAGATACTCAACAACCAACTCACAAACATCAAATTCACATTATAAATACAACAAACACAATAATAATGCAGAGAATAAGTAAAGTAAAAGGAAGTGAGTATGATGCATTCACTTCTCATTGATATATCACAAAATATAATAATAATCATATCCATATATGCAAATATGCCATCAGAGTATAACAAATATGTATCACTGTCTCTCACAAGTAAACAAAAAGTAAAGCAAAGTAGGAAGTGTACGAGAAGAACTTCCAATGTGGCACACCATGTATGGTGCAACACATTCTTGAAAGCCCCTCAAGTGCAATCCTCTACTGATGCGGCAGGGGATCCAAGGAACACATTTGACCACATGGAAGAGGAGTATGTAACTTTGCTACCAACCTAGTACTCGCCCAATCCTCACCCGAAGGAACAGGTGGCAAGAGAGCATATAGCATGAGTTGGCAAAGATATGATGCTTGCTCGTTAGAGAGGGCAAGGCGTGTCAGGCACTAGTCCTTTCCACCCTACACTAGCATCCAATTATATAATGACAATGTCACGACGTGCAATTGTGCATGCGTACATCCTTGGCGAGTACCTAGCGATGACTTAGAACTCACTAATGTCACCTTCTCTTGCAGGAGAAGGATCATCTGTTGTAGCAAGGGCTGCAGCAGACTCTGCTGCACGCCCGTGAGCTGCTCGATCTTAATCGAGCGGTTCTCGTGAATTCACACTTTTTGTGGGTCTGGATCATACGAATTCGTGGGAACCACTCGATCAAGATTGAGCAGCTCCTTGTTTGTTTCCACAAAATTTGAATAGCATAATATAGGGATATAGTGATAAAAATCCACGAAAACATCTTAAAAAAAATGAATGAAATTGCATAGGAATCGAGCGCCACCGCCATACCTTCTCGCAAAAACAGAATGAACACCCATCTTCTTCGCTTCGCAGCAGCACCGTGCCCCGACCATCCTCCAGCCGGGTGAACCGAGGGAGGAGCCCTCTGCCCAGGTGCATCGTCTTTTCCGACCCAATTCCTCCGAGCGACTGAAGGAGAACCCTCTGTTGCTGATCCTGTTTGTGCAAGACGGACTATACAATAAAGAAAGGGGGTGGTTGATGCCGCGACGGGAGGAGGGAAGAGGATAGATAGGAACATGGTCGGAGAGAGAGTATCTTTTCCGTGAGTCGCATGGTCAGAGGGAGAGGGGCTGGAGTTCAGATCAAGGACCTCACCTCCACCCGTGCTCTGTTGATGGTATGGAAGGTCTGGTAAGCTTTGAAAGAAAGAGGGGTCGACCTCGGCAATCCCTTTACCTCGCTACTAAATTTGTTGTGCAAACTTGTCACATGTCACCTTCGAGTCACCAGTCCCGTCCCGAGGTGGACGACCACTGCTCGCCTCCGTGCCCCATGACCCAATCCCGTCGGAGATCGAAGTCTACGTGAGGCGCAACATCACCAATTTGCAATTGCCAATTTGAGATGGCAGGAGACCTCGCAGGTTCCTGTTGCCACCAGCTCTCAACACCTGAAGGCTGTTGGGTTCACCAATCGAAATGGGCAACTCCCCACTGAGCTCGTTGTCATAAAAAGTGAGATGGGTAAGGCTGGAAAGCCCTCCAATGGCACGCGGAATCTCTCCCTAGATGGAATTCGAATGCAAGTGGAGCCTTTGGAGCTTCTCGAGCCGGCAGAGCTCAATGGGGATGGGGCCAGGGTGCCGTTGCTACTAAGGTCGATGACAACCAGTTCTTAAATGGAAACCAACTGCTTCGGGATCTCCCGTAGATGTTGGTGGAGGATATCACCAGTGACCTCAAGGACCTGCGTGGCTGCAGAGTGGAGTGATTAACAGGCCTTGGAGGGCGACGGAAATCAAGGTAATGTCTGTGACCTCTCCATTGGAGTTGCAGGTGATGGAGAACCAATTGCATGGATTTGGGGCTTACGGGTTCCACGAGGAGAGGGCGTCGATGGAGCTGCTGACGGAGAGCTTCCGTGAGAGGAGGGAGAGCTTCCATGAGAGGGTTCAACACCTGTTCCGAGCAGCCGCGTTGGGCGGGTCATGATTTGGCTCATGATTTACTCATTGGATGGACTTAGATAAAGTTAAAGTTAAACGGTACGGATCGTGGTTTAACACGGAGAAGTTCGTCGGATTCAGGTGATAATTATGATGTTTATATAATCATAATTGATAAAATTTCTAGAATTTGTGGTGTAAAAATTTTTATAATAAAATAGCTACAACATTAGATTAAGATGATTTTTTTTACAATTTATCAGAAAATAATAGACACGACAGACTATGCAGTAGGTTTAGCCACAACATAGGATCCGTTCCATCCCCCGCCTCTGATAAATGTATGAAGTATGTTATGAGTAACAACAATATAAAAAAGGGTTTTTATCACTTATGCCCCTCAACAATATAAAAAAGGGTTTTTATCACTTATGCCCCTCTGAGGTATCGCAATTTCAGTTATGCTCCTATCTTTTTGGTAATATCAGTTGTGCCCCTCATTTTTTTCTCCGTTATCACTTGTGTCCTTCCTTCAAATTGACCGTCAATGAATTGACTTAACCATGATTTTTTTCAAACCTTGATGCAGTTAAGAGGGGTATTATTATCCAGACTTCTTCTTCATCTTCTTCCTCCTCCATTTGTTCTTCTTCCTTTCTCTTCATAATTTCTCTCTCTTAGTGACACCTTCATGCATCCATCGAATCTCTAAAATTTTTGCATTTTCAGAGATATATCAGTCATTACGGATCAAACGGTGAATTCTATTGAATTTTTTGATGAATTTTTATGAATCAATTAGTCAAAAATTTATCTTAATTTAACAAAAACTGAAAGCTCTCCAATTTCAGCTAGACAGACGGAGGAGGAGGGTGGAAGGGGGAGGCACGGGGGAGGGGGAGGCGTAGGGGTCGGGGGCGACACGGGGCGGGGGCGGAGGGGCGACTTGGGGGCGGGGGAGGTGGGGGATGGGGGAGACGTAGGTGGAGGGGGAGGCGCGAGACAGAGGGAGGGGGAGGTGCAAGGGGCGGGGGCGACGGGCCAGGGGAGGCGTAGGGGGCGAGGGCGACGGGGGGAGGGTGCGGGGGGCGGAGGTGCGGGGTGTGGTGCAGGGGCGAAGGGCGCACCTCAGGGCAGGGGAGGAGGCACAGGCAACCTGGGGGAGGTGCATGGGCGGAGGACCGAAGCGTCCTGTAGTAGGACTCCCCTTAGAGAGACAGCGTCCCCCACTTTACCGGCGCACAGGGCCTTGACGTGCCGCTCCCAGGGTCCGACGGTCCACGCTCGTTGACGGTGCACACCGTGCTTGAGCGTCCTCGAAAGCCACCTCAGTAGACGAAATCCGAGATCGAGAGAGAGGAAAAAGGAGCGTCCTCGCGAGAGAGAAGGGCGCTGAGAATGAATGGGGTGAATCTTCGTAACCCACACCCACGCCCTTTAAGAGATACTTAAAGGCGTCCGGGCGGTTACGTTTTCGTGAGGAGATAATGGGGCGTAACGCTTGGAAATCAAAACTCGCGGTTACAAAAACCGACTTGGTCTTTGCCACGCCGCAACCGCAGCCGCGCCCGCGCCCGGCCCGGCCCGGCGCGGCGCGGCGCGCGCGCGCGCGTGCGTGTGTGTTGTGGTCTAAAATCCTCTCTAGTCTGTTTCCAGACTGGTCTCAGGACTTCCCACATATAAACCAAGTCTCAGTTTTCTCTCTCCACGATGTGGGACTAAACAGCACCCCACAGGGTTGAGACATTGAATTCCAGGAATTGAGATACATCAATACAACTTGATATTGACCATCAAATTGCATCAAACTATCCCAATACCATTAATTCCAACAATCCCCCACGAATTCACTGTTGAAACACGAAGAGCCAAGAATCTCGGGTTTCCACACTCTGCTTTCAGTAAAGGTACCTTCCGGTTTGAACCATTACCTGAGTTATCCCCTTTCACCATCACAGGAATAAAGTGAACGATGTCTTGAACTTTAATCCTTTGATGTAATGGTATCGAGAGGTAACAACGGAGTGAAGTCTATGGTGACAATCTTCTGGTTTTGGTGCTATTAATGGCCTTGCACCCTACCCTGTTTCATGAGTATATTAAAGGATAAACCCTCATCCTTTATCTGCGGCCCACAGAAATACTCATATAGGTGGCATTCTCCAAGGATGCACTGCTCACATCCTGCTTATAAAAGCTTGAATCCATTAAGAGCATAATGCTCAACCTTTTCCTGCAGCTTTCAGGCACTCGACTTTTCAGGGATATGACTCACATGCAAAGTATTTCATAATGAGTGCCAACCAGTTCCCCTTACAGCTTGTTTTCCCATTGAACCTATTTTGTAGGATCTCCACTCATTTAGGTTGGGTTGCTACTGCGGGTAAACTCTCAGTGGGTTTCAGCCCCATCCCAAGTCTGGATTTTTGGACTAAAGATCTATCAAGTCCCTTTGTAAGTGGATCTGCCGTGTTATCTTTGGTACCAACAAATTCCACAGCAATCACTCCAGAAGACACCAAATCCCTAATAGACTTAAGTCTAACTTGGATATGTCTTCTTGTTTTCTGATTGTACTTTGAACTCTTTACCTTAGCAATAGTAGTCATGCTATCACAATGTAAAGAAATTGCCGGTATCGGCTTACCCACCATGGGCATCTCAGAGAGAAGCTCCCTAAGCCATTCAGCCTCAATACCTGTTGTGTCCAAAGCACACAGCTCTGCCTCAAAAGTAGACCGTGCCAAAATGGTCTGTTTCACAGACCTCCAGGAGACTGCACCGCCTCCAAGGGTAAATACATACCCAGTCACACCGTTACTCCCGGAGTCCTCCATTTGACCTATCCAACTTGCATCACTATATCCTTCTAAGACAGGAGGATATTTACCATAATGCAGTCCAAGAAGTGTAGTACCCTTAAGGTACTTCAACACTCGATCCAAGGCCACCCAATGAGTATGGTCAGGACAGCTCGTATATCTACTTAACTTTGCGACCGTGAATGAAATATCAGGTCGAGTACAGTTCGCAAGATACATCAAGCTTCCTATAATCTGGGAATATCGTAGCTGTGCTACAGGTACTCCACTCTTGTTCTTGCAGAGGGGTTTAGATGAATCATAAGGAGTGCATACAGATTTACAGCTCTGATAGCCAAAATTTTCAAGAACCTTCTCAGTATAATGTGACTGAGACACAGCTATCCCATTAGCAGATCTAATCAGTTTGAGCCCCAAAATCATATTAGCAACTCCTAAGTCCTTCATCTCAAACTTACTGCTCAAGAACCTCTTGGTTTCTTCCACTATCCTTATGTTTGATCCAAATATCAAAATATCATCTACATATAGGCATAAGACAACAAACATATCACCTTTAATCATAGAGTACACACATTTATCGGATTCATGAACAATAAAGCCATAAGACTGGATAGTCTTATCAAACTTGTCATGCCACTGTTTCGGAGCTTGTTTTAATCCATAAAGAGATTTTACAAGCTTACAGACCTTTCTCTCATTACCAGATGCTACGAATCCCTCAGGTTGGTCCATATAGATCTCCTCCTCAAGATCACCATATAAAAAGGCAGTCTTCACATCCATTTGATGAATTGTGAGATCATGTATGGAGGCCAACGCAATGAGCATCTGAATCGTAATCATTCTAGTAACAGGAGAATAGGTATCGAAATAATCAATACCCTCTTTCTGTGTAAAACCTTTGGCTACAAGTCTTGCCTTATATTTTTCTATGGATCCGTCCGGTCTAAGTTTTCTTCTGAATACCCATTTGCTTCCTATGGTGGAACACCCAGGAGGTAGATCGACCAATTCCCACGTGCCATTTGAAATGATTGAATCCATTTCAGATTTAATAGCGTCCTTCCAATGCCTTGCTTCAGTAGAAGCCATCGCATCCTTGTATGTGGGAGGATCACCCTCGATTTGGTAGGAGACAAAGTCGCTACCTAAATCCTTAGCAATCCTAGGTCTCTTACTCCGTCTAGGTTCAACATCCTCCAAGAATTCATTGGGTTCAGAAGAGCTAGCCCCCACATTTGACATCTCTTCTATTTGTTGTGGAATAGAACCAGATGTTGAGGCTACGTCACTAGTCAGATATTCAGGAATCCCCTTTTTCATTGGAAAAATATCCTCGAAAAATGTAGCATCACGAAGTTCAACAATAGTATTAGAATCTATGCCTGCGATCTCAGACCGAATTACTAAGAATCGATAAGCATAACTATTTTCCAGATACCCCAAGAAGACCGCGTCAACTGTTTTGGGTCCAAGCTTCTTTCTCTTGTGTTCTGGGACTAAGACCTTAGCCAGGCATCCCCACACTTTAAGATATTTTAGGCTTGGTTTCCTATTTCTCCAAAGTTCAAATGTACTCTTATCTTTATGCCTTAAGGGAACTCTATTCAGAATATGGCAGGCCGTATTCAAAGCCTCCCCCCACATGTAAGATGGTAGCCCAGAACTTTGTAAAAATACGTTGACCATATCAGTTAGGATCCTATTCTTTCGTTCTGCTATTCCATTGGACTGTGGTGAATATGGTGCAGTGATCTCATGAACTATGCCAAATAGTTTGCATTGTTCATCAAATATCTTAGATATGTATTCACCACCCCTATCTGACCTTAGACGTTTAATTACTTTCCCGACTTGTGTTTCTGCTTCATTCTTAAACATAAGAAAATTTTCTAAGGCTTCATCCTTAGTTTTAAGCAGATAAACATAACAGTATCTACTGCTATCATCTATGAAGGTGATAAAATATCTTTTGTTATCTCTAGTCATCACACCACCAAACTCACAAATATCAGAATGAACTAAGTCTAGAATTTCAGTTTCCCTATTCACAGAATGAAAAGGCTTTCTAGGCAACTTAGCTTGAGCACACATTTCACATTTGTTGAGTTTGTCTGTAGTATGATTAGGAATCATGTCAAGTTTCATCATTCTTTTCATACAATTGAAATTTACATGTCCTAGCCTAGCATGCCATAAATCAGTAGATTCAATATTTGAAACAACATAAGTAGAAGAATCAAAACCAAAAATATTATTAACTGAACTATCAATGTCACATCTTATTCTAAATAAAAGATCATGATCAGCCAAATATCCTTTTCCAAAGAAAATACCATGTCTAAGAAAAACTACTTTATTACATTTAAAGTCTAATTGAAAACCCTCTCGAACTAATAAAGAACCAGACAAAACATTCTTTTTAATCTCAGGAACGTGCAGCACCCTGCGCAAAGTCCAAACTCGTCCAGTTGAGAATCTCAGCTCGACTTGTCCGGACCCAAACACCTTGGCTGCAGATCTGTTCCCCATCATTACTGTTCCACCGGCTGAAGCCTGATAAGACACAAAGAATGTTCTATCAGTACAAATATGAACATTTGCACCTGTATCAACAAGCCACTCATTAGGCTCGTTTACAAAATAGAGTTCTGGGTTCACTGAGACATACCCCTCACCGGACCCGCCTCCCTCAGTCAGCACAAGAGCCTGAGGAACGACATCCGTAGACTTCTGTTGGGTCTTCAGAGAAGGGCAATCCTTCTTCCAATGTCCAACCTGTCCACACTGCCAGCAAGGTTTGTTCTTTGGTTTTTTCTGGATTTTTCCCTTGGCTTTCAGTTTCTTATTTTTCCCTTTAGCAATGTTTCCTTTTGAGGTTATCACATTAACCTTAGGGTTCACATCTACAGGCATCACAGGTTTTTGTTTCCTATGCTCCTCTTCAATGGCTATCGAGACCATCAGATCATCCAGAGAAATTTTCCCCTTCCTGTGCTTTAAGAACATCCCAAAATCTTCCCAGGACTTGGGAAATTTCTCAATGATCGACATCACTTGAAACTTTTCAGGAAGTTTCATTTCTGCCTCGGCTAACCCATGGAGTAATAACAAAAACTCATGAGCCTGTTCCGAAACCGATTTGCCCTCAATCATCTGAAATTTCAGGAACTTGGATACTGAGTATTTTTCAATACCCAGATCCTCCGTGTTATATTTCTTATCCAGTTCCTCCCACAGATCCTTCGCGGTTTTGGTAGATGCACCATAGACATCGAACAGAACGTTCGATAGTGCAGTGAGAATGCACCCATGACACAGACGGTCATGTTCTTTCAACGCATCCGCCATCTTAACCGTCTCAGGATCCGGATTTTGTTCAGATAACTTAGGGCACTCGGTTTCCATAACCAAAATCAGGCCAATCGTGGTCAGCCAGATTCTCATGCGTTGTTGCCAACGCTTGAAATTCTGACCCCCGAATTTCTCTGGCATACCAGTGAAATCCACACGAGACCGAAACCTCAAATCCGACATTTTTCTTATCACGTTATAACGCTGTCTCTCTAAGATTGTTGAGAAAAACGTCAACAGCATACATACAAAAATCCATACGACCACAGATTTACAGAACAGATTATCATATGTATGAATCCAGGTTAATAGTGATAAGAGAAATATCCGTTTAATAAACATATGCATATTCGCGCAAGGGAGAAATCCGGAAACCAAAATCATGAAAAACAATGCGACAAAGAAAAGTAGAGTTAGATATCACAACCGAAGCGTCCTGTTGTAGGACTCCCCTTAGAGAGACAGCGCCCCCCACTTTACCGGCGCACAGGGCCTTGACGTGCCGCTCCCAGGGTCCGACGGTCCACGCTCGTTGACGGTGCGCACCGTGCTTGAGCGTCCTCGAAAGCCACCTCAGTAGACGAAACCCGAGATCGAGAGAGAGGAAAAAGGAGCGTCCTCGCGAGAGAGAAGGGCGCTGAGAATGAATGGGGTGAATCTTCGTAACCCACACCCACGCCCTTTAAGAGATACTTAAACCCGCAGCCGCCGCCGCCGCCGCCGCCGCCGCAGCCGCGCCCACGCTCGAGCCCGGCCCGGCGCGCGCGCGTGCGTGTGTGTTGTGGTCTAAAATCCTCTCTAGTCTGTTTCCAGACTGGTCTCATGACTTCCCACATATAAACCAAGTCTCAGTTTTCTCTCTCCACGATGTGGGACTAAACAGCACCCCACAGGGTTGAGACATTGAATTCCAGGAATTGAGATACATCAATACAACTTGATATTGACCATCAAATTGCATCAAACTATCCCAATACCGTTAATTCCAACAGGTGCGTGGGCAAGGGGAGACGCGGTGGAGGTAGGGAACCAAGGAGCTCGGACGCAGAGAAGCAGGGGGAGGAGCTCGGTGGCGATCAGAGAGACGTGGGGGCGGAGGGAGGGGCTGGGGGTGGTCGGGAGGAGTCGATGGAGGAGTAGGAGGCTGTAAGGAGGAAGAGAAGGGGACGAAGAGGAAGAGGATGTGGGAGGAGGAGGAAGAAGAAGTGCTTGGACATTGCAGTCCAATTTTTAAAAGTAATTCATATTGTGTCCTTAAAGTTAACGTCCGTTTGTGTTGGAGATGGACGGCAATTAACCCAAGGGGCACATGTAATATATTGGCAAGAACTTGGGGGTACAACTGATATTCCCAAAAAGATATGAGCATAATTGATATTGCAATATCTCGAAGGGGCACAACTAATAAAACCCTATAAAAAATATCCATTGCTACAATCTCATATTTTTATTAATTTAACTGGGTGAATATAAATTTTCAATTTTTTTACTAAGCAATTAGCATATCGTTGCTAAAGCAACTAACATTTTCAAAATTTGCATTTCTAAGCCCTTTTCACCAAGTTATTTGTCATCATGATTTGAGGATCATCATCCAGTCTGTAATAATATCATTTCATAGGTAACCCTATGATTAACAAATGCGCTGACCTTAACTTCTCTTATTCCAGTTCCGCATGATTGTTGCGATTATCCAAAGAAAGTGGACTTTGAATATTGGATGTTCAAATTTGTCAATATCCTTCTATTATCTGAATTATAAATACTGCATATTGATTGCTGCACTCTCTACCAATTGGCGTGTATATTCTTTATTCAGATCATTGCACTATCTTGGCTGGCGGTTAACAGAAAGGTTTGTATCAGTTTAATGACATGAAATGCATTAATTGTCAAATTTGAATATGTTCGCTACAATAAAATGAGTTTACAGTGTCACTTTTTTGACATCCATTATCACATCGTCCATTACTAAATATATTAAAAGGAGTGATGATTAGTTTGAATTTTGAAAAACAGAAATGGATAGCCATTATTATATGGACCATAACTTTATTGATGTACCAATAAATATGGCATTGGTCACGAATTTTTTAAAAGGTCATTTCGTAATGAGTAATATTTGTCACTATGTATTTAACACCCGATGATATGATAACGTATTTTTCTATAAAAAAACAGCTCTATAGATTCATTTTATTGCAGTGGTTTTAACCAATCTCAATTCACAACACAACACCAACAAAGTTGATCTTCCACGAAATCATGAATGTCGATATATGGAATTATTTTACACGAAGGGTCAAAGTCAAAATAAAACAATAGAACTATAAGGCTTCGTTTGGTTGCAGGTTGGGTTGGGTAGCGGTGTACCTCTCCTTCCAACCTTCCCAATCCTCCTCCTCACAGGGGTACCACGATCCAACCCAATCCTGCTCAATCCTGCAATCAAAAGAAGCCTTAAGAAAGCTTACACAAAAGAATAAAACGCAACTTATACTGTATTATTTCATGAGCCATCATCCGTGGAGCTTTTACCCCTTTATTCCAATCAAACCCAAATCAAGATAAGAATACTGACTAAACAGAACATATAAGATGCTCACGATTTATTCACGGAACACCAAACACAGACAAGTGTAGAGAAAAAATAATCCACAATCCCAGACGACGCCAGCATACCGATCAGATCTTCGAATGGAGCACCCCATTCGAAGCCCTCAGCAATGGGCAACGCACTTCTTGCAGTCCAGGTAGCAGCTGCTGCTCCCGCCTCCGGCGCCGCCGTTCTTGCCGGACTTGCTCCAGCTCTTGGTGCACTTGGGAGGGCACTCCAGCTTCTTCTTGAAGCACGGTCCCTTCTCGTTGCACACCACGCTGGTGGGGAACTTGAAGTCCTTGGGCGAGGGCCACGGGAAGTTTCCGAAGCTGCCCCAGGGGAAGTCGTCGCCAAGCCCCCGTGCTGCCGCGTCCGAAGGGAGGACGACCACGAGGAGGAGGAGGGAGCAGAAGAGGATGGCGACGGTGGCCTTCATGGCTGCTGTTGGGCAATGAGAAGCGATTGCTGCTTGAGTGAGAGGAAGGTCATCGGGTTTTAGGGCTTTTAAAGGAGGCCGGCTCGGGAACGTGAGCTCACGAAGTGGTAGAGTAGATCGAGTTCTTTGTTAATTTTGTGGTTTTCTGTGTATACGTGCAGCCATGTTGTGGGAGGTAAGGTGGGAGCAGATCATCTCCTCTGCTGCAGGTGTAACTAGAGCAGGGCCTGCTGTTTTCCTTTATTTATTTATTTTTTTCCGAAAATCGTTCAAAAATCCAACCTTGGATAGGATGTGTGTTTATTTTTCTACAGAGCACCAAGTTTCGTTTTGATCAGATACTCTTCACTGATTTTCCTTAAAGATCAAAGAGAAGTCAACATAAATTGAACTCAAAAACCAAAATGAGAGAAATGTCAGAATGAAACAAAACTTGTGGGTATGCAGAAGAAAATGCATACATTTGATCCGCATGGTTGAATTTTTGAAAAGATTTTGGCAAAAATATAAAGGATACTACAACCCCTGATGTAGTTACACCTACTGTAGTAGAGGATTTGGTCCCATGTAAGGTGGGACTCTTGGAAGCAGAATCAAGTGTCGGTCCCAAATATTTCATTTAGGGTGTGTTTCGTACCCGGGTTAGGACAGGTAAATTAGTATGAGGTAACACATTTTTGTGTTTTGGTGTTTGGATAGAGGGTTAACTAGAGGTGGATTTGTAGTGAGTTTGTTGTAATATGATTGTATTGAAATTTGGGAAAGTGAATAGTTATTGTGATGCGATTGTATTGAAGTTTGGAAAAGTAAGTAGAAGCTGAATAGTTTATATTTTTTATATAACATGATATAATATATTATTTTTTGATAGAGTGGATGAAAAGAATTGATTTATTTAATATATTAAAAAAGAGAAAATGTGTAACACACATTAAAAAGAGAAAGGAGTGGGTTAAGGGGAGTAAACCCCCCTTTACCCCCCTAACCGAACAACATCTTAGGCTTTTTCAGTTTTTTTTTTGTCTATGTTGCTGACAGGTGTGAACATGTCGGTTTGGGTCGGGGAGCTGTGAGATGTGTGTGCATTGGTATGTAAGGAGGCAACGGGCAGCGGTGGTGTCAATATGTTGGAGGTAGGGATGAGCTTGGAATAGGGGTGTACATGGATTAGATTTTAGCTTAATCTATGTTCAATCTGTACTTAACGGATTTTGGTTTTTTTCAATCCGATCCAATCCATTGAAAATATAAATCCGATCCAATTCATCGGATTACGGATTGGATCGGATTTTTAGTACTCACATATTGTCACAACATAATTTGAGATCAAGTTTTTATAATACTAGACCTCGTTCTATGTGATATTATAAACTAGATGCTAATAAGATCAAATAGTTAAATAGTGTATATATATAAGGCAAAAAAATTATATTATATATCACCATATAATTTTAAATGGAGGTACTAATAAGATCAAACAACTAAAGAAAAGATACACATTTTATGTATCAAAAACTAGAAAGTGGACCTTTGAAAAATTTCATATATTCTTTGAAACTACATATATTTTGATCAAATAAGTTATACCTGAAAAAATTAGGAGATGCTTCGTGGGAGAGAGAAAGAACCATAGGTCCACAGTGATGCGTGAGGGAAGCGACACCACAGTGACGCGAAGCACAATGAGGGAGGTGTCGAGTTGGTATTGCACCGCAAGAAGCTATCACATTGGAGGGAGAAGGAAGACTATTTCATCGTGCGCGCTAGGGAGATGATGTTTCGTTGCACGCACGAGGGAGATGGACGCGCGCAAAAACAGGGTAGATGGTGAAATGATGTTGCCATCCACGAGGGTGGGTTCACGGCTTGCAGATGCGAGTTGTTGTTGGGGGAGAGCTTTAGGTCACAGAGGGGAGGGAGGAGGGGCTGGCGGTTAGGGTTGGGGAGATATTTAGGTCACAGAGGGGAAGGTAGGGGGTCTTGTGACTTGCGAGTATGCGATTGGGAATTTGGGAATTGGGAGGGATTTAGGTGGGTTGAGGAACTTGCGAGTGGGTATTGGGAGTTTGTGAGGGATTTGGCTTTTTGAAAAGTGAAAAGGGCTAAACTTAGGCGAGTATCTTGAAATGTAAGAGGGTAATTTTGGGATTTAAAAAAGAAGAGAGGCTAGTTTGATTATTTAGAAATAAAAGGGGTCACAAATACATTTAACTATATAATCTGTACTGATTATAGGAATGAAATATTATGTATTTTTTATGTATTTGTTAATGGATTGGATCGGATTGGATTTGATTAACGATCCAATTAAATTCATAATTTAACGAATTTTCAAAATATCAATCTAATACAATTCATTAGAATGACAAAATCAAACCAACCCAATTCAATAGCATCAGATTGGATCGGATTACGGATCAATATGCACCACTAGCTTCGTATATGTCGACCCAACCCAACTCTATGCCTGACCTGCTAAAACCCGACGTTTCATTCATAACATAGACAAAATTTAAAGTATATCCTCAACACAGAAAGCAACCCACAATCCCAACAAAGAATATATTGCTGAAACGATCTCTCCCCCTCCTCATGCGACACGCAATGAATACCATCGCGTTGTTCTGGTCCTTCACACAATACGCCAGAGTTCCTTCGAAGATTTCGAGATCCACTGTCATGACGAAACAACATGCCATCCACATCCGATCTCCTCTACTTCGTTGCCATCATACTATCCGTAAGAAGGGTCAAGGTGTCCGATTGCGGCAAAGCAACACACTGAAGTGCCTCCGGTCGTTTCGAAGTAAGAAGGTTCAGGTTGCTGGCGCATCAGATCGAGAATGGAGCTGCCAAAGGCTTTATTGCCGCGGCACTGCATGTAGGTGGGAAGAGGTGCGGTGGGGAGTCGCCGTCGAGGACGTGGTGAAACCAATTCGGAGGAGACAAGAGTCAAACCGTCAAGAGTTCGTCAAGACCTTTCTCTCACATGATGAACCCTTTACACACATATCCAGGGTTCAATGCGGTTGTCTCCTCCCTTCATTTTTCCTACTTTTTATTTTTTTTTTAAATTTCTGCTATGAATATTCGTTATTACATCTTTATATTATATCATTCAAATTTCGTGTGAAATAAAGACTTTTGCAATCTCATATATATGAGAAAAATTGGATTGCCTCCTTAGAGGAGCTAACTTAGTTTCCCCCACCTCGTTTTCTTATTTTTTAAATTTCTTTTGAAAATTTCTTCCGTGAATATTCATCACTATATTCATATATTATATCATTCAAATTTTGTGTGAAACAAAGATTCCTACGACCTTCATCTAGATAGTCATTTTTTAACGGTTGCATAATTATTGAAATCGACCTTGTTTGGATGGATGCCGCAGAAGTCTCTGTTTCGCACGAAATTTGAATGACATAATATATGGATATAATGATGGATACTCATGGAATAAATTTAAAATAATAATAATAAATGGAAAAAATAGAGTCGGGGGCAACCCCATTTAACCCTATATGCTTGCCGTATTTTTTCTTTTTCTTTTTTTGAAAATTACTTCCGCAGAAATTCATCACTATATCTTTATATTATGTTATTCAAATTTCATGAGAAACGGAGACTCAAACGACCTCCATCCGGACAAACATTTTTAACGGTTGCAGAACTATTGAAATCAACCCCGTCTGAATTGAAGTCGTACGAGTTTCTGTTCCGCATGAAGTTTGTATGACTTAATACATGGATATAATAATGAAAATCTACGGAATAAAAAATGGATAAAATAGGATGGGAGGAGCTAAATTAGCTTCTCCTAGAAGGCAACACATTTTACCCATATATATGTGTGCGTGCGTGCGTGTGGAAAATAGGAGTATGCTCTGTATGAGCATTAGCTTACATGTTCACACCTTTTCCCAGTATTGTTCTTATTTTTTCAACCATATATCACCATGGTGTCATTAAAAATTGAACTTTATTCAAAACTTTTATTTATTTCTATCTACCCATCAAGACTGACAAATTTTAAAATTGCGACAACCGATCCTCTCTATGTGGAAATGTTAAGAATATATGTTTTATACAGAATTTGTAGTGCATATTCTACTTAGTAAATTCTAGTAGGATTTTATTTTTAAAAATAAATAAACATTTGAAAGAAAAAAAAGGAAGCATACTCATGTATGCTCCTAGACAGCACAATCCTATATATGTATATAAATACTCTCAGTAAAATTTCTCCGATTAAAGGCCAACGCAATGCCTCTGATTCAAACTTTCAAGATCCAACGATAATGTGTGCTGACGGTTTGCCTTCCCAAGATGTAAGCAACATCTACCCGTTCCTTTCAGAAGAGAGCATGGATACTAATAATATATACATCTCTTGTCTTGTTTGCCTCCCAGAATTGAAGAATGGCATCCTCAAGCGCAGATTCAAGGCAGCTCTTGGCTGATCTGCTTGATTGTCCCATCTGTATGGGTTTTATGTCCCCTCCAATCTACCAGGTAAGCAAGTGATCCTTTCCCCTCGTCTCCTTTGTGTCTGATTAATTTAGAAAGCCTCGCTTATTTCTTGCTCCTTGGGATGATATCAGTGTCCGAATGGCCACATTCTCTGCTCCAACTGCAAGGTTAAAGTGAAAGATAGCTGTACGACCTGCCGCAGGAAGATGGGAGTTATACGGTGCTTAATCATAGAGAAGATGGCGGACGCCATAGAGTTTCCATGCAGGTACCACGACAAAGGATGCCCGAGATCCCTAAAATACGAATCGAAACTAAGACACGAGCACAAGGAGTGTAAGCATAGGCCTTACAGCTGCACCTTCCCATGCACTCCTTCTTGTGCTGCCAATGGCGATATCCAGACGCTCTTGACCCACATGAGTTACGTTCATAAACTACAAGATGCGATACCCAGTCATAAGATCTTGGTCATGATTGCTCTCGAGTAAGTTGTCTCCCTCGTTCAACAGCATGGATTTAATACTAACAACGTAGGATCTGGACGACTTTAAAACAGGTTAAATCGTATTCCGTTATTTATTACGCAGGAATAACATAGCATGCTGCTAGATTCAATGGTTATATTTGGTGTATTTCACATTGGATCTTGTTAATCATTGTTACTTCAGCAATAAACAGTAAGAATCTTAGTGGCTCTTACGTATGGATGGCCATTGAGATGGAATATGTGACGAGCTTCAAATATAAATGTGCAGATCAATTTTCATATTTAAGATGCTGTTCATTTAAATTCGCTCTATACGCTAATTATTTTATCCAGACCATCGCGGACGATCCAGATATTAATAAGAAAAGACGAATGGACGAAGCACCAAATGCATTCATCGTCTACAGTGGTACAGGTAAGGCATACCTAGAGTTATAATGCGGATTAAATCCATCATATTTTTTATGTCAAACAAATTCCTCGTATCTTATTTTTTTTAGGTTTTCCGGTGCTTTGAGGAGTATTTCTTTCTCCACATATGTGCATTCCCTTCTTCTAGAGATGAGATTCTTCAGATATACCTGACGTTCATGGGTGAAACTTCGGATGCCGAGAGGTTTCGATACCGATTGGAGATGGTAGGCAAAGGCAACAAGACGACTTGTGAGGGGGTGCCCGTGAGTATTAGAGAAGGGAAGGAGAAGATCCATGATGCAACACGAGGTTTGGCCCTCCTCACATCTTCACGACGTAGGAAGCTTGGCGTGAGGGGTGAGATCTTAAGATTGCAATCTAGATAATTGCGTTCAATGTAAATGGACAACAAATGGTTTTTTTGTCTACGCCTTAAGACTTCTCTCTTTGCCTTCTTTTGGCCAGAGTCAATTGTTCTTGCCTTCTCCGTTGCTTCATTTTCTTTTTGAGGATATATTGTATCAAGATAGAGTTAATTAATATATAGTGGTCAGGTAAAGCCTTTTTATCTTCAAGCTTGAGAGATGTGATTATGATTTCGTTCTAAAAGATGATAGTCGAAAAGAAAATTGGACCGAGTATTGAATCGGGTCGGATCATCGGTCTAAATCGGCCGAACCGGTGATGATGTCAGCATAACGTTATCATTCCTATCAACTCGGAAAAAACCGAATCAAGCTTAATTTATTGGTCCGATCGATCGAACCGGTTTTCTAAATCAATAAAATCCGATACATATATGTAAATATGTATTTATATATTAATAAAATAATTATTTAAAATATCAAATCTTTCAATAAAATAACATGATGTCTACTTCGAGTAAAACTCTACAAAGGTAGTCGCATTTTCTAGCATTATATACGAATATAATAATGCAATAATTTATTTATAATTGTTTCTAGAAAATTACTCTAAGAAAATAGTGGTAGAAGTCATATTCCAAAAAAGAGAGACATAATTGAAATTGCATAAGTTAAGAAGGACACAAGTGATAAAAACCTTATTATTTCATTATTTAAATCTTTGTTTTTTTGAAAATATACTAAATCATCAAAACAGGGTCAAACTTGGTCAGCTCAGTTCAACCGCCTGGATCGGTGGTCGACTGGTCGGACTTGTTTTTTATTTTCTATTTTTTTAAAATTAATTAATAAAGCCGACCAAACCGACCGAGTCGAGACCGGTTCCTGTTCCATCCGATCAACCCGATTTTTAAACCCTGAATAAAAGTGATATACGGTTTTTCCTCGTCATATCTTTGGCTTTTAAGTGTATAACAATGACTAAATGTCTTGTCCTTTTTTGTTATTACTATGCTATTGCAACGATTAAAACACACTCGTGATGAAAAAATTAAAAAATAAACTATTATACGTACGAATCTTTAGCAATGCATATCCTATCAATTACGAATTAGATGAACAAAAATATTTTGCAAAAAAAAATAATACTATTGTTATATTTAACATTAGAACATCTGTCGACGAATACCTGATATATTTGTTGTAGTAGGTCACTTTTTTACAATGTAACTAGATTGAATATACCATCCTCCTCACATGTAATATAAGACAAAAACATTAACCAAAAAAATAGGGAATAATATTATATTACTTATGAAAAAAACATTGTAAAATTGTAAATCAATCTCTTCAATTGTAAAACAACGACGTTCTAGTGACAATACAATGTCAAAATTTCTAAAACCACCACATAATTAAATTTCAGTTGCTATCGGAAAAAAAAGATTCTTCAACAATGATATACCTTAGCAACTAAGCTTGGAGCCTTGGAGAACAATACAATTTGGGGTTTTGGTAGTGGGATTTGGGTTTCTCGTGCATGAGGGGTTAGGAGCCTATGGCATCAACCGTGTTTGGCGTGAGAGGAGGGAGCTGGCAGGGGACATATGTCCCTGACTAAGGCTTGTGGGCCACATTTGGACTGGGTCGTGGGCTCAATCTCGGGCCATACTACGGGCCACCACTCGGGCCTATGTCGGGCCGAGTCTTGGGCCGGGTCGGGTTGGGCCATGCCAAGCCTGAGCCCGGCCCAAAAAAATTTTGGGCCGATTTTTTAAGCCCAGGCCCGACCCAATGTCCTCTTGGGCTTGGGCTGGGTCGGACTTTTTGCGCCAAACTTCGGGCTAGGTCGGGCCGGCCCAGCCCAATGCCCATCCCTACTCCCAGTTCCTATCGCCTCCATAAGAATATACGCTGTCGTCTCTCGTCTCGCCCCTCCATTTTGCACTCAGATCACCCCTTGCAGAAGCTTCAGATCTCCAACCATCGTTCGACGTTCCTTCATGTAATTACTTGAATCTGTAGGTCTCGTCGCCTGCAATCCGCAAGGATCGAAGCGTTGACAGGGTGTTGGGGATGAACTTGTCTGCGGACATAGATGGTATTAATGGAAGTCAGGAAGGACAAAACCGACAGGATACTTGGAGTCTTCGGGAGTGCCAAAGAGTTGAGAGGACAAAAATGGAATTTCAGCAAAAGAAATTAATAGCGATCGGGGGTGTCTCCCCCGCTTAATATATGTTATAGATTATCAAATCATGATAGCTTCAAGCTTCAATCCCTCGTCCTTTGATATCGTGGTATCGTTCTTCTCGAGGAGTTTTAGTTTAGAATTGCTTTGATGACGATTTCTGATTTTATTATAGTTTTCGATAATCTCTACTTTTTCGTTGGATGAGGTTATTGTCATAATCTTTTCGTAAATGTTTTAATTAAACTTTGTAGTGTCTATATCATCATACAATATATGAAAGCCCGTGGAGTAGGCACTGTTCATACCCTATCTCCACGGGTCCTAATTTACCTTCTCTGTTCCATAAAATTCCAATTATGCCCGTCCGTTGCATGCTAATCTACCGGCTTCATACGTGTTGCCAACCTCTACAAGTGTTAAACAGAAGCCATACATCACCCTCTTCCAAACATGTGTAGCATACCACCAACCTTAACCCCATCCCTTCTCCATGTATCATCCGCTACAAGTTATCTCTTGTCCATCTCATGTCAAAAGATCTTATCCCCATCTCTCCCGTATCCACTGCCCTACATATCTATTTCCGTTGTGGTTTTGCCGCTGCGGTTGCCAAGCTCGTGAAGATGAGAGGAAAAAGAGATTTGGCTCTCCATTGGTGGGCTCCAAAGGAGCCTAAATACCTTCCATATTTTTACTTTTTTGGAAAATATCACCATGTATATTCATCTATATATCCCTCCAAACACCATTCAAATTTCATCAAAAACAAAGACTCATATACCCTCTATATAGAACAGGTCGATTACAACAATTCTAAGACCGTTAAAATTACATGTTCAACCGTAGGGCAGGGAAGCTCTGTTTCTGACAAAATTCGAATGACATGTTGGAGGGCCATATTGATGAATACACATGATGATATTTTCCAAAAAAAAGTAAAACAAATGTGGAAGATATAAGCTCCGTTGCATGTAAAATTACATGCACCTAGATACATACTCCTCATCCTATATGTGTGTGTGTATGTATGTATATATGTATGTATAAGGACAAATGATAGTCAAAATATTATTATAATAGACTCATTTTGTTGCAGCATATATGTAGGAAGAGTACAGTTCATCTTTCGCAGTCTTAGAAAAAGCCAAAAAGGTGTTCGTGCTCTCTTCTCCTTTCCTTTTCGCTAAAAAGGAAAAAATGAGAAGGTCAACCTAGCAGTGCCGATGGCAGTTATTTGCCATAACTCCGAGTCCAAAAATTCTCCCTACTTGGATGGAGTACGCCATTTTGGCTCTAAACCAAAAGGAGATGAACCGGAGGCCCAAATCGGTGTAGAAGGTTGAGTTGATGATGTTAAGTAAGACACCATGCACCCATGCATTACTGTCCTTTTAAACAAGGACGTGAATTGGACTATTAGTGACAGAATCGTCAAAATTTCCAATTGGTTAGCCGCTTATACCCACAATGGTTTATGAATTGATACAATAGAACAACTGATACACAACTACCTTCTCTAACATAGAAAAGACCGCAGTAAGATCGTCTAGTTGCATGCGCATCATAAAGCTTCATGGACCATCTGAACATGGTAGGTATGGTCACTGATACCAGACATTATGCATTTATAGAAATCTGATTATCTATCCTTTTGGAATGAAGAATACCATGGTCCGAGATCTGAAATATTACCATGGAAACCATTGATATCATGGTTTCATTAGCCTTCAGTCAGCAGTCCTTCAGTTGAATGTCCATGATGCATGCAGTTGTGTATTTTGCATGGCTTTTCATCCTTGAATGGTTTGGCAGGAGCTGCAGATCTCTGCTGCTGGACTCAGCCTGCAGCCGAACACTGATGGTTGCTCGCGGCTACAAAAGGAGTTTACCCAGGTTAATTTTCAAACGGGCATCCGAGTTTCCCGATGTAGTAAACAATAGATGTTGGGCCATCATTTATCTCCGGAAAGAAATTTCTTCAGCACCTTTCCTAAGCTATAACTGTAAAGGTTTAACACTGGAAAGAATGCTTTGAAAATGCAACTGTCTCTGGAAGAACAAAAGATCCACAAAGCATCCATTTTCCAGGCGCAACAAGGCGGACCCTGTGAACTTCCACCTCAACAGCTGACACTGAGAGAGCCATCTTAATCCTCTGCATCAAGACAAAAAAAATATCATGTTAAATTTAACGGAAATGATTTACTTTTGACAATGTTCTCGTAATCCGCTGCAGAATTTTCTGAGGAGGGGGAAGCATATGAAATGGCTTCGTTACAGGCCACGAAACAGAAGAAACTGACAAATAAACAGGGTTGAAGGTTCACCTCTTGAAAATCGAATTCAGGGTCCGTGGACTTGGAGAATCCATATACATGAATTTTGGGGAGAAGTGAACTCCTCCAACTATGCCTTTCTCTGGAGAACACCCCTGAATGCATCTGCTCACAAAATAAAAATTCTCAGTGAACCGCAATTCGATTATGGAAGCAACCAGATAATGCACCATATTTTCATTGTGAATTATGCTGCTCCCATTTACTATTACTATCAAATTCCCAGCATACAATCCAAAACAGAATGTCTAAATCCAAGACTACAGAATGTCTAAATCCAAAACTTAAAACCCAAAGGTTTCATCTTTGAAAAAGAAAAAGAGCACTCCCTTCGTTCGCTAAAAAAAGGGAAAATTATTCAAAGAGTATGTGCAATAGGTGATCGATAGATACTAACCAAGGAATTCAAGAGCGTCATTTGGTAAATTCATTACAACTTGTGTCACAGATAGAGGCCGTTGGTCATCGAAAATCGAGCGGATAAACCTCCTTCCATCCATGTTAAATACCTGAAAACAGTTTGACCTCTTTACAACCCTTTATAAAAGTAGAAGCATAGATATATACATGATAATCTATATTTCCTTTGGTCTCATAGAACCAGAAAGAATGGTGCTGTGGCATCTAAAATATAGTTTGCGTCAACGAATTTTAAAATCATAATGTAGGATAAATATCAGTTAGCCTTATCTAGATACAATCGGTACCTCAATTTTTAGCTAAGATAAATACAGTGAAATCTAGGATTATGTAGGATAGGAATCGGTGTATAACTTATTCTTAGGCAATAGCCTCAATACCTCAATTTTCCTGTCAAGCTTATTTAGAACAATATTCCTTTCAAGATAGTCAACTGCAGTTGGATTTAAATCATTAGCATAGACACGCTTCACTTTCTTCGCAGCTGAAATAGCTATCGGACCAACCCCAGCAAAAACGTCACCTACCACCCAAGAAGGCCAAAAAACATGATGTGTGAGCACCAAAACCAGATATGATTCAAGAGTAAAAGAGCTATTACGAGGAATTTTAAGACAATTCTCATGAAGAATAATTGTCGTATACATATAACGATCAGATGTGAATGCACATAAAGAGAAAGAGAAAGATAAAGGCTGTGGATTGTAACAAAACATAATATAAAACTGCCAAAAGATTGTGTTTATTATAGATGAAGTTGGACACAAAGTATTCACGTGGCCAAGTACCAACACTTCCAACTTGTCTTAGGTTCCTTTACATCAAAAATATACCTGTTAGACCTATACGCAAGCCAACCTGACTCCATCCTAGTTTAACAAATATAATCTGTCTTTGTTGGTTAAAGACAATGACATGTTGATCAAGTTTGATAACATGTACGTCAAGCTGATCTTGGACGGCATTTATCATAGACCACATATTAAAGATAATGCATGTCCAAAACTTGTCCTCCTTGTTTATTTATTTTGACTCCTGTACAATTTCCTCTCGTGATGCACTTCTATACACAAACAAACAAGCTACTGCATTTATCTACTTCACTATTTTTCTCTTCATGCAATACAGCTCCCATGGAGAATACAGGAACTACACAATCGTAGTATTTTGAAAATAAACTTGCTATACATATATGTATAATGCAATTGAAGAAAAGATATCGCAGCACTAACATATGAGCTAAAGCATATAGCAATAATGAGATTAAAGAAATGGGATCTCTATCTATTAACTATAACAAAAGGAGACCACAGGAAAAAAACTAGGCTCCTGGCATACATGTAGCACAAACTTCTCAGAAATTCATTAGTGGCACTGTTTTGAGGAATAAGTTTTAGGGAAAACTTCGATAATTAGAAATAGGCGTGTGATAAGTAGGTGCAATTTCTGGGGATCAACTAGTGAAATGAAGTTTTTCACCTCCTACGAGCGAATAAGTCTCTTCCAAGAACAATGACTCCTTATGCCTTTCGAGAAATGTCCCAAGAGCCAAATGGTGGATGAGCCTTCTTTTTTTTTGAAAATAATAGAGCCTGCTATCTTCAACAAAATAGAGCCTACTATACAATAACAGCTAGAGGATTTCACCAGGGAATAACATTCACTGGCCTCCTTGCACTTCTCTTCCAAGAAATACCGTGTTGTCTAAGCTGAAGTGTTGAGAATTATTTTATCTTGTCATATTTATTTATTTTGTTTTCAGTATGTCTTTGTTATGTAATTTGCTCAACAATGTTTCTCATATTTATATAAGATAACCTTAGGGCCAAATGAATAAACAGCTATGTATTTTCTTTCAAGTATCAAAGCGACAGTCCTAGACTAGAGTTCTATGACCCTGCTCGCCACCCACCCGCCAACCTCATCCTCGAGTCCTCGTGCGGCCACGCACGCAGCCCCACAACCACCGGTGGCCACCACCAGCTCGTCGAGAGCGACTGCTCGACCACCAGCGGTGCAACCCAAATCCCGTAGGGGCCCAGCTGATCCTCGCAACAGCCACAAGCGACTACTGGAGGCCACCAGCAGTGGCGCCCAAAGGTCCTAGGCCTTGCGCGGTCACCGAATCTCCCCTCCAGCAGCCCCTTTGCAATCCAAAGGGCCTGCATTGGGATCCTTTTCAGCCCCGTGCTCCTTTTCCGCCGGTTAAGGGTTCTTCTAACACTATTTCCGGTGATGCCCATCAAGATCTAGGGCATGGGAGGTCTTTTATCACAAGTTTGCACCTCCCAAGATATCAAAACGGTCTGATTTTGGACCATTCGCGGTAAAATCAGACTTCTAGTCTATCTACGAGACCCAGAGTGCTTCCTTGATTGATGGGAATGGTTGGGGCAGAGTCTGCACACACAACTGATTCCTTGTATGTTCGTGTAGATGTGTTTACTCCAGTCCACAACCCTAGTCTTCATCTATTTCAGGCATCATGTCAGACAACAAGGTCGGCATTCCATCCTCGGGTGCCTTCAAAGGTCCAGAGCTCATTGACAAGATGAATGAGGCCAACTAATCATGATGAAGCAGAATGGTTATCCTCTTCACACCCTATACACATCTCTCGCGGGCTTGTTTGAGAAGCTCTACACCTCCATACCTCTTGCTACAACGCCGGAGCAGCAAAAACCATGCAGGAATGCCACAATGATTGGTGTCTTTTTGGCGGCTCTTGATCCAGAGTATGATAGCGTACAGTCCCAATTACTTGCAGTCTTGCAGATGCCACCATACCTCCCATAGAGGAAGCATACCGCAGACAAAAAAGGACCGCAGTCCCTTCATCTGCTTTCTCTCATATCCCCTCAGCTATGGATGCATCTCCCGACAAGGGAGGATCTTCACAATTTATAGGACGAGGTGTCCATGGTAGAGGATCGATCGTTCACGCAAGCCATGCATGTATTGTCACTGATCTAGTCACTCAGAGGAGACATGCTACTCCAAGCATGGCTTTCGGGCATCTGCCTATGCTGCTGAGCAGGTTGAGACTCATGTGACTCCCGCCATAGCTTCTGATCAGAGATTCTATGAGTTTGTCTCTCGTCTGAGGGAGATCATGTCTCCCACTTCCGGTATTTCTAGTGCTTAATCAGGCTCGTCCGACTTCGTTGCCTCTGCATCTACATGCACTTCAGACATTGCCTATGTCCTCACTACTTGTCACATGGCAGACCTCCCGGATTAGATCATAGATTCCGGTGCTACTCATAAGAGTCATCACCTATGTGGAGATAGGGCTTTGTTCACTTCCTACAAAATTGTTCAGCTTGACAAAATAGTGGTTATTGTTGATGGGACACATTCCCCCGTTACAAGACAAGAGGAATTAGACTGACACGATTCATGCACCTGCAAAATGTTCTTCATGCTCCTGATTATTCGATGAATTTATTATATATTAGTCAAATCACCAAGGAATTACAATATCGTGTTATATTTGACTCCTCTTCTCTTGTGTTCCAGAATATACTCACGAGCAGAGTGATTAAATGTGGTCGTGAGCAAGAGGGTCTCTACAGACTAGTTTAACCTTCATATGTAGATGTCTCTTTCTTTCCCATTGGGTCGATCTTCCCCTACATGTGGCATCTTCGATTCGGTCATCTTCCTCTGCAGAAGTTGTGTAGAGTCTTCCCTCAGATTTCTTCCAGATCTACCTTTAAGTGTAAGACTGGTCGACTTGGGAAGCATCATCGTTCTAGTCATCATGGTTGTCAGAGTCATAGCACTAGTTCTTTATATGAGTTGGTACATTTTGATATCCGAGGTCCCAGTCATGTCCCAGACAATCAGGGGCACGTGTTTTATCTTGTAGTTGTCGATGATTATTCCAGATTATCATGGGTTTCTCTTTTCAGCAGACGAGGTGTCACAAACTACAAAATAGCGAAGAAGTAAAGAAGGTTGTAGGCGAAGCTAAGTCAAAAGCTTATGAAGTTTTATACAAAAATTTCGACTCTATGGAGAGCCAGAAGGATATATTCAGGTTGGCCAAAGCAAGAGAAAGAAAGCCCAAAGACCTTTCCCAAGTGAGATGAATTAAGGATGAGGAAGGTCACATGCTTGTTACTCAGAAGGATATAGAAACTAGATGGAAGCAGTATTTCTATAAGCTTTTCACTGGGGAAGGAAACAGAGAAAGTTACTTGAATCAGGCAAGCTATAGACGAATACAAAGAAAAGAAGTAGAAGAGGCTTCGAAGATTATGAAACCTGGGAAAGGTGTAGGATCGGACGACATTCCTATAGAAGTATAGAGAGTTTTAGGTGTGTGTGGTTTGACTTGGCTTACAAATTTATTCAATGTTATTTGGCGAAGCAAGAAAATGCCTGAAGATTGAAGAAGTATCCAAGTGTCTCTTTATAAGAACAAAGGAGACATTTAAAATTTGTTCAAATTACAGTGGCATCAAGTTAATGAGTCACACTCTAAAAATTTGGTAGCGTGTGATTGAATGAAGGTTGAGGCAAGTTTCCAAAGTAAAAGAAAATCAATTCGGATTCATGTCATGTCGCTCAACCATTGAAGCCATCCATTTGTTGAGGCAAACAATAGAGAATTGTAGATTTAAAAAGAAAACCCCAATATGATTTTTATTGATTTAGAGAAGGCTTATGATTCTATCCCATGTGAGATACTATGGAGAGTTTTGGAGAAGAGACAAGTACATGTTCAAAACATTAACCTCATAAAGGATATAAATGATACGGCTTTATCTTGTATAAGGATTCAGTATGAGATGGCTGGCTATTTTGACATCAACAATGGTTTACATCAAGGTTCAATTTTGAGTCCATTTCTTTGTACGTTGATTATGGACAAGTTGACATGTCATGTTCATGATGAGATACCTTGGTGTATATTATTTATTTATGATATTATGTTAATTGATGAAACTAGAAATGAAGTAAATGAGAAGCTTGAGGTCCGGAGACATGCATTGGAAACTAAAGGATTTCGTATAAGTAGGGCTAATACTAAATATATGGAGTGCACTTTTGATGGAAGCAATGATGAAGGAATCGATGGAAAGATTGGTAATGACAACATTCAGAAGAGGGATTCTTTTTGATACCTGGAATTTATTTTGCAAGATGATGGGAAAATTGATAGAGATGTTACTAATAGAATAAATGCACGTCGGCTAAAGTGGAGAGGTACCTTTGTTGTTCTATGTGATAAGAAAATTTCTTTGAAAATTAAAGGAAATTCTACAAAGCAGCCGTGAGACCTGCTATGCTCTATGGATCAGAATGTAGGCCTGTGAACCATAGACATGTGCAGAGAATGGACGTAGCAGAAATGAAAATGCTAAGGTGGATGTGTAGACACGCACGTAAAGATAGGAATCGGAATGATGCAATCAGAATGAAAGTTGGTGTAGCTCCGATCGAAGATAAGAAGCGAGAAAACCGCTTAAGGTGGTTTGGCCATTTGCAAAGGAGGTCAGCTGATGCATCGAGTAGTAGATGCGAGATTTAGGATGTTGAGCCAGCTAAGAGAGGGCGAGGAAGGCCCAAGAAGTGTTGGAATGAAACTATATGAAGGGATCTTAGTTTTTTGGATCTAAGCCCGAGAATGACCCAAGATAGATCTGAATGGAGGTAAAGAATCCATGTAGTTGACCCTACTTGATGTGGGAAAAGGTTATTTTTATTGTTATCATGGGTTTCTCTTTTGAAAAACATGTCTGAAGCTGGATATGGCATTTAATTTTATATTTTATGAATTAAAGAATTTTTTTGCTACGATTAAGCATGTTCATTCTGATAATAGCTTGGAGTTTTGTATTATTCATCTATCTCAATTCTTCAGGTCTCATAGCACTTTACATCAAACGTCTTGCCCTTACATTTCTCAGCAGAATCATGTTGCAGAACGTAAACACCGTCATCTTCTTGATGAGAACAGGACTTTTCTCATTCAGAGTCATACTCCCCACTCATTATGGGGGGATGTTCTTACTGCTTGTTATCTGGTCAACCGAGCGTCGCCCTCTGTGTTAGGTGAAAATGTCCATTTTTTATTGCATTTCTTAATAAGGATCTTTTCTCCATAAGTAACACCTCTTGCCTTTGGTTCTGTGGCTTTTGTATACCACCTGACCCTTGGTCGTGACAAGCTCTCTCCCAGAGCTATCAAGTGTGTCTTTCTAGAATACTCACGAACGTAGGAAAGGTATTGTTGCTTTCATCTGGTTAGATGGAAGTACTACGTTAGTGATGATGTCACTTTCTTTGAGTCGGCTATGTACTTTACTCCTACAGGTAACAAGTATGACTGCTTAGAATGGTGAAGAGGTTTATGTACCCCTCCTACTTCGCAATCCCCTTCTCATGTAGTCTCTCATATGCCACCACCACCTCCTACTGTTTTTACTTTCGAATCTAGTTTGTTTTTACTTTCGAATCTAGTTTTTTTTAAACAGCTCACTTGAAACCCAAATCTTGTTTGTTGAAGAAGCAACAGCTCACTTCGATATTGAATAACAATACTAGTTTGTTTTTTGTTATACTAAATCACGTCACTTAAACCCAAAATAGGCAACAACAAAGACCCAAAAGACAAATTTACCATAGTAGAATCCTCAAGCTAGTCCCTTCGATATTCAAGAAGAAACAAACCTAGAGTATAATAGATAGCATGGAAAACAATCTGGCCTACAAATTAGTCGAGAAAGATAAAAGAAGTACAGGACACCAGCTGAATGGCAAACTTACAGACAATATCGTCATGAGAGAAGCAGCAAACCAGTCTTTGCCTTTCAGTAGCTAGCCGGGAATTCCAGTACCTGCAATTTCATAAATGAATAGTCTTTATAATGACGAAGTTCACCGAGCGGAAGCATGTACTATTAGTAGGCATTAGATGAAAAGGAAATTCTATAAGGTGACCAACTTGGGGTAGGATATAACTATATATGATATGGACCACTACAAAACGACAGCATCATTTCAGGAAGCAGAAGCAGAGTCTAGGGATGCTATTTCATTGTGGATTTTTAAGGCTAGTTACAGTTGAAACAAATCAAATTGAAACTGTTAAGGATCATACAAACAAAACCGATTTCATTATGAAAGAAGCGTGACCCATTCTCACAAAGCACAATGCATATAGTAAAAGAAGATGACTTTACACTTTTGCTAAGTCAACATTAAATCGGATTCCATTCTCCACTAATGTGGTCACAAGGGAATGGTTTCCAGCCAAAACTTCAAGATCCATCGTTCTGTACTCATTCTGAATGGCATCAATCTTATTCACAACTGTCTGTATCTTGGGCATATTTTTATCCAAAATCACCTGAAAAGAAGTCTCAATCTTCAGAACTCAAACAGAAAGAATTGAACGCATGGAACAACGTTTATTTAAAAACCTGGGCAATGAGGTTCTTGTAAGGCAAATGTTCTTCTTTTAGATTTAAGTGAGCAATATGGCCTACAGTTTCAAATGCTGCGGGAATAACCATATTATCTGGCAACATGGACTCTAAAATCTGCAAGACACGGAGAGTTGAGAAAACCCCAAAGATCAAATTAAATTACTCCACAATCAGTTAACCTCCTACAAGCCTGAAAGAAAATTGGTATAAAAATTGTAATAAACAAGATATCCAAGACCAAGTTAACTTGGTGCTACCGTGCTAGTGGTTAGCTTCTGACCAGACTGTGTCCAACTTACTCAGATCGCTTGAAAGAACCAATTGGAAATAGTTGTAACCAACCTCCCATGTCGAAACTGAGATGGTCAGTTCGAGGGACGAAATCAGATCAAAAAACATACAGGACAATAGAATCAGAGTAACTATTCACATTTACTCATGTATCTGGTTGTCATTTCATTCTTCAAAAGGTTTTTTTAAGGAAAAAGGGCCTCCGCCATATAGATGCATGCCAAAAAACATCACCATTAATCACCTTTTTAAAGAAACGTTGCAAGCTTGTGATAGTCGACAATATAAAAAAAATTAGAATTACATCATCCATTCCTCGGCGAGCGCCTTAGCATGCGCCACAATATTGTCAGCAAACACTCTCTCCCTATGGAACACAGCACCTTTTCTGGCCAGTCAAATCACCCATAACAGTGCCAAGCACCTAGTATGCTCTTTCACCGTGCCTCTCCATCTTTCGCCTATGGATTCCCTAAAATCCACCATGCCGCTACAGAGGACCTCGTGATTTCCCAGGGCAGACCACGCATCAGCAGAGCTTCTACAGTTGAAAAGCAAATGATTCGCATCCTCCACCCCCTCATGACATCTCGGGCACGAAGGGTTGTCATTCCTGACGAACCACACAAATATGTCCCCAGTAAGCAATCTACCTCTTCTGCAAAGCCATATGAAGACTTTCACATGAGCTGGAATTTTCCAGTTCCAAATTCTTCTGCAGTCTGACTCACAACCACCTAGGTCATAAATCCGATGACCCTTCAGCACTTTGTAAGCCTTCCCTACTGAAAAATTCCCATCCTTCCAACACCAACAGTCCCTGCCTTCAGAGGGACCAATCACATTCTCAAAAGCCCCCAACATCAACACCAGCTCCTCCATTCTCTGGTCAGATAGCACGTATCTGAAGCATGGGAGAAAAGATTGACCATCCCAAATTTCTGTCACGAAAGCGTTGGAGTAAGTGGCAAGAGCCAAGAGCCTCAAGAATCATTGACCCAAGGTACCGCTTTATGATCAATCATCCGTCTAAAACCTGAAGCCCAAACCATTGCCTAAGATCGACCTTAAAAACGGACAAACCTCCTGTACCCATCTAGAAGAACGATGGTGCCACCCCCAACGCCCTAAGGCTTGGGAAGCAAGGGCCTGCTTACGAACGAGAGTGGTGGCAACAAAGGGACGAGATGGAGGAGGCAGCGGGTAGGGAGGGGAAAGGTGGAGCAGAAAGGGGCGACAGGAGGCGGATGTGGGTGTGTTGAGACGGCGGCGACAGTGTCGAGAGGTTGTAGGTAGGCGGGTGGGCTGTGGGAGGGGTCAGCGACGGTGTCGATGCGGGTGGGAGGGCGGGTTGGGCAGCAGTGGGGTTGGGGATTATGGGGGAGGTGATGGAGTCATTTTGGAGGGGGAAGGGAGGTGCAGCGGGGCTAGGGATGCTGGAGGTGCGAGAATGGTGAGGAGGGCCTGCGAGGTGACTGACATGGTTGTTGGAGGGGCGAGGGTGGCGGTAGGGGCCTGCGAGAGGGTCGTGGGCGGCGTTGGAGTTGACTTATCAGGCGACGGAAGGTCTGAAACTGTATGGACAGCAAGGAGATCATCTTCGATGGTGAGTTTTTCTGGGCTTTCTTCATCAGGAACTTGGATGGAAGTTTCGAGGGCACGAGGTGGTGTATCAACAACCTTTTTGGCAACGATTTAGACGGCGCTTAAGGTCTCAAATCAGCAACCAAATCTCGTAATTTTGATTGGAACTCGAGCAATATGCCCATCACCTCCTTGTTGTAGGCTCCGTTGGCTCGTCGTTTACGTTCCGACAAGTGATAGTCTTTCATTGCATGCCGGCACGAACGTCTGGACAGATCGTCAGATCGTGAGGATAATCTGTAGGCCGTTCTCTGATACCAATTGATGCAAATAAGAAATTCATAAACGGTAGAAAAATAATTTTGATGGTCGAAATTATGGTGGAAGAAGAAATTAGAGGGAAGAAGAAGAGAAGGCTCGCTGGATGCGAGTGGTTTGAGGAGAGAAGAGCGTAGATCGTGTCGAGGGAGAAGGAATAGAGAAAAGCGAGAGATAAATCTCAATTTTAACTGCAACTTCAACTGGTTTAAAATAGTATACTACCACTCCGTTATATAGGAGGGATGGGACTACATAATTAGAAAGGAAATTCAAATTTAAAGTTCAACTTTGACTCTAATTATCCTAATTGATTCTAACCGATTAACTACCTAATTTGACCACTAATTGAGATCACATGCGATCTCTTTTATTTAAATAAAAATTGCAACAACTTGATAATAAAATCGGGCTCTAATTAATGACAAACATAAATAAATTAGCTCTATTTATTAATTCCGCGTTGCATCAAACTTACTGCAGAGATCAACACTCTTGGCTTCCAGAGAACGACCTCGAACTATTCTGTATTTGTCAGAAGATGAACAATTGGTACTGTTATACTTGCAGTCTATGTGGATGATATGGTTATCACAGGGGATGATGACAAACAGATACTGGAGACCAAGGTCTTTCTACTGAAGGTCTTTATTACCAAGGACCTTGGTCCACTACATTATTTCTTGGGCATAGAAGTATTACGCACTACAGAGTGTCTAGACATCCTCGTTGAAGCTGGATTACTTGGATGCAAGCCCGTTGGCATTCCTGCGAACCCTAAGAAATACTTCACATCCTCTGATCATGTGTTCGAAGATGTTACTCGATACAAAAGCATAGTTAGGAAACTTCTTTATCTTACTGTCACCATACCTGATATTTCTTATATAGTGAGCAGAGTTAGCCAACACATGGAGCAACCTTGTTACAATCATTGACAGGATGTTCTTCAGATTCTACGATACTTGAAGGAATCACTAGGGTATGGCCTCTTTTATGGGGCAAATGGGTACATTGTTATTGCATATGCTGATGCTAATTATGCAGGCTCACCAGAGGATCGACGCTCCGCCAAGGGCTATGCTATGATGGTTGGAGGAAATCTTGTTACTTGGAGAAGCAAGAAACAGACTGATGTATCTAGATCTAGTGCAGAAGCAGAGTACAGGGTGATGGCTCAAGCTACTTGTGAGATCACGTGGCTATTAACTTTTATGCAAGAACTTGGTATTGTTGCCACTGCTCCTATTCCGTTATACTGTGACAACAAATCTGCTACATATATTGCCACAAATATTGTGTTTCATGAGCGAACCAAGCATATAGAGGTTGACTAGCACTTTATTCGTGATGTTGCCCGGATTGGGAAGATTACAACTCATATCAACACAGATCTTCAGCTTTACATATGTATTCACAAAGGCACTACCCAAGAAGCGACTTTCTTGGATTGTATCCAAGTTGGGCATGACTGATAAATATGCTCCAACTTTAGGGGGAGTGTTAGTAGCACATTATGAGGTTCAACGAATATTCTTGTAATCCCATCAGGAGCACTTATGTATTTTGTCCTTTTCGTTTTCTATGGTTTTGTCCTATACAACGACCCCTAAACCCCTTGAATAAAACAAGCTCTTTCATTCTCTCATTATTCTCCACGTGTAACAATTCTAAAATTAGTGTTATCTCGGTCCAAATGAGACATCTGCTCATTGGTATAGATGCTTGTGTGTGTGTGTAAAACCAAAGCCCGAGGCCATGATTGACAAAGATCTCATATGGGTTAAGTCCGATCCATTGCCTCTTAGCAAGCAAGGGTAAAGAAAACATTTATAGAGCTATTTGTGGTTTGCGAAAATTCCTAACATAAATTTATAATTGGGATATCAAGTCCAAAGGCATGAAACTAATTTAAACATATGAGGTCCAAAGGAAAAAGATTGCACCTCACTTAGCGGCCAGTAATCATAAAAGACTGTGATCTGGCATCTCACAAGTTCCATTTTTGATGCCCCGTTGGAATCACTGGATAGAGCAGCCTGATCATGACAAAGCGCATGATTCAGTGGAAGAAATAAACAAAACCCTAGTGTGAGGTGCAACAGTTCTAAAATCCGTTCAATAGATACACCCGAAAAAATCCATAAGAAAATGTTTGACAGTAAGCAGAGAATCATACAAGAGCTTACAAAAAAATTAATTTTAGCCACTCTGTTAGACAGACTAGCATATCCATTTATGAAAAATCTACCCCTTGTTAGATTGGTAGCTAGTAGCAAAGTTGTACACATAGATACAGAGAGAGATTGCTTTATGTCTACACTTTGTATCTGACTATGGGAATCTATCAACTCGGACAGAGAAAGCAACAACTGAAGGCAAATCGAGACAAGATCTGGGCAAAAACTGTCAATAATAATTCCATGGACGTGACATGATATGAAGAGGCACGATACTTAATAAAAGGACATATACATAATCTTCACATAATGATGACTTTCTTCAACACTGTTATGTTCCAAAAAATGGGATAATTTAGCACAGATATCATACAACAACATTGGCAAAAAAATAGGGATATACTAATTGCATAATTCAGCCTTCACCAACATTAGCAATTAAGCAGGCAATTTGTGTAATGTCCTGGGCTTAGCCCCCCGTCCAATATCGAGAAAAACTGATCCTATCAAATTGTTGAGTTCGGACCCAGATGGACACGTTGACAACCACCCAAGATACTTAAACCCAAGTTGTCAAGTAGTAAAGCCTCACTCTTACAACACACTCTCAAACTTTGCAAATTTCCGATGTTGGACTACGTTTATGGTTGGTGTGTTACAACTTCGCTCATTTATATTCGCAACGTCCCCATTGTGACATGTCCCATCAGTTATTCTTAGTGGCAGTGGCGACTGCATGCTCCGGGTAGCATTTTTCTTCTATCTATTTGTAGTGGTGGCTCCACATCTCGGGTTTTCCGCTATCAGAAGGAGCATGGCCCTGATATCATTTGTAACATCTCGCTTCGGATCCCGGTCTGCTATCGAGGAAAACTGGATCTGACAACTTGTTAGGTTCTGACTCACATGGACCCATCGACAACCACCCAGCCCAAGTTATCAAGTAGTAATCTCACACTCTTATAGTCCACTCTCATACTTTCTAAGTTTCCAGTTTGAGAATATTTTTAGGGTTGGGGTGTTACAGTTTGGGCCATAATCAGCATTTATTACACATTGGACCCTAAGTACTCCATGTGTCTTAGACATTAGATTAGCGATTCTAGTTTAGAAAAAAACATATTTGGCAGTTGAGGCAAGCATTGATGATGCTAGTAAAAATACAGTGAAAGAAATACAATGATGATTGCAAGGTAATTTTAATTTACAAAAGTACAAAAATCTGTTCCAATGTACGTATGTATCTGTAATATATGCAGCAATATCAATAGAAAATGCCGATGCGATTAAAGAGCCCCATCCTAAATGAGGATGACAAGCATCTAATAATCATTAATATCGGCATGATGCACCCAGAGGTTCATAGATGGGCAATCGATATATTGGCAAAGATCACAAAATGCAAAAGATGTATCTGACCAGATGAATGTCAGAAATAGTATTGTCCCCATTATGAATATTAAATGACTAGCATCAACATGGTCTATATCGGCAATGTGGATGCAAGCCCTAGGCTGAATAAGGATATATTGGGTTTAGTTCAAAGCATGCATATGTCCGATATGTGCTTCTGCTTCACATGGCTATGTGCAGTACAAATCAATACCTCTAGTTAGCTCTAATGTGAAGAAAGAATCGAGATGGCAAGATTTTCTAAAGCAAATATTTCTGCGGACGCTACTTTAAATACAATAAACTATACATCATCTGTAGGGAAAAGAATTCCATCCACATTGACAAAAAGCGGTGGTGGTAGGCACCTTTTCCCGTTTTCTGAACATACGGAGAACCCGCGAGAAGGATAGCTAATTTGCCAAATTGATGCGTTTCCTTACACTTCCGTGACTTCTTTAGGATACTGAGATTGACTTCAGACTGAAAACGAACACTTGACCCATCAAGCAACACTCTAAATTCAAACGTTAATTGGTAATCACGGAGGACAATCAATCAAGACATTCTAAAGTGATGCGAATTATATGTACCATGTAAGACTAAAACTTCAATTTGGGAAACATCATCAACCTAAATCTAAGCCAATTATCAAAGAATCGATCTTCAAGCAAATCACAGACCATCAATTGCCACCTTAACTGCCTCCGGGAGCTCATCCACGCTTTTCCCTGCATACTGTTCATCCAACAACAGCAACCTCGTCGGGCCCCTCCACCTCCCCGCTTCGAACCCCTCACCGAGCAACCCCCTCATGTCATCCTCGTCCTCATCCTCCCCAACAACTTCCACGACCGCAAAAGAGTTCCTCCCTCCCCTATCTTTCTTCTCCCCTCCATCACTCTCCCCCTTGATCTTCTTCTTCGTCTTTTTTGGTCTGGACATCTTCGCCAAGTTCCTGAACTTCAGGAACCCCCTGCAATTGAATTCCCTTGCGAGTTTCTCCCTGTACAGAATCGGACTCAGCCTCGACTGTTCATCATCGACGCCATTGGAACCGACAAGCGAATCTATCCGATTGTTGTCAATTCCGTCATTTTTTCGGATGAGGTGTTTGACCTCGGTGTCGAGGTCGTCACCGGGCACACGGGCGATGTTGCGGATGCGGGGCCAGTTGAGGAGGTGGCCGCGGAGGCGGTGCTCGAGGGAGGAACAGAGGGGGGCGGGGACGCGGAGGGCGGCGAGGGGGAAGACGCGGGTGAAGGCGTGGGGGTCGACGACGTCTGTGGAGGGGCGAGGAGGAGGAGGAACGGGGAGGCCTCTGGAAAGGGAAGAGGCCGTTGTGGGGGAGAGGGGCGGAGGTGGATGTGGGCGTAATTACGGCTGATGATGAGGAGAAGGTGCGGAAGAGAGGGGGGAGGGTGAGAGGGCGGGAGTGGAGGTGGGGATGGGGTGGAGGGAGGAAGAAGGGGAAGGGAGTCGAGCGGACGGATAGGTGAGAGGCCATGGAAGAAACGGATGGGAAGGGACTTCAAGGCAACGAGTGGAAGTGAGAGTAATGGAACGGCCGATTAACGAATAATAATTTATTGAGGCCGGGTTTTTATCGTAAAGATTTTTCTTAGTAAATTTTACCAATTGTGCTTCTGTTTATCCGATTATATGTAAGATAAATATTTTTCTACATTATTGTATCTTAATTTATATTCTAGTTAAAATACTTGTTATTTATGTTGTATGTAATTTTGCAATTAGTAAGATATGATATATTAATTGTTACCTCCATTTATAAATCGGTATTTTTACGCGACAGACCCTATAATATTTGTCAATTACCTCTACGACCTTTGAAACATCCTAATTCCTCCCTTAACCCCGAAAACTTGCTCCGTCTTACCCTCACGAATCATACCGTTAAATTGGCACATCTAGAGTTACCTTCCTTGAGCTAAAACGAGTTAATCTAACCAATCCACGATCGGACGGCTAGAATTAACCAAGAGAAGTCCCCCCTCCTCTGACAGCTTCCTCGCACCGTCTCTTCCATCTCTCCTCCCTCACGAGAGCACTGGCCTGGGATGGAGGACGCGAGCGATCAGGCTTCCATGGGTGGAGGTTGGCGGTGGGCGGGGTCGGGTTCCACCGGGGGCAGGAGGGGAGGAGGTTGGCGGGGGTCGAGGGGAGGTGGTCTGCACTGGAGAAGGAGGGGCTTCGGGCGACGATGGGGGGGCTTCGAATCAAGCGGTGGGGGCCTCGAAATGGCGGCGGCAGGGGTTGGGGGGTGGTTTCGAGCAGGAGAAGGCGGTTGGGCGTGAGAGGTACTTCTAGCGGCGAGAGGAGAGGGCGGGGTGGGGGGTGCTTCTTCGAGCAGCGGAGGCGGCGGGCTCGGGAGGGGGGGGGGGGGCTTGCGTAGCCGACGAGGAAGGGGGCTTCGAGTTGGAGGAGGCAGTGGCCAGGGGAGGGGCTCCAAGGAGGCGGTGGGCAGGGGAGGGGGGTGCCTCGCGCGGCCGACGCGGAGGGGGGGCTCCGAGCTGGGGGAGGCAGCGGGCAGGGAAGGGGCTTCGGGCAGGGGGAGGCGGTGGCCGGGGGTGCTTGCAGCAGGGGACGCGGCGGAGGGGGGCTTCGAGCACGGGAGGCGGCGGACGGGAGAGGTGGAGGAGGCTCGATTTGGGCGGGGCTGACGTGGGTAAGGGAGTGGCACTTATAGTAAATTTGATAAATAAAATGGGCATAATGTAAAGGAAGATAACAAAATCCAGTTAGTTTTAACGGTCAAATGGATGGGGTTAACCACAGGGTATGTAGGGTAAAGGTTAACAAGTTTACGTGGATGAGGAAGGGGTTACATTGTTTCAAAGGTCGTAGAGGTAATTGACAAAGATTATAGGATCTTCCAGGTAAATATGAATGCATATGCATATACGAAATATTGGTGGATATGAAAATTATATTATCATGTCTTTAAAAGATAGATGTTGATATAAAATGGATACCGACTCGAAAATATTGTATACATATTAGTTTAAATGTGCATGTATTGGATAACTTACACGTGATATAAATATACATTAAGTTTGTTTATTTCATAATCATTATATCAAATGTTGAAAGAATATATAAATTTATGCTACCTATAGTTAAAAGTAATATATAATTGTATCTATATATACGGGTATATGGATATTTACAGATATCAAAATTATATCCATGTGTGCATTCATTTAAAATCAAATACATATATGGATGTCAATGGGTATATAAAATAAATATGGTGGTAGATCGGATACGAACATATCTGTATCCATTTGTAACTTGACTTGTACGTCGAGAAGCATGAGTGGAAATTTATTATGTATCTTATACGCAATACTTTGTGTCGTTGGTACGTGTCATGTCACCTTTTAAGTATAGATTTTTGGAGAATGAGTATACATACATATATATAAAGTAATGATCCTATGGGACGGATAGAAATTAGATAGTGAGATGGAGACTTAACCATTGATCTCCACCTAAATGTAAGATTATGATTGACAACTTATTTTCCATTCCAAGACCTTTTGTTCTTGTGTTGAAGTCCTTCTCTTTTGCTCCTCTCTCTCCTTTTCCCTCCTTGTACCCAACATCAATTAAGGTGGCATCATATCCTCGTATACAAGCTTCAACATCATTCAAACCTCGCTCAATGTCACTATCGAGCGACTTCAGCCCTCCTTATGCATCATCTCCATTCAATCTCGATCCGACCTCATTCTCTTGATGTTCCACGTCCCTACCAGTAATGGTGATTAATTCTCCTTTTGGTTATCTCAATGGATAAACCATCATTGTTTCTATTCCCTTTTTGTCCTACCAATAATAACAATAGAAGCGGCTTCTTCTCGTCCTATCATCATAAGCAGCATCCCCATTTTCTTATATTATGTCAATATTGGAGATGGCCCTTCCATCCCACGTAACATAGCAATGACCCTTGTCGAAGTGTATGAAGAGCACATGAAGAATTTCTTCCTACCTTTTGACCTTGAAAAACATTCATATTTTTTATAATGTTTATAAAGGTCGATATAGATTTATAGAGAGAGATACATATAATATTGAAAGTAATATAATCATGCATTTATGATTGAATGTAGATGTTACCATCTTAATCTTAATATGAATAATCCAAATACATTATTTAATAGGTGAGCGCCATTCCGATCTCAAGTACCGTGCACTTGAATCATTTCCAACACATGGTTAGATGTTGCTTTGTCGGATTTGAATGTGAATGGGATCTTGGTGGCAATTGTAAGAATAATATATCCCTACAATTGACCTTGCATCGGCACTCGATATCCTTTGTGGACAAGAAGTACGTAAAATCTTGTATTTTTAAATATGGAGAGTTTCGAGTGTTCAAATGAGATGGTTCATTAAGTAAATCTCGTCAAGATATTTCCATTCAAGAACATCAAAATTCGAACTCTATAACTGAATATATGGCCCTTTTCAGCATACAAGGATCAAAATCCGTTTAAAGATATGAATCCATAACGGATCTGAGTTTAGATCCTATAAAATGGATGTTATGGATGCCTTAAGATCTAAATCTAATAACAGCCATATTCCCCTCATCAGAAACCTTGTTGGATTATTGTTGAAGCTCGTCGAAGTTTGTCGGGTTAGCAATCCAAAGCCACCATACTAGAGGAAGTTGAGGTCCCCCCTTGTGCATGTGCTCATCACCAATGGCACACCATATGTATCTTTCTATGTATGGCGGAGGTTTAGAGGAAAAAATATTTGAGATAACTATATTCCTACTCCTCTTGTTGTTGATTTGGTGTGCTTTATTTGATTTTGTGTGATAAATACATGGGAGTCATTTAGTATATTGTTCATATATGTTCCCTTTTGAAAGAGAATGACATCCACTGTACGCAGAAAGAGGAGTCGAATGTTGACATCCACTTTGATTTTACATACACATTACCTTGACTATATGGAAGTAGATGCTTTCACTTTCTTCAAGAAATGCCCAAAAACTTCATATTCAAACCCCGTGTTGGATACATCACAAATGGCATTGAATCTTCATGGAAATAAATCACGCATGTCATGTATGTATGGATGATTATAAGTTTGATTTCACTTGCTAATTTAGGTGGAAAACCCATAGCATGTCACCATTGCACCCATGGTAGGTCATCAATTAAAGCACTGATTAGCCCGAAAAATATCACCTTTGAACCTTTGGCATGTCACTGATTAAAGCCGCCAAATAGCTAATAGCGGGTCACCTTTAAACCAATAGCATGTCAACAAGTGAAGCCCGTATTTAGCCCATAAGAGGTAAGCTTTGAACCCATATCAAGTCACCAATTGAATCAACATTTAGTCCATTACTGGTCACCATAAACGCTTGTGACATGTCACTTTAATACTCATGATTTGGGATCGTTTAGCCCATTGCATGTTATTCTAATACCCGCCGTTTGGCACTATGTGAATACGTGACATGTTACTATAAACCCCGCGTTTTGGTATTATTTAGACCCACGCCAAGTTACTGTAGAACCCATGAATCGATGCTACTTGATCCCATTGTAGTTCATTCCGATACCCATGATTTGACAATAATGAAGCACACATCAACTCAATCTATGCCATGACCCTAAAATTGGGTCATTAGATTTTCCTATTTACCGAATATAATTACATGCCAATACTTTATTCCCAAATAATAGCTAACCTTTATAAGCAGGCTGCAATTTAAAATGTTATAAAGAAACCATTCAACTCCTTTTATTCCTAAAATAAAGTTTATACAGCGTATTACCCCACTGCATTCATTTATATGTACGTCAAGCTGAAAAAGAAAGAACCCATAATGTTACCATTTGACTACTTGAGATTGAAAAGAAAAACACCGGTGGGTGGCTATCCAGTGGCTACCATTCATGCAACGACTCATAAATGCATGTCTGATTTTCAAAAAAACATGCAATATGAATGAGCAAGCGCCCATTGTTGAAGAAAAAGAAATTTAAGTGTGATCAATTTACAAAACAATTCATGCTATAAAATCTTTTAATTTATTCTATTTTCATTTACTTACATCTATTCCATTCCATGTCACATGTTATTTCATATGATATCACCCCACCTATTACGAACTCTAGAGTTGTGGAAACTATGAGATTGGAAGTTGCGGTGATCTAAGGTTATTACGCACAAGTCACCTCGACCAAACCTACAATGTTATCCTAACAAATTACTCCATCTTATCATACATGGTTTTTACCTTCAATATTTATAACAAGAGAACCACACCATCTTCGAGGACTCAATTGCTTAAATCTACATACTGGTGAACATTTAATTTTCTTTACCAAGGTTCTAGGAAAATGTTATTGCGGCATTACCCTTGGTTATCCCCCCTCGTACCTCCAGTTGTTATGACAATGTCTTTATTTAGGTAATCCATTTAATGGCAGTTGAGTACCACGCATTGAAAGTAATTTATGTCACCACGATACTTTGTAAGGGCAACCATGTGCTACTCAGGTTGGCCTTATTCTAAAGATTTCGTTATTGAGCGTGTAAACTTTCTCATGACATCAATTTACATTGATCTGTATTCAACTATAATGATTAATATCTCCTCGAATGATAGAAATCAGTTTATGAAAAATGAAAAACTCACGAGGAATATGGAGAATGAACGAGGAATGTGAAAAGTAAGCAAAGAACACAAACAACGATAAGAACAAATGAAGAACGCCGAGAACATAATCTCTATCAAAATCCTTGTAGAGCTGCTCCTTATATCATGTGATATTTCAAAAAAACAACGGAGTCTCCCCACATATAACATAATATTTTATAGGAAAAATAGACAAAGTTCCCTCTTTTAGAAAAAGATATTCAAACAAAAAATAAAAAGAGAACTCTTGAATGCATAAATCAAAATGAGTAAATAATGAAGAGTTAGTGAACCCACGGCTTTGATGGGTGAAGAATATAAAGAATCACGTATTTACCAACGACAGGACCACCAGTTACCCAGGCTTCTATATCGCACATAATAAGTATATATTAACATGTGACAAAGAATCTGTAAAGCATATATAAAGGGTGTATGAATCATGTGAGGGACACGTGCCCACAAAAGATGGTACAGTCTTCACTCGAGTAGGGTTATGCTTAGGTTTCTTCCCCGTATGCTAGTATATATTAAGGAATTTGAAAATATATATCACTTTAGGTCTACCTACCTCCTATTTGAAACTTAATATAAGAGATTATGCCTTTCTCCTTCTCTTTATCTCTTTGACCGCACTTCAGTTGCACTTCTTCAATGTTGTACTCTCTACTCTAAAAGCTCTTCACCTTATCCATGGGTGTGGATTATGGAATGGATTGTTATAGTATGAAGGGGTGGGGGTATTTATAGGCATCCATCCCACCTATATATCATCCTTCCCATCACCCAATCATCGAGTATGTCTCATGATCATTCGCTTATTGTGTAAGCCGATCTTAGTCACTAAACATGTCATCAAGAAAAGTCGTGGGCTATTTGATGAATCCCTCCTGGATCATCATTATTCTCTATTTTTATCCCGATTAATTAGAACTTCCTGACAAATCTTCATTTATTCCGCATCTTTAAGAATGAGCCTATTAACCTATTTCCCGACCCTATTTATTGTATTAACTACTAATCATTTTTCTTATTTTTCTATTTTATTAATAACTCGTAAAAATTAGATTAAATAATATTTATATTTGTCTTGGCTTTCAAAAGAATTAAAAATACAAAAATATTAAAACTACTAAAAAGACAGTGTTTTTATCTCTTAAAAAGACTCCCAAGAATATATTTTTGAATAAATGACCTCTTTTGACCTTTTGTTTTATATGAAGCTTGTAGTCTCATCGAAATCTATAATTTTCACATTTTGACTTTTTTTAATTAAGCCTCCTTCTATTTCTTTTAGAATTTTCTTTATTTTTATTAAATTCGAATTTTTTGGTGTAGCCACGTGTCATCCTCTGGGCCACCCACGTGGTCCCACAAACCTCTCGCCACCCGACACCCTTCTCCACCCTTGGATCCCTTTCCCCCAGCCTTCATCTCCACCGTCTCTCATCGCCTTGCCCCCAACCGTCAGATTCCCGCTCATGATGAGATCTGGACCGCACCTTTGCGCCTCCACCTCAACTACAGATCTTCTCCTGATCCAAAGGCGAACCATCTTCCACGCCACCCACACTACCCTCACTGTCGGATGACATTCATTAATCTCATCCTTTCCCTAGACCCCGGTATCTGATCAGGCGAACAAATCTTAGCCTCTCCTTCGCGCCCTCATATGGGTCATTGGATCACATGATCCAACAACCCTGGTTCACCGTCCTCCTCCAAACGTCTGCCTCTTCAGACGTTATGCCTCGCATCCGCCCCGCCACCTTCCAATTTTAGTCCCCAGCTCCGACCACCTACGCACAGCCTAACGGGCACCCCTTGTAGTTGTTTCCTCTGACTCCCTCGTGTAACCCCAGCACCTCCCCCCAATCACTCCACCAACCGTTACACCACAAAAACTCCACCAGCCGTTACACCACAAAACCACCTCCCTCCTCCGCATATAAAACCCAAGATCCGCCTCCCGTAACCCTTTTCCACCATTCACATGCCTTCTTCATAGCAGTCTTCCTCTCCTCGTGACAGGAGGAGACAAAATTGGCCAGCGACGATGGCTGATTTCCCAGGTGCCGACCCACGGCTTGACCATCATGTCACGACGTCTTCGGGCACCGTCGAGCACCGAGGATGGTCGTCCTCGTCGTGCGACGGTCCCGAGGTTCCAATGGAACCTCAGCACAGGCCACCCGCTCCGCCCAACAACCAGCTCCGATCCGGTAACCTTCTTCCACTCGTGTTTCTCTTAATTATCTCACTGCTCACACACCATCTCCCACTCAATTAAACCATCCATTAGCTTCACCACACCGTCCGCATCCTCACGCCATCCTCTGCCATATTCTTCCTTATCTAAAACCCTCTCCTCGCTCTGACTCATCTCCTCTTCGGCTTGCTGGAGATGCAACCGATGCCCTCCATCTTCTCTGCCACGCATAGGGCCTCATTCCATTCACCTCACCCCGCAATTGTTCTGTATGCTTCAGCTACATGACTAACCTCTGCAGGTTCTCAATGGTCAGAGTCCTCACTGCCTCGTCGATCTCGAGCACCTCCTCCAGTAGCGTGACATCGGTAGCCATCTCCAGTTAACCTCACGCCATCGCCTCCGGTCAACCACCTTCGCTAGGTGTCCACGGTCCTCCGACGAGGATCATGGAGCAGGGGGAGCCCGACGGAGCTCTGTCAGCCTCGCCGGAGCTCCAATTCTACCGCCTCTCCCCCGACGGAGGAAGAAGTACATGCATCGTTGGATGGCACCTCGCGATGGCCTCACCTTATTTTCAGCACACACACACACACACACACACATATATATATATATGGTTCAATGGGCCTGCTCCCTTGGACATGGCTGCCCCCACCTTATTTTTAGCATGTTTTTTATTTTTTTCAAAAATATCACCATGTATATTCATCTATATATCCCTCCTATTTGTCATTCGAATTTTATCAGAAATAGAGACTCCCATGCCGTCCACCTAAAATAGTTCGATTACAACAATGGTTAGGCTGTTAAAATTACATGTTCTAGATGGAGGGTGTAAGAGTATATGTTTCTGACGGAATTCGAATGACATATTGGGGGATATATAAATGAATATACACAATGATATTTTTCAAAAAAATTAAAAAAAATACGGAAAAATAAGGGTGGAGGCAACCCCATTCCCCCTCCCCCCACACACATGGCTGTCCCCTATGCGAAGCTAACCTGGCTCCCTCTTGCCTCATTTTTCCATTTTTTAATAAAAACAAATCCACGGATTTTCATCATTATATCTCTATATTATGTCATTCAAGTTTCGTGCGAAACAAAGACTCCCACGACCTCCATACAAACAATCATATTTAACAGTCGAATGATTGTTGAAATTGAACCCGTCTGGATGGAGACCGTAAGAGTCTCTGTTTCGCACAAAACTTGAACGACATAATATAGAGATATAATTATGAAAATCCACAAAATTATTTTTCAAAAATAAAAAAATAAAAAATAGAAAATAAGGCATATGAAACCAAGTTAGTTCTCCGAGAGCAATCCCATTTAAAACACACATATATCAAAATAAATATAAACGGATATAGTGGAGATCAAATATTGATTTATCAAGTTATATTGCATCCTACTTCCCATTCTTTTTTCCCGAAGCCTCCTCTTGTTATTATTTTTTGCTTCCCCCAACGAGAAACCTACCATCCCCACCACCTCTTCCCCCCTGAAATCCCCAACGCCCCACCGGCAGCCTCACCGTCACCGACAGCCCCACCATCACCAACAACCCCACCTCCCTCCAACAACCCTTCTGCCGCCGCCAATCCTTCACCAACCCACCCGTCGTCCGTCAACGCCAATCAAGACTGCCACTGCCCTTCACCAACCCACCCGCACAGAACCCTCTGTCGCCAGCCAAACTGCCGCGGCAATCGCACCAATCTCCTCGCCGGGTGCCATTCCACCTTTCTCCACAGTAATCCTCCTGGGTCCTGGTATGAGGTATTATGTTTTATTTTTACCATTATTGTTATTTATTGTACTAAGTCTGCTACCTTTTGGGTCTAAGTCTGCTTTCATTCATGAATGAAATATGATTTCAATTTTGTCACATTCTTAATCGTTTATTTATTTTACCTAGAACTTGGAAACTTGTTACTATCCAATCATTTCTTTTACTCCATATGTTCTGCCCTCATTTGATTGCTGTGATTATTTACTTCATGTTATTTAATCATCAATTATTTTTAAGTCAGCGTGTTTCTTTGTTTTCCCACGAAGTTGCAGCACTTGATTCCAATCAAGATCCGATTGGTACGTCTTTTTGGTCATTCAAGAAGATCGCCACCCATATATATATGTATAGTTTTGAGGATTGCATTAGACAGTCTTCACTTGGTCAATAACACCTTGTAAACTGTCTCAAAATTCTTGATGCGCACTCTACCTTTCTTCCTGGGTTTTGCATATTTCCTCCCACTTTACCTGGTCAAATGCCCCCACACATTTCTTCTGCTCTCTTCCACATGAATTATCTTTCGACCATGTTGATCTGATTCTCCACCTTTGTCTACAATGGACGTATATTGTTATGCACTGTGCTCAATAGAATAAGGCATCCTCCTTAAGATAATAGGTTCGCTCAAACCTCCAAGCCTTGCCTCTAATATTTCATCGTTGACCTTGAGTCTATCGACTTACAAGATATGATGACCAATGGGTAGACTTAGGTAAGTCGTAGGCTGTTGATTCTGTCCAGTGTTCAAGGCCCTCCAACACGACTTGGCCTTCTGATTCTTTTAGCCAAATGCCATGTAAACTGACATATGCATATTGATTTTCATCCATGAAGCCTCCTGAACACTTGTATCAAGACATTGACCAGTTGAGCATGTGACTTAGATATTCACACGAAACACAACACACCATCCATATATTGGGGCAATGCGATTTAGTAGGCTCCAAGTCGTGTCCCACATCATCAAGGGCACACGTATTAATTAGTTTCTATGGATAATTTCTCCTATTATCTTGGGTGTTTTTATGAAGAATAAGTCTGATGCGAGTAATATGATTCCAAATCTAGTACCATGATTCGAAATTTTGTTATTGAAATGAAAAATCTCTCCTCTCCTTCTATTAAGTATATTCGTTCTGATAATGCATTGGAATTTTGTACTCCTTAATTATCCCAATTTCACGGTTCACATGACATTATCCGTTAGACATCATGCTCTTACACTTCACATCAGAACGGTGTTGCTGAATGCAAACATCGTCATTTTATGGACATCACTAGAACTCTACTCATACAGAGTCGGGCTCCTCATTCCTTCTATGGTGATGCTGTTATGAAAACATGTTATCTCATCAACCGGATGCCCTCTACCATTATGGGAGAAAATGCTCCCTTCTCCCTTGCGTTTCCTGAGAAGGATGTTTTCTTTCTGATGCAGCGTAGAGTCAAATTATAGGGTCAAATATTTATCTAAGTTTAGTGGCCAATTTTAATTACGTTTATATACGTCGACGAATTTTTAATTGGATAAATGGGATCGCCTGTGATCTCAATTAGTGGTCAATTTGAATTTTAAATTTGGTCGGTTAATTAGTTAGAGTCTAATTAGGATAATTAGTTGTCCATTCAAATCAATTTACTATTTTTGTAATCTCATCCCTCTTATATAAAGGGATGAGGGTCCAATGTTTTTAGTCAGTCAGAGTTAATGAAGAATTGAGAATTATTCTCTATCTCCTCTCTCTTCCCCTCGCGGTCTTCGCGTTTCTTCTCCCTCAACCCCTCGTTCCCGACGAGATTTATTCTTCTCAACCCCTCCATTTCTCCACCGAAATTCCACCACCCAAATTCTTTAATTTTTATCGTCGACGCCAAATCCGATCTGCATCATTTGGTATCAGAGCATGGCAATCGAATCGTCCCTACGATTTGACGATCCCGTCGCGTATTGGAAGATGCAATATGATTTGAGTTGCATATCTCATGATTCACGTTCATGCGCACGTCGACAAAAGTTCAAGGAGCGCCTTATGTCAAGCCTCAAGGTTCAGGCATGGCTGGATGCGCAAGTCGATGAAGATTCATTCGTCGACGACGAAAGTCAGATCGTCGCAGTTGCTGTGCAACCTGCTTCAGAGCAAGAATATGAAGATCATGTGGATGGTGAAGACGAACATCCTGCTGGGAACACAGATCTGACCGCCGTTCAGATCGTCTCGGAAGAGAAAGAATTCGTCTCGCTGGCTGTCCAGGTGACTCCCGACTCAAAACCTCTTCAAAGTTTCATCTACAGACCACACGGACCCCCTCGCTGGACCCCCACCAGCATCTCGCCTCCCAGGTCCAACCCTCCCCGCTGCCATCGCCCGCTCCCATCCCGCGCCCAGTGCCCCGCCGCCAACAACCGGTGCCTTCCCCCGGCCCTCCTCCTCTCCCCGCTGCTCGCCAACCCGCCCTCGCCATCCTCCCGTTACCCCCCAGCCTCGCCTCTGCCATCCCCTTTTTCCCCATCCGACGCCGCCCTCCCCCCCGACCTTGGCCGTGCACCCCTCGCGGCTCCGCCGAACCCCAGGCGCGGCCCCCCCAACACTCCGCGCCCCTCCCGCGCTTAAGCTTCGCGACCCCTGCTTCCCTGCGACGCCCCACCGCCTCGCACACCCTCCCTCGCCCCCCATCTGCGCCGCCGGTACTCCCAGAGCCGCCACGCCCCTCCCCCCAGCCGGCTGGAGATCCTGTGCCCCCCCCCCCCCCCCCCCCCAACCCCCGCGCATAAAACGCGAAAGGAGCCCCGTGCCCTAACCAGTAAACCGCGATCGAAGGAATTCGAGTCCCTGGAAATGAGGGATTGGACAATAATGCGGAAAATTTGCATGAAGATCCCCTGGCCCAAATTTCTATATCAACAAGGATATTGTGAGGCTAAAATATACCATGGAGCCCCTTTAGTTGAAGGGGTACAAAAATTGCGCCCAAGCCCCTGGCTGCAAAAATATTTAAAGAAGAAGGCTGCAAATCAGAAATCTGGGGACCCTCCTTATCCAAATAGGACTAGAGCCTTGGGCTTTCCCTATATAAGGAGTCAGGACCCCATGGCTTCATTCATTGGACACATCTCCTCCCCTCCTCTCCTTGTGTCATTGCTTCGCTATGGATTCTCCGAAGGCCATGTTATTCATGCCTCATCAATTCTTCGATCATCACAAGGAGGAGACAACAATCAGGAAGACGCCGCCGTTCGCGCCACATGTGTTCTTCAATCACGAAGGCCGCGTCATCCACGCCCGTGTATGGACTCCGCCGTTCGCTCCACACCAATTCTTCCAGAAGATGGCTGAGCACGCAGATTCGACCTCCAAACCTGCAGATCTAGCAATTCGTCGGGAGACGAATTTTTAAAGCGGAGGAGAGTTGATGCAGTGCAGAGTCAAATTATAGGGTCAAATATTTATCTAAGTTTAGTGGTCAATTTTAATTACGTTTATTTACGTCGACGAATTTTTAATTAAATAAATGGGATCGCCTGTGATCTCAATTACTGGTCAATTTGAATTTTAAATTTGGTCGGTTAATTAGTTAGAGTCTAATTAGGATAATTAGTTGTCCATTCAAATTAATTTACTATTTTTGTAATCTCATCCCTCTTATATAAAGGGATGGGGTCCTATGTTTTTAGTCAGTCAGAGTTAATGAAAAAGTGAGAATTATTCTCTATCTCCTCTCTCTTCCCCTCGCGGTCTTCGTGTTTCTTCTCCCTCAACCCCTCGTTCCCGACGAGATTTCTTCTTCTCAACCCCTCCATTTCTCCACCGAAATTCCACCACCCAAATTCTTTAATTTTTATCGTCGACGCCAAATCCGATCTGCATCAGATGTCATGGTAATCCACTTCAATATGTTTAGTTCTTTCGTGAAAAGCTGGATTATTTGCAATGAAGAGAGTTGTTTGGCTGTCACACAACAACTGCATTAGAAGAGGTACATCGACGCCCGGATCAGAAAGAACAGAATTGATCCAATATCATTCAATATTGCACTGCGCCATGGCTCTATATTTTGACTCAATATTGAATCTTGCTACCACTGTTTGTGTCTTGCTTTTCCATAATACTAGAGACTTTCGTACAAACACAACAAATCCTGAGGTAGATTATATATTTTCCTTGGGGCAACCAGTATAATCCGCATATGCACAGACCGTGACAGATAGTGAAGTTCCTCTGCTAAATAATAGACATGTCTAAAGAGAAGACTTCAACTATCTCAAGATCATTTATAGTGCATCCACGTGCACATGTCTTGGTTGCACAGTAAATTGGTTAACCTTGCTTACTGCAAAAGAAATATCATGTCTGGTAATTGTAACATAGAGAAGGTTCCCAACTAGCTCTCTATACCTTCTTTTATCTACCTCCTCTGTAGTATCATCGTGCAATTTTATGTTTGGGTCCATAGGTGTAGATGTCGATCTGCAACCTGTCATTATTGCTTCTGAAAGGAGAACGGTTACATACTTTCTTTGGGTCATGACAAGAGCCTGCTTGTTCTAGCAAATTTCAGACCCGAAAAGTAACACAGTTTACCCAAGTCTTTGGTGACCAAGAAGCTCTTAACCACGGTAGTACCCTAAATATCATCTCCACTGACAATAATATCATCAACATATAAGATGACAATAGTATCTCGCTAAGTCTTTTGAACAAGAAGGAATGATCAACAGTTGACCGTATGAACCCTTTCTGTTCAATCAGATTTGACGGCTTTTGGAACCAGGCCCTGGGACTTTACTTAAGCCCATAGATAGCCTTGGAGCCGACATACGTACTCCCCCTCAGCAGCGAACCCAGGTAGTTGTTGCATATACACCTCCTCCTATAGATCACCATATAGGAAAAGCATTCTTGACATCAAGTTGGAATATAGCAATCGCGTACCACAACAACTGATAACAGAATCCGCAGTGGGCAAGAAGGGTGTGGGGAAGAGATGGAAGCTTCTTTATTGATATCTTGAGGGAGCTTCATGGGAGGGAGTGGGCTGGAGATGACAGGTTGGGGGTGGTGAGTGCGCGATCCCCCTTCTGGCATGGTGTTCAGGAGGTTTTCTTGAAGAACAGGGGGAGTTTCAAGCCTGTCCTTGGGGATGGCCGTGCCTTCTCCTTTTGGAAGGACAACTGGTTGGGGGGGGATCCACTTTCTATCCGTTTCCCCCGACTGTTTGCGTTGGCGGAGAACAAGGATGCTTCCGTCGCTTGCTGCTGGGAGAATGCGTGTTGGTCTCCTCGCTTTGGGGGGAATTTCTCGAATCAGAGGTTATTGGACTTTATTGCTCTGATGGACGTCCTTGCTCATGCGGATTCCCCTTCTGTGGGCTTGGATCATTGGATTTGGAGGGATGGTGGCTTCTCGACTCGAAAGGCCTATGCTGGACTGCTGGATCCTCTGCCTGCTCGCTCGGATTCCCTGGTGAGAGACAGTGGTTTATTTTGGAGCTTGGGCCTGCATTTGCGCATTGTTTTCTTCTTATGGCTGGTCCGCAGAAAGAGGCTTATGACACGTGATCGATGCTCAAGGTTGATGCTCTCGGTTTCCAACCTATGCGTACTGTGTGATTCGAATGTGGAATCCTTGGATCATATCCTCTTCCTCTGCCCTATGGTCCGAGGGATTTGGGATGACCCGCTCGTGGCTTGGGTGAGTGCTTGTGATGTGGAGACCTTCTGTGACTCTCTCTTCTTAAATAGACATATGGCTAGAAGGAGGCTCTTGGCACCGGTGGCAAGATTATGGTCGATTTGGCTTAGTCGCAACGAGGCCATTTTCACTACGCAACGCTTCTACTTGGAGAATGTGCTCTGTCGCGCGAGTGGTTTGGTGGATGACTGGACTGTTGCTTAGTTTTTGAGAGCTTGTTTCTCTTATTTGTTGCCCAGAACTGGAGGTTTCTCGCCTCCTTTTCGGGGACGCTCTTTTTTTGTTGTTTTTTTTTTGTACCTCTGTCTCTCTTTCTTCTTAATATATTGAGGTGAACACCAATGAGTGTATCCCCCTTTTCTTGGCTTCAAAAAACAAAAAGAATCCGCAGTGTGGAATGGCATACAACTGGAGAGGAAGTATCGAGTTAATCCACCCTGTAGGTTTGTGTAAATTCTTTGTCCATCAAGCACGCCTTGTACCGATCCATTGAACCATGTGTCATGTGTTTGATAGTGAATACCCATTTGCAGCTCACGATTGATGCCTTATTGGAGCAGAAACAAGAGTTCATGTCCCACAAGATTGGAGCGCATCCATCTCTTCCTCCATGGCGAGCCGCTAGAGGCTCTCCTTGAGGGTCTCCTGGTACGTGCGTAGGATGTCAATGGCAGATAATCCCACTACATACTTCTTGTAATCCTACGAAAGGCGTGCCAAAGACAATTGTCCATCGAGGGGGTATCTCATACATATATGCTTGCCATTTCACAAGGCAATAGACTATATCAAATCAGTCTCATGTGATTTTCCCTATTCATCATGTTCATGTTCATCATTTAGATTACCAGTGCCATCAATGAAAATCAAGTTTTCATAATTTACTTGAGGGGAGTTGGATGATTGGGAAGGCAAGGGAGCATGGAGAACAGATTGAGATGTATGTGGAAGATGAGGTGGAAGAACAACTTCATCCTCGAACTTAGAGGGAATCATCCTGTCACCTGTAGGAGTATGGAACATGATTGACTGGGAGAATGTAGCATCATTGCTAACATAGTATTTACCCTGTACATGATCAAAACACTTATAGCCTTTTTGGGTATGAGAATACCCAACAAACATGCATTTGACGGCTCTAGGAGCGAGATTGTAACGACCAAGATGTAGAAGATGGACAAATACCACACAGCCAAAAACCTGTGGCGTAAGAGAGTGACGCAGAAACGAATTTCGCGCGTGATGGCGGAAAATATTTTTTTGGTGGATTTTTGGTGGTAGAGAAAATAGAGGGGTTGAGAAAAGAAACACGCCGGATGCGCGAGGTTTGAGAGGAAGAACGCGTAGATCGCGAGGAGAGAGAGGGAGAAGGAGGGAGATAAAGATCTCAATTTTTCATAACACTGAACTGTTTAAATAGGTAATCTGTCATCCCTTTATATAAGAGGGATGAGATTACAAAAATAGAAACTCAATTCAAATTTAAAACTAATTATCCTAAATTGACTCTAACTAATTAACCGACTAACTACCTAATTTGAAATTCAAATTAAAACTAATTGAGATCACACATGATCTCTTTATTTAAATTAAAATTGCGACAACTTAAATAAACGTAAATAAAATTGACGCCTAAAATTAAATAATTATGCGGCCCTACATTTCGGCTCCACGCTGCATCAACTCTCCTCCTCTTTTAAAAATTCGTCTCCCGACGAATTGCTGGATCTTCGTTCCCTCGGCGGAAAATAATTCGATGTTGAAACCATCATTCCAAACTCCCCAATTTGATCCTTTTCCCTGTTACGTTTGTAATTTCTTTTCACTGAAGGGCATGGTTGCAAATGTTCTATCCCTTCACCTAAAAAGATCTCATAGCATAATAGGTCTTCTAATTGGCCCAATTGATAAATAATTTTGGGAGGAGGGGGCCTCCTGTAAATTTTCCATAAGATGCCACCCTTTAATTTAGAGGGTCCGATGGAGTAACCCTCAATTAGGGCTCGGTCCTTCTTAAGTGGGAGTCGGCCGCATGACAGGAGCAGGGGGCGGCGGGTCGCGCGATTGAGCACCAAGGTGGTGGCGGCAGGGTTTGTCCAGCGGCGGCGGCGTGGGAGTAGAGAGGTGGGGGTTGGGCGATATGGTCGGGACGCAGGATGGCGAGTGGCGGAGTGTATGGATCGAATGGGGCTTTGCGCGAGGGGAAAAGGCAAGAGGGGGGAAAGGAGTAGGTTACGACGGTGGGGAGAGGTTTGGAAGGAGAGAAGGGCGAGTGGCTGGCGCGCGATGGGGGATGGCGAGCGACAGGAAGGTAGAAGGGAAGAAGGGCGGCGGTAGGGGCTGGTACTGGGGGTCCTACAGGCGGAGGTGGCGAGGTTAGGGGTTCTTCGGGGCGCTCAGGGGCAGCGGGAGGGGGGTTTGGGGTTGTGGGGGGGGGCAGCTGGTGGCCGGGGGCTGTATCGCAGGGGGTGTGGGAGCGGTGGATGAGGGTGCAGGGGTTGCAAGTGCAGGGAATGGCGGTGCGGGTGTAGTAGGAGGAGGTTCGGGTGCAACGGGTGGGGTGTAGATCGATTCCGGGGGGTTCTGCAGATCTGAAATTACCTGATCAGCACTCGAATCGGCTTTTTTTTTCCTCCGAAATGGCCTGGACAACGGCTGATTCTTTGTGGACAGCGAGATGTTCGTCTTCAACTTCGGGTTCGGTGCTTGGATACTTCGATTTGACGGCTTTTTCCTCAAGTTGGCATGTTATCTCAACGTTCAATGTATCTCGCATCTGGGATGCCACTACTTGCATATCGGCACAAATTTGGCTCATATTTGATGATGTTTGTCTAACCTTGGCACGCCATGTACGGTCATTGGAGCGGGATCCGTTGGATTTTTCGTGCGAACGTCTGGATGGATCGTCAGATCGTGAGGACGATCTGTAGGCCATGCTCTGATACCAATTGATGCAGAAACGAATTTCGCGCGTGATGGCGGAAAATATTTTTTGGTGGATTTTCTGTGGTAGAGAAAATAGAGGGGTTGAGAAAAGAAACACGCCAGATGCGCGAGGTTTGAGAGGAAGAACGCGTAGATCGCGAGGAGAGAGAGGGAGAAGGAGGGAGATAAAGATCTCAATTTTTCATAATACTGAACTGTTTACATAGGTCGTCTGTCATCCCTTTATATAAGAGGGATGAGATTACAAAAATAGAAACTCAATTCAAATTAAAAACTAATTATCCTAAATTGACTCTAACTAATTAACCGACTAACTACCTAATTTGAAATTCAAATTAAAACTAATTGAGATCACACGCGATCTCTTTTTTTAAATTAAAATTGCGACAACTTAAATAAACGTAAATAAAATTGACACCTAAAATTAAATAATTATGCGGCCCTACATTTCGTCTCCACGCTGCATCAACATCCGTGATATGATACGAAAGGGGTTTAATACTACTTCTCATATTAGTTCAGGAGATCAGTCTGCATATGTTTTTACCAAGGCTCTTGCCCGAGGACCCTTTCAGAGGTGCTTTTCCAAGCTGAGCATGGTATACATCTATGATCCAACTTGAGGGGGAGTGCTGAGAATCTTATGTTACGTTCAGTTTATTTATTTCTCAATCCTCATTATTTAATTTACCCATTAGGGTTTCTCTATTCTATATAAGAGAACCTTTGGGCTCTATGAATAAACAACGAAGTATTTTCCTTAATATTCACTCTTCTAAAGAAAAAAACGAGGAGGAGGAGAATGCGTGTGAAGTGAAGGACAACAACCCCTTTTCAGATGTCGAGGTGACTCAAGTATGCAAAAATACAAATTGAGCATACATTGGCTAAAGGCTTCAAGAAAGAGATAAAGATCTCAATATATGGTTTGGCGATGATTGGGTAACGAGATGGTGGAGCTCAGTTATAACATTGATAACAAAGAGAAGTTGGCAATTCTGCTCAGTCCTTCTTATGTAATTACCTATTAGGATTTCTCTCTTCTATATAAGAGAATCCTTGGGCTTTAGGGAGAAACACCAAAGTATTTTCCTCAACATCCACTCTTCTAAAGAAAAAAAATGAGGACGAGGAGAATAAGTTTGAAGTGAAGGACAACAACCCCTTCTCAGACGTTGAGGTTACCAAAGTAAGCAAAAAAACAAATCGAGCACACTGGCAAATGATTTTAAGAAAGAGATAAAGATCCTTGATATATGGGTTGGCGATGATTGGGTAATGAGATGGTGGAGCTCAGTTATAGCACTGATAACAAAGAGAAGTTGGCAATTCTTTGCCGTTGATGGACAAAGGAGGAGATGGATGACTTCAAGAAGAGGCTAGCGAGAAGGGATCCAAATCATGCGTACTTGGTGCATAGAAGTTTGGATATCAACGCATATTCTGAGACTAAGAAGAAAAGAGGTTGTATAAGAACTCGCTCAACCACTTGTCAACACAAAACCTACTTCATTTTTATTAAGTTTCCTTGCTTTACACTTTTCATATTTCAAGGCCATGTTGGCTATATCTTTACATATAGTTTTCACTTTCGTAGCTTTCCTTTTTCTTTTACCATGTTGGCCACACTTGATGTGAGGCTACAAGTCCCACATTATAAGCTTCATGTAGAATCTTTTGGATGAAATAAAAGCGGTTATCCAAGCCACACAATATCATGCTTATTAATACAAACAACATGGTGCAATAGATCAAAAATTTACATGCTAGTATTGGGAGTTCCAATAGTTCTATAGACAGAATCAATGAATTTAAGAGTATTGGGACACAGAAAGTTGATTAGGCAACATTAATGTCACCATTGGCTTCGAAAGTCCATGTCAATGTTGCATAAAAGTTTGACAAATAGAGGATAAAAGCTAGGAGTTCATGTGTGGCATGAAGTTTGAGTTGAAAAGATATAGATCCTATTGAAATAAACTAAGCCAAAGATTTTTATACCTAGATGTTTAGTAAAATTTTCCCATTTGATGGGTTGCTTGCTGAGAACTTCACTATCTTCGAATATAGTCTACTTCGTTAGAGCTGAATCGTTGTCGAGGAAATGCGAGAAAGCGACATGGTAGAGATTTCTGGAAGCCATGAGAGTAGGAAGAGAGTGAAGGAAAGTGATGAATGAGTTGAAACCTTGAAGGTTGATTTTATGAAGAGAAACCTGAGAAAAAATTGCCATGTAATCTTTTAGAGTTTGATTGGAATTATCAGTCAATCAATCAACAGATTTGGCTTATTTGTCGTCTGGTTTAAAAAGGCCGTCTAAAATTATGCAATTTCCATAATATTTTTAAATTATAAACAATTAGTCAACTGGGAACTTTGTAAATGTTTTAAACGTCAAATCATTCGACTGGCGTATTTGATAATGAGGTAGTCAAACTTATAGAGAAAATATTGTTTGTTCGTGAGTTGCCAGACTTATCAGAATAGTCACCTTGAAAAGTTAGAGAAACTAACAATAGATAATTAAAGTCATTCTTCACTACATAAGAACATTCTTCGTTAAAGCTTACAGACGAGCATCTCCTTGACGTCATACCTCCTTTTTCCTAAAAAAACTAAAGAACATTCTTCATTGCAAAAACACTCAGAACACAGAAACATTATAATATGCAACAACAACAATGCCTAGTCCCACATTAAGTAGATCAGCTACATGAATTCTTTACCTTCATTCAGATCTATATTGGGTCATTCTTTGGCTTAGATACAAGTAACTAAGATCCCTTCGAATAGTCTCCTTTAAACACTTTTTAGGCCTTCCTCGTCTTCTCTTAACTGACTCAACATCCCAGATCTCACGTCTTCTAACTGGTGCATCATCCGATCTCCTTTGTAAATGGTCAGATCACCTTAAGCGATTCTCTCTCATCTTATCCTCTATTGCAACTATTCCAACTTTTCTTCTGATCACATCGTTCAGTCTTTGATCTTTCCGTGTATAACCACAAATCCATCGTAGCATTTTCATTTCCGTTACTGTCATTCCCTGCACTTGCCTATGATTCACATGCCAATATTCAGATCTACAGAACATAACAGGTCTCACGACTGCTTTATAATACTTTCATTTGATTTTCAAAGAAATTCTCTTATCACAAAGAACAATAGAGGCTCCTGTCCTCTTTAACCAACAATTAATTTTTCTGAGTAACATCTCATGTTACAAATTAGGTCCCAAGTATCTAAAAGAATCTTTATTCTGAATGTTATCTTCTCCAATCTTCACATCGATTCCTTCACCACTGCTTCTATCAAATGTGCACTCCATATATTCCGTCTTAGCCCTATTTATATGAAATCCTTTAGTCTCTAGGGCTTGCCTCCAAGTTCGATCTTCTTATTTACTCTATATCCAGACTCATCAACTAACACAATATCATCGACAATCAACATACACCAAGGTACCTCATCCTGAATGTGATTAGTCAACTCATCCATAATTAAAGTAAAAAGAAATGGACTTAAAGCTGAACCTTGATGTAAATCGATGCTAATGTCGAAATAGTTGGTCTTCCTAGACTTGATCCTTACACAAGATGAAGTCCCGTCACACATTTACTTTATAAGATTCATATGCTAGGTATGTACTTATCTCTTCTCCAAAACTCTCCACAAGATCTCTCGTGAAACAAAAAGCCTTCTCCAAATCAATAAAAAACATATGCATGTTCTTCCTTTTAGCTCTATAAATCTCCACTGTTTTCCTCAAGAGATGCATAGCTTTAATAGTTGAGTACTTGGCATAAATCCGAATTGGTATTCTGTTACTTTGTAAAAAAATTACACTATGCTATAAAAGAAGTATATTTCAACTATAAAATATATTAATGTAAGCGTCCCCTCTTAGAGTGATCTCAACTGAGTTACTTAAAGTCTTTCTTTAATTGATCAAGCCTCAAATTTCAACGAAATTCCACCGAATTTTTCAGAAATTTCCATTTCTTTAGGTCATCGAAATCGAAACTCTACCTTATTTCTTTTTCCAGGTTCCAACGAAATATTACCGAAATGTCAAACGAAATTTCATTAAAATTGCATGGCATTTCGGCGAATCAACAAAAATAAGTGAATATACCATTCGCTTTCATCGAAATTTACATATATTAATGAATTTTCACCTATTTATTCGTTGATGTATTGAGTTGTTAGAGTGCTTTACATTGTTTGAAGAAGTTTCTTTAGTTAGTTTCTAAATTTTAGATCTAAATCCCAACCAAATTAATTAGACACAAGATGTAAGAGTCAAATGCATGTTTTAACCGAAGAGCTTTATTTTTTTATTCCTTTTTTTGATATATATGTTTTGATCAGTAGTTATTATATTTGTCACCTCATTCTTATTGACGATTTGATTATCATGGCTTTTGCTTAGAGTTTAGCATACAGTTCTGACTCTAGGTAACATGTTGCTCATGGTTTTAAAAAGCGGCTCCTCGAGGCGAGGCGCGCCAAAAGCACCTCAAGGCGCACGCCTTGAGTCTGGTTGGTGGCGTACACCTCAGCTTCGTCTGAGACGCTCGAGGTGTGAGGCGCTCAAGGCGAGGCAGAGGCGTAAGCCTCGAGCACGAGGCTTTTTTTAACCTTTTTGGTTATGTGCTTTGCACATGACCCTATTTTTCCATAAGTATTATATTTTTTCTTATGTTTGTGTTTTGTTTCCATGTTAAACCTTGTATATATATTTCTATATATAGCTCCATGCAAAGAGAAGAGATCGCCTGAAACAAGAGAAGCTCCATGATCTTGTATACATCATATTCAATTTATCATACATCTACACATACTAGTTCTATTGCACACAGATTTTTGTTTGAATTGTAATAAATGTTTTATATTAGTTACAAGTTTGCAACTTGATGTTGTAATTTGTTGTATAAGTTGTGAATCTTAGAATAGGTATCACATATATAAAGAAGCAAGGTTGAAAAATGAACACGTGAAGTAAAATAATTATTATATTTTATTGTGAATAGCTGAATAAAAATAAAATCGTTAGTAAAAAAATCACCGAGAGTGCTGCCCCCACACCCCCGCAGGGGGAGCGCACATACTCTCCCTAGACCTCCCCCCACAAGCTCGTTGACCGGGCAGCGTGACCCCCGTCTTGTTGGGGTATGATATGGCAGGAGGGGATGCATATGACGGTTTTCCAACTACGTCTAGCAAGACAAATGGTTGGGATTCAAGGCATATTGATATTTTTTTACTTCGAACAATAAAAAATATGGTTTCTGTTGTACTTTAGTATTAAGTATAGACTTTAGTTCAATACTCATATAAAATCATTAAAGTTGGAGTTGGACTTTGATATTCCGTATATTAGTGGCTTAGTATTAATTTTTTTGAACTTTATGGGTGCGTTCGCTTGGGGGGTTACCCCCCCACTTTGGGTGGGTAATCCTCCAAAACCTCCACTTTTAACCCTCTAATGGGACCCACACCTTTCCCATCAAAAAAATTATATATTATACCATCATAACATCTAAAAATCATAAAATACTCAACTTCTACTCACTATTCCAAACTTCAATACAATCACATCACTACAACCACCCACTTTTTCAAATTTCAATACAATCATATCATAATAACTACCATTTTTTTTCAAATTCCAATACAATCACATCACACAAACCTTCCCAACCCTTAACCCACCAACCAAACACACAAACACAAAACCGGGTTATCCACCCCTGGATAACCCACGAACCAAACGCACCCTATTGCCTTTATCGCTTATATTTGTATCTTTTACTAGTTTTTAATTATTCTTGAATGTATTTTTGACAAAGCTTAATATTATTATATACTTTTTTCAATATATCTTGCTTTAATTTTATTTTTTTTCAAAAAAATTGAGGCCTACGCCTCGATCGCCTCGAGGCTTACACCTTGCTTCAATTTCGGAAAAACACCTCGGACCGCCTCATGCTTTTTTAAACTTGCTCTAAATATCAACATGTGTGATGATTATGACAATAATATTGCTTCAAAACATATATTTACAATTTTATTTTACAAATAAATGTGAATTCTATTTTATTTAGTGACTTAGGAATATAAAGAACCTTAACTTTTGGAAAAGTCAACTTTAGAGTCATTTCCAAGATTTCTGACGATTTCACCAAAATTCTCCGAAAGTTCTCTTTCTGGACATGGCGAAATGAAACCAAAATCTAAAATTTAAGGCATTGCTTTATTGCGTCTTCTGACTACTACAAGGAGTATGTGTGGTTGTACGAATGCTAGTTTGTTAGCAACTTTCCAAATATTGTGACTGTAAGTATTTGCCTATTATCAGGTTGGATATAGATTGTGCTTGTGAATGCTACGCAATTTCTTGGCATTAGCTTATTGTTTGTGTCTTATACAACATATATTTTACGATCGCAAGCTATACAATGCATCTATTAGACATACATGTTAAAAAGATTAGTTTTTGTGTGTGTATGTGTGCATGCCTTATTTTATTTCTAAAATTAAAAATTATTCTAAGTTAAAAGTATTTTGGTTAGATGCAAGTTTTAAGCTATTATTTCGATCTTTAATTTCTTATATAAAATATCATTTTGCTATTACTATTTGTTATATATTTTTCTCTGTTATTATTGCACATGGAGTAAATGAGAAGCTTGAGGTCTGGAGACATGCATTGGAGATTAAAAGATTTGGTATAAGTATGGCTTCAAAAAAAAAAGATTTTGTATAAGTAGGGCTAAGATTGAATATATGGAGTGCACTGCACTTTTAATGGAATCAATGATGAAGGAATCGAGTTGGAGATCGGTGACGATAACATTCGGATTTAGATACATGGGATCTATTTCGCAATATGATGAGAAAATTGATGGAGATGTTACTAATAGAATAAATGCATGCTAGCTAACGTGGAGAGGAGCCTCTGTTGTTAGAAAATTGCTTTAAAAATCAAAGGAAAGTTCTACAAAGCAACCATAAGACCTGTTATGCTTTATGGATCTGAATGTTGGCATGTGAACCATAGACATGTGCAGAGAATGATAGAAGCAGTAATGAAAATGCTAAGGTGGATGTCTGGGCACACACACATACGTAAAGATCGGATTCGGAATGATGCAATCGAAAGGAAAGTTGGTGTAGCTCCGATCAAGGATGAGATACGAGAAAACCACTTAATGTGGCTTTGCCATTTGCAAAGGAGGGCAACTGATGCACCGGTTAGGAGATGCGGGTTTTGGGATGTTGATCCATCCAAGAGAGGGCGAGGACAACCCAAGAAGTGTTGGAATGAGACTATACGAAGGGATCTTATTTTTTTTGGATATAAGCCCAATATTGACCCAAGATAAATCTGAATGGAGGCAAAAAATCCATGTAGCCGACCCTGCTTAGTTGTGGGAAAAGGCTTTGTTGTTATTTTATTATTGCACGTGTCACCATTCTCTTCAAATTCAAGAGGTAAAACTAATGGCATCTAATTTTGATTCCAAATCTGGTTATGATTCTGAACAGTAGACTACTTTTTTGACTGTTGGAGCGATTGGATGGAAATTTAATGAAACATATCATGTTAATATCTTACTATTAGTAAAAAATTGTGTATTTTTACATCATTTATTGAGTTAATCAATATTAGAAATCTTAATTTTAGAAAAAAATGAGTTTCAAGTAATTTTCTCAATTTCTGGCAATTTCATGGAAATTCCATCGAAATTCCACTGAATTTCTCTTTCTGCACTGACTGAAACGAAACCGAAATCCGACATTTAAGGATCAAGGTGATCATGGAGTGCGTAATGATCCTCTTGTTAACTCTTAAGGATCAACTCGACAACTTCGTACCTTTCAAAAAAAACTCGACAATTTCGTAAACAACTTTGATTACTGCTTCAGACTCTTTCTGGAATGAGATTTCCATTGTTGAGCGTAATTGAAGAATTGGTCCAATTGCTTGGGAGCTTCTTCTCCTCCAGTGACAACATGCTCTTCTTCTTCTTAGTGCGTGACATTCATTCAGATGAGCACCTTCTCATCAGGTTTACCTTGGATACCTTGAATTGCTTAGAGATGCCCGCTTCTTGAAGGAGACACCCAAGAGAAAGAGAGATACAACATGTGCATTTCATGAGGCAGAGAAAAATGCATGCACCAACTGATGATACGTTAGAGATTCCATCGCGGAATTTGGGAGAGAACCCGATGAATGAGGTGGAGTTTAGATTGAGGGTTATGACCTCAATGTATTGCGACTTTGACTTGTTCTTGAAAAAACCTCACGACAAAGGTCATAAAGGGTATTACCTTCCTTGGGTTTATTGAAGATGCTAGAAAATGGTGGAGGTAAGGGTAATTATATTGTGGAGAATGAGGGTGGTGATAATGATGTTTATCTTAGTCGATGCTCTCAATGAATTCATGTAGAAAATATTGGCTAGATTAGAAAATATGCTTGGAATGTCGGATGGCAGAAGATAGATTTGTCGAATAGTTGAGAAATCCCATCGGAGTGAAGTCAACACAATTGATGGCACGCTCACTGAGAACGTTTGCATGGACAACGTGATTTCAATGCTCCAAAGACTTCTCTGTGGGACAATAATCTTCCATGATGTTGTGGAATGCATTCCTCTTTTGTTGGAGGATTAGCTGAGGAATCACCCTTACTGGAGGCCTTTCTTGGAGGCATGATGAGGAGTTTTGAGCAAGAGTCTTGGAAAGAAGGATTGGTTTGGTGAAGAAGGGTTGTGAGGAAGGAGATGGAGTTTGGGTGTATTTGTAAGAGTCCTGGTAAGAGGTTGCAATTGCAACAATGACTCCAACAATTGTATGTCTTGGTGATGTGCAGAAAAATGCAAAATTATGAAGAGATGCCTAGAAAATTGATTTAAGTACAAAATTAGGCCGTTGAATGGTCGGATTTCGGAATTCCAGTGGCTAAAAATATGGTTTTTGGAAATAAAGTAGTTGACAGATTAAGTATTAGTCGGGTGAGGACTCGGCTCATCAAAATACACTTGACTGATGGCGTCTATGAGTTGACCAGGGGAATTTGTTGGCTGACAAATATATCAGTTGACTGATCATCAACCAACAATAAGTCAAAATAAAAGCACAGAGGCCATCTGATAACTAAATTCATCGAGTGGATGGATTTAAAGTATATTGAATTGAAACCCAGTTGGCTATAGAAGTGCAAAATCAATCAATATAGGTGGGTTCATTTAAGCGATTATACCAAGCGATTTTTTTTTTATGAAGGTGAAAAAAAATTTTATAAAAAAATACAAGCAAAACTAAATCATTATCTTTTTATGATTGTGCAATCAATGCATAAAATAAGTAAACCAATCAGTTTTATACATCAGCTAGATATTCACACACTTATTTTGTTTATATTTATCTATTCATTTATTGATTTATGTGTGTTATTATGTTAGTTCGATATTTATGCAATCATTATAATTCGTGAATGATAAATGTGAATATATTAAGGCATATATACTAACTAATTAGCTCAATTTTGTGATACAACTTTGTTAAAATATATAGTGCTATATATATAGGGTAAAATGGGGCTGCCCCCAGGGATAGCTAACTTAGCTACCCCCGCCCCATTTTCTCCATGTTTTTTATTTTTTTTCGAAAATTTCTTCCGTGAATATTCATCACTATATCCCTATATCGTGTCATTAAAATTTCGTGTGAAATAGCGACTCCTACGACTTCCATCCAGACAGTCATTTTTTTAACGGTCACATGATTTTTTAAATCGACCCCGTCTGGATGGAGGTCGTAGGAGTCTCTGTTTTGTATGAAATTTTATTGACATAATATAGGGATATAATAATGAATTTACATGATTTTTATTTTCAAAAAAAAATAAAAAAATATGGATAAAATAAGGCGGGGGGAGCTATGTTAGCTCCCCCTAGGGGGCATATACATTTTACCCATATATATATTCCTAATTTTCAACCCATTTTTTTCATTCTAGACGAACTTTAGATTAAAAGAAGAATAGATTGTTCATAATAGAACTATTGTGATAACATTGTTTTGAATCAAATCAAATGGTATAGTCTTACCTATCATACCTTTTACCAATAAGATGAAAAACAAAATAAATATAATATTTAAAAAATGTATTAGTAATTTAAAAATACAAAATACTTTTATAAAAGTCATGCTTGTGGATGATCTTATTTCTGCTCACATTTTTTTGTAACAAATCAGAATTGAGAATAGTAATATTTCTACTGTTACCTGTGTCAGTATATTAGCATGAAATACACTTCTTTAACGTAAAATTTATATTAAGATCATGCTACTAGATATCTACAGTGAAGCGTGGGCATTCAACCAGTGATACAAGAAAGTTACATCTATTTTTCTATATGTGTTAGTGTCTTAAGGGTAACTAAAATTATTGTTTCTGTTATATACTTATATTTAGATGTCATTCACTGAAGGCATGACTTCTGCTGGTTCAGTGATTTAGCAAAGAATCGTTTCCATTAATCATGAGTAGTGGGGAGGGCAATATCCCTTCAAAGACACCCAAAGCTTCTCCAGCTCAGGTTGTCATGTTCTATATTGCTTTTTACGTATTCATTCTTGTGAAAATCAATTAATTGAAAACATATTAATAATTTGTTTTGTTAAAACTGTTATAGCAGGAACATTCTGCCTCTATCAATAACCCCACAGGTTTTCCAGACTGGTCTTCCTTTCAGGTTTTAGAATAGACCTACTTCCTAATGAATTTCTGATTTTAAAATGTTCACGTGGCAATCAATTGAAATCTTATGCTCTATTTGTAGGCATATTATGGCTCTGGTGGAACTAGTCCAATCCCAGCTGGATTTTATCCTGCTGTTGCATCCAATCACACTGGTTACCCGTATATGTGGCCTCCGCAGGTATTCTTTCTTTTTTTTGGCAATTTCTAGGATTTGAACCATGGCCCTTTGACTCCTTTGAGATGCCCCTCACAGTCCTGACTTTACTGTATTCCAAGTATTTTAAAGATTTCTGCTACTGGCATCCCATTATGGCAGCTAATCCCGCCCTCACTTTCATGTGTAGCATGTAATTTCTCCATATGGGGCACCAACACCTCCTTATGTTGCAATGTATCCTCACGGGGGAGTTTATGCTCACCCACACGTTCCTCCGGTAACGACATCTGTCTGCAGCCTTTTGGAATTCTTGTGGAGTCCGCGCGTTAAACTTAAAGCAATTGAAAGTTTTACTTTTATTTTTTTATCTTTCCAGGGAACTCATCCATATAGTCCATATGCAATGCCATCTGCAAATAGAAATGGAGAAACTTCTGTAAGATTTGTTTGCCTTTATTTTCTAAGGATGCTTGCATCTTTTGCTCTGCTGCCTCTGCGACTATAACCAGGAGTCTTCTCCACTAATTCCAGCTTCTCCAGTAATTGAGAATTGGAATTTACTAGCATGTGGAATGTTGCAACTTCTTAACCTATATAGCTCTTTAAAAACTTGTTACCCTTTATATTGGACCTCTTTTCTGTATCTTCTAACGTATTTGAGTGTGTATAGAACTCTCAAACGTTGATACATGTGTGTTTCAGGCACCGGACTCTGGGGGATTGGACTTGGATAGTAAGTTAGCTCTAGTAATTACTATTTTCCTTGTCAGATAAGATAAAGATGGAGCTAATTAAAGAATTGTAGAAGGCATGCATGGAGATGCTTAATCTAAACATGCACACAGGTAAAACAAATGAAACTGGAAAAGGATCTGGTGCATCTGCCAACGGTGGTGCTTCTCAGAGGTAGCTTTTTTGTAATTGATTAACTTCACCTGTTTAATACTTTGTTGTCTTACTACTCGGGGTCACTTACATATGCAGTGGTGAGAGTGGAGCAGAAGGCTCTAGTGAAGGAAGTGATGCACAATCATCAGATGTATGTATCTTTTTCGATTTTTTTGAAATCTGCTTTCTTCTATTTGACAAGATTTTATTGTAATAGATGCCATTGTAACTTGATTAGGCATTATCATGGTTAGGAGAAATATTTCGTATTGGGGGAAACAAGTATACTATTGATCGCTATGGGACTTACATGTGAGCCATTTTCCTGCGGATAGAACTCATGTGGATACTTTGATCAAATCATAAAAGTGCAAACATATATTGTTAGAGTATGCATCACGTGTATAGATGGGTAATTTGATCCCTCCAGGGTCAACTACCACATCCATAGGTTTAGTCCCACATATATTGTGAGTGGGACTTGGTCTTACTGGTAGGGCTATATAAGAAGCCTCACACCACATGTAACAATTGAGAGAGTGCAATAAAGAATAGCCGATCTTGAGAGGCCTTCATAGTGGTTTCATCCCGTTCCTTATAGAGTAGTGTTCTACGTAAAATCTTGGAGTTTTTCTTCCGCATTCTATATTTATTTATATCTGGTATGCTTCTGCACCATAGTATTCTACATGGTATCAGAGCAGGTTCGATTTTGTTGATTTGTTCATGAAGATTTTATTAGGTTCTTTGAAAATGTTCGAAGATCTGTTCATATCGTTCAAGTTTAAGTGAGTTCTATGTGGCGTCCGTTCCCGCGGATCTGGGATACCCGTTTACACATCACTCGTAGTATCACGTTCGCTAAAGATCGCATTAGGTTATTGAAATTCAGGGAAAATTTTTCACGTTTAGTTTTTGAATGACATTCACATTTAACTAATCAAGCCATAGAACTATAATTTGTCACCAATTTATTTGCATTAATTTCCATATAAACTAACATGTAACAAAAGAAGTAGGATTATGTACATGCACCCCAATTTTAACATAAGAGAAAGAAAAGCAATTATAATATCCAGAATAAAAAGTATAACATGCATACCTGTTAATAATAACTGCATAAGCTGAGGTTCAACTCTCTCAATACCATGATGCAGGTGTTTTGCCTGCAATCCATGCAATAGGGAGAAAAGAACATCAACAAATGTTGAGTAAATCTAATTAATTAGAAATAACAGGAAATCTAGTGGCTTCAAAAGAAAGCAAGTAGTTAGTGTTTGTTAATTAAATTTAATGAGCTACTTGCATTTGGAACAGATTTTCAACTTGTTTGGTATATAAATCCCCAGACTACTCATCCTACCTTAATTATCCCTATTTATTATTTTTATACATAGATTATATGATCCATATTTAAGTCATTGCCTTTTATTAATTATAATGTATGTTTGATGGGTCTTGGGAATGTGAATGATGAGTCTCTGATATGATCTTTGTCTTTATTAAATGCTTATGATGAGTCTAGTATTTTGATTCTTTTCTTGGTGAATTTTCTCAAGCTTAGTGGGTAGTCTGTGGTATTGGTTTGGGTAAGACATCACACTATGACTCTAAGGCTATAAGGAAGCCTTAGGGTTGGGGTGCCTCCGTAGGCATGCGGTGGAGTAAAAATGCATCCTAACTAAGTTCCCAGCACGTCCACTAAGTATATCTAACTAGGGATTTTTACACCTATAACCCTGAGTAATTCTGCAATAACAATCATAACCCTACGTAATCGTGAATTACATCCAGAACCCTCAATAGTCTTAACTCTTATACACATAACCCTCGGGTTAACTTCCATCCAATACTCCGTTAACAATGACGGTATCCGTCAGATATTTTACATTTTCTGCCCTTTAAGTTCTATTATTTACAAATTAGTACACCCCTCCTACCTCCCCCTCCCTTTATCCTCCTCGTCGACAATCACGTCCTCCCCTGTCGACCCCTTCCTCCTCCCCCTCCTCCCCACCGCTGCCGACCTCCTCTCCTTCCTCCTCCAGCCAAGACAACCCCCCAAGTAGCCCCGATCGAAGCCCCTCCCCCCCCTCCAGGCCAGCGACCCTGCCCACCCTTTCTGAACCCCGCCACCCACCCAGCCATCCTCCAGCAGATCGAAGCCACCCCCCCGACCATGCCGGCGACCCACCCCACCCACCCTCCCCGAACCCCGCTGCCCACCCATCCACCCTCCAGTAGATCGAAGTCCCCCTTGCCATGCCAGCAACCCCTCCCACCCCCCTCCAGGCCGATGACCCCACCCACCCTCCCCGAACATTGCCGCCCACCCATCCACCCTCCAGCAGAGCCCCCCTCCCCGAACCTTGCCGCCCACCCATCCACCCTCCAGCAGAGCCCCCCTCCCCCCGCCGCTGAACCAAGCTCCCTCCTCGGGATCCCTGACCCCACTCGCCCACCTCCCCGAACCCGCAGCCCGCCCGCCTTCCAGCATCCCCAACCAAGCTCTTCTCCTGGGACCCGACCTCCCCCACCCATCGCCCCTGCCCTTGCCCACCCTCTCCACCTTCACGGGATCCCCACCCCTCCCCCCAGAATCCCCGCTCACCTCCCCACAGCCTGCTCGCCCTCTAGCACCCCCCTGAACCAAGCTCTTCTCCTCGGACCCGACCTCCCCCCCCCACCGCCACCTGCTTGGAAGTTCCGCCTTTCCCTCCCTCCCGCCTCGCGCCTGCAATGCCACTAATTTTTATTTTTTTTATTTTTCTGAAAGTAGTCAGAAGATCATGGGTTAAATCAACCCAATGATATGGTTGGGTTAACAGAAAAACTAACAGAGGGTTATGGATGTGAGACGGAGTGTTTAGGGTTTGTTGTGTAATTCACGATTATACAGGGTCATGATTGTAATTGCAGAATTACTCAGGGTTATGGATGTAAAAATCCCTTCTAATTACTGTGGTAGTAGTTCGTAGTCTGATAAGGATGATTTTCATGATATGATCTTTTTTCTTTGTCAAGAATTACTGGTGGAACAATAACTAGCTCAACGGAAACCAACCTCAACTACAACCAACTCAATTGTAACCAAGCTACTTATGAGTGTCTCCCCCTTTCTTGGCTTCAAAAAAAAAACTGTAACCAAGCTTCCATGTAACCAACTCAACTGTAATCCATCTTAACTTTAGCTAAACTCATTTGTCATTTATTCCAGGTTCAATTGTAACTCCTCCAAATTCAACTGTAACTGATTCACATGTAGCCATTGCCAAGTGTATTGGAGGAACGGTAACCAAAACTTAAGCGGTGAGGTAGTCTCCTAAGAGACTCTTCCGTCTCGCCCTCTTGTTCGAAGTGCGGTCCAATAGAAGGATATGTCTACTCCAAAACTACGCCATAGAGACGGGTGAGAGAGACTCCCCGGAAGAGTCACTCCAAAAGAAAAATCTGCCTGACTGGTACAGAGGCCAACGAGCTCGAAAAACTAAAATCAAGGGCCCTCTAGCCTAGGTACCCTAATGAACAAGAGTCAACGAAACTGGTCTTTAAAAGAAACTTGTGGATCCTAGAGAGGCGCAAAGCTGCGAGCGCTCGCGAAAAATTGAGAAAAAGACTGGGATTCTAGACCCACGCACTAAGCAGCCGCTGCCCTAACTGGGCTTCCTATCTCCCGCCTAGCTGAGGGTCACCGCACCCTCGTACAGTCAGGTGTAAAGGTCACCGTGACTTGCACTATTAATCAGTCATCACTGACTTGATCCCGCATCCTTTCTTAATCCTTTATGTGGTTGATTATACAGATCTAGGTCTTTTTGATCAACGATCTTATTGATATAACTGATTCATCATTGATTTCACTTATTCATCAACCCCATCATTTCTCAATCTCTTCAATGGTTGACTTTACTAATCTAGGTATTTTGTCACTACCTATCTTTGGTGATATATATAAATAGCAGAGTATACCTAAAAGATTAATTTATGAAGATGATCGGTCTTTGTGGTCACATGTTATTATTCTAAAATCATAAGATTACCATCTATGCTTTGGATATGGATCTAGCTAGTCTTTATCATTTTGTTTTATATGGTACCTATACAAGAATCATGTCTCAATTGTACCAGTTCCAGTTGAGACATCAAAGGAGGGGTGTTTTCTGATCATTTGCCATAACATCCTATATATAGTAGATTGTATGAATAGTAGACTATACATAATGATCAATTGATTGATGATTTCTTATTCGTAAAGATATTGAGAAATCATTTGTTGACTTTGAGAGAAGAATTTTAATATTTTAAAAGATGAATTCTCAGAAGATGTCAATGCTATATAATATACATGGGTTAGCGGGAAGCTATTACCAAGGTTTGAAAAAACTAAAAACAGAACGAGGCGGTTTCCCTGGAATCGAGGCGAGGCGTAGCCTCGAGGCGGTCGAGGCGTAAGCCTCAGTTTACAAAGAAAAAACTTATAAAAACTACAACAAAATATATACTAATGAAATTATATATATTCTAACTAACATATGATATAAATTACTATAATATATGATGAAATTACAAAGATAGGAACATTGAAAGAAAAGATATACAAGTGTATGTGCCTTTTTACTATTTTTCCATCCAATAAGAGATTAAATCTGTTGATATTCCCCTGAATTCTAACCATCTAACCTAAGTTGAGGAACCGATGTATGGATCCCTTCCTGTCATACCATACCCCGACGAAATTTTTTTATTAAGGATTTCATTTCTATTCGGATATATTGATATGTTTGAATGGGAGTAGTACATAAACTCCCCTTGAATTATATCTTGTTTGACCTTCTCGATATATTACATATCTCATTATTTGAAAACTCCTTAAAAATAAGTTTACGAGTAATTTTTTATATGATACTTATGGATTCGTATGTTTAAGGGTATAATTTAGGAGTTTTTTGACATGATTGGGCATGTTTAATAGTAAATATGAACATGAAAGCGGCCAAATTTAAGCATTCATCTTATATAATTATATCCTAAACAACTACACCTTTATAAACATCTGAAATTGCTAATAGGAAAAATGAATTAATACAAAAAAATAATTTGAAAAAAAAATGCCTCGGCGAGCGCCTCGCCTCCGCCTCGACCGCCTCGACCGCCTCGACAAACTGAGGCGGCCGCCTCTCAGGACCCTGTCGAGGCGACCGTTCAGAGGCGTTTTCTGGCTGTCGCCTCGAGGCGCGTTTTTTCGAACCATGGCTATTACATATCATTGTGAATCGCGTGGACATTGTTCATGTAGGTAGCAAAGTAGGTTAGTTCATGGGTCACTTTAGGATGTTATAATGCTACATATATACATTATGACTGCATTAGGAAAGTATCATCTATTCCTCAGCAAGGAGTCTCTGGGTTTTACCATTTGTGCATATTTATATTATGTAAGTTATCCTGTAGACTACAAACCCATGACAAATGTTAGTTTATACTCTGGATGAAACCTCATCACATTGCGCAATAAGACGCCAGCAGTTGTAGCCATATATCGTGTAGAATATGAGTATAGAGCCCTGACTCAAGCAAATGTAAAAGCTATATAGATAGATCCTTAGGGGTATATGTTCTTATAGGAGCCTCTACCCATGCAACCAAATTGTGATATTTATACTGCATTATTCATAGATACAATATTGTTTTCCACCAAAGGACCAAACATATGGAGGTTAATGGCACATGATCATCTCTTCGAGCAAGTTCATAACAATCACTCTATGAAGCTCCATATTAACGGTTGGAATTTTCGGTTGGTGTGATCTAATGCTTGTTATGTGTAGAACATGTCGCAATCTCGAGCTGTTGTCTACAACTAATCTGTTGGGGGACATGACATTACTTTGATATGAATTCTGTTCAGTTTATAAGCATTGACATCATCCTTATTAGGATTTCATCTCAAAATAATGCATCTTTAGTAACAAGTGCATCAAAGTATCTTATGAGCGACTTTAGGACTCTCTTTATCATTTAAAATAGTAATTGAATATGTCCTTGATGTAAAGAACATGTAGTTGATTAATAGGGAGTCATTGCTTTCAATTATAAAGGTAAATCATCCAGTTTTGAGGTTGAGTTTTTTTTAAGGAATTTTGGAGGCTTAGTTACTTATATTAGATTCTTTATTTATGAACTTCTTCATCCTTCTCAGGATTCTATAAGAAAATGCATCTTTAGGCACATCTATTTCAGTCTGTTTGTATTATTGACAATTGAATCATGCACATACCTTGTACTTAAAAACATTTTCATTTTTTTCTTATTTTGTGTCTGTGTGCTTAGTATTGTTATCAAAGTTAAACTAAGATTTACCCCTCCCCTTAATTTTTCACATTTTTCATCATGAAATTAGTGTATAATCAGTGGACTATTTTTAGCACAAAAATATATGTCATTTTCCCTCAAATTTCTATTTTTTTATGCTAAAAACTGTGCCTAATTAATGGATTGAACTTAGGTTAATTTGCATGCTAAACCCAAATTTTTATCCTCAAAGTTTTAAGAAATTAAGAGCATATATAATGATTGTAAAGTTTTGATGAATTCCATGTAGAACTTTACAATCTCATCTAATTTCAGAGGCAATTTAAGGGATTGAATCATGCATGGAAGGCAGCAGGAGGAGGGGGAAAGATTGTACCTTTGATCCTCTAAGTTTGGAGGGTATTTTTTGTGACTTCATTTAACATGCAACAATAGCTAAAATACCTGCTGGACAACAACATAAAAAGGAAAAAAAACTGAATTAGAGACTCTAACATTGACTTTAATGAAAGTAAGGAGAAGAGAGATTTGTACCTTTGAATATCTTTACTTTGGAGATCCAAACTTGCTTGCAACAACCTCTTCTTGACAGGAGCTTCAGTTCATTCGGATCCGGATGTTACAGTCTAGTGTTTCTTCTACAACCTTAATTTATGCTTATTTCAAAAATCGTCATCGAAATTATGAAGATTCATGCTTTTGAATATTTCTCAAGCTTCAGGCAACTACGATTTTGTTGAAACCCTAAATACATTGGCACGAGTTCCTGTGAGCAAGATTCATCGAGGCCCGAGGGTTCTTTCGAAAATCCTAATCACAACAATCTCCAGTCCGAATCCAACGCCTCATGTTCTCCACAAATCAGTAAGATCAGAGCAACCACAATTCCAATCAATGAGGGTTTGGTAAAACCCTAATTCAAGCTGCAATTGCTCCAATACCATTCTCTGCTTGGATCTTGATCTCCAACGTCGTCGATGCTCTATTTCGTCAAGTACTACTCTGAAGTTCGCTATCAGGAACCCTAGTCATATTCTCAGTAGTAGAGAGCATCTCTAGCGAAGCATCCCTTGCAAGCAACCCAAAAACATCTTCGGCGAGGCTGCACCCCCGTCGTGGCGAGGCTACGTCTCCCTTGGGAGACCAACCCTCCAAGCGTTGTCGTCAAAGGCTCCAAGTATGTGAGGCGACGTAAGATCCTCCAGGACAGCGGTGATGTCTGCGATTCCACGCCTCAGGCAATCGTACCCCCCATAGCGATGCAGATCCATCGTGCGCACAACCCTAGAAACAATCAACTCACACAATCATTGCCTCGAGCCACAAGACGAGCCCCATCCATGGAGACGACGATGTCTGAGAATAGCCCATTGTGGGGAGACATGAGTTCGATTCCCACGAGTGGAACCCCCGCGTTGTGGGGAACACTAAGTCCCGATGTCTCATGTATTTGGGGAGGAAGGGCCTGGTTCCATATATTTAAAAAAAATTGGGGAAGCTTCAGGCCCAATTTTTTAAGACCAATTGGGCTACTGCTCTCAGCGAGGAAAAAGGGGTGGGAATGCATGATTTTTTTGGGTCCAAATGTGTGCCACAATTTAAAACAGGGAGAGGTATGTTGGGTGCAATTAGATCGCGAGTTTTAAAAAAAGTGAAAAAAAGAAAAGCCATAAAAGAGAAAAAAGGATAGGAAAAGCTGAGAAAAAAAGAAATGCTAAAAAAATAGAGAAGAAAGCTGAGAAAAAATAGTGGCTTTAAAAAAGTGAGATTGATTTTTTTATTTTTCCCATCTTCATTTCTTCCAACTTGGTCGATGCCATCTATTTCGATCAATATGGGGAGAAAGGAGGGGGGTATTATGTATAGTTCTACATGATAGATTCAGACTCACCAATTTGGATTCAGACGTCCAGACTTCAGACTCTACCAGTTTGATGTACACATGAGATTGATTTTTTGTTTTTCCCATCTTTATGTCTTCTCTCAACTTGGTCGATGCCATCTATTTCGACCAGTATATGAGAAAAGGGGAGTATTATGTAGAGTTCCTCAGAACAGATCCAGACTCTCCAATTCAGATTCAGACATCCAAACTTCAGATTATACCAGTTTGATGCGCACATGTATGCGATCATTATTTTAGAGGTCCCTATCTTTGATTTAAACTCGGGATTTTCATGTGATACATAGGGACTCCAGAGTAGAAATCCCATTCTCTGAGCCGTTGTAGTCTTCGGATTTTAATGTGGATTCATAGGGATTCCATAATAGAGATCTCATTCTCTGTGCTAGTATGGGAGAGACCCAGTTCTCCGATGAGGAATCCATTCTCCAACGTTCGTGAACTCTAATCCTTCCAAGGTTCCTCCAGAGAGAATCCACTTGAGGTTTCTATGAGAGAGACACATCTTCATTAATCTATGTATAGATTTTTAGCGATGTTCTTTGTTTAATTCTTCAGAAATGGAGTAATTTTCCACAGGATGCACGGTTTTCTATATGAGGAGGGCCAGAGTACTCCGACGAGGAGACTTATTCCAGTTTCAGTGACTATGACAGGCGTACATACGTTCTCCGAGTAGGAGCTCCGTTTCAGTTCACCCTCCAGCCCTTCAGTTTCTCCTCACCAACACATGGGAAGCAACATCCTTGTAGAGGTTTATATATGTTGCGATGTACTGTTTCATATTTTCTATTTATATATTGTACGTCTCTGTAATTTACCCAAGGGTTTTCTCTCTATATAAGAGACCCGAGGGCTCTATGGAATAACATAACAGAGTATCGATTACTCTAACATGGTATCAGAGCCAAAACCCTAACCCTAGGGTTTTCTCCACCCGCCCCCCCTCTCTCCAGCCGCCGCCGCCGCCTGTCCTCCGGGACCCCTCCATCCGCCGCAGTCAGGCCCCCATGCCCCCAGCCCTCCGCCGCCAGGCCCCCAGCCCTCCGCCGCCAGGCCCCCAGGCCCCCAGGCCGACTCCCAGCCCTCCCGCGGTGCCGCCAGCCCTCCTTCTGCGCCTCCAGCTCTCCGTCGGGCCCCTCCCAACCGCCCGCGGTGCAGCCAGCCCTTCGCCAGGCACCTCCCAGCCGCCAGCGGTGCCCAACCCAGCCGCCGTGTACCCCTAGTTGCCGCCGCTCTCTTCCGCCAAGGCTTCCACAGCTTTTATTCGTCCTCGGGGCGGCGCACCTTCGCTCGGTTCCGAATAGATGATGGATTCAAGTGCATAACGTCTACATGTGCACTTGAATCCTCACATGTCGTGGTAGACACCAGTTACTTGGTCTATCATTCCTAGTCGTTCTTCTCCGGCAGTATGTCAGATCAAAAGGTCGATATGCCCACCATCGGTGCCTTCAAAGGTTCGGCACCTATCGTCAAAATGGACGGGACGAACTACGAACTGTAGGCAATGCAGTTTCTCAGTCTCATGAAGTCGTGTGGTAAGAAGCATATTCTTACCGAGGATGAACCGCCGGAGAAGACAGGAATATATGCCTCATGGGAGGCTGATGATGCGTATGCCAAAGTTTGGCTCTTAGGAACGCTCACGACGGAGATAGCGAATGATGTTCTCCATCAGCCCACCGTCAAGGCGATGTGGGATATTTTGGCCACGACGTACTCTGAGGTACGCAACGAGACGAAGATGCTCCAGTTGCAGCATGATATCTTTACCACGAAGCAGAATGGAAGACCTCTTCATTCCCTGTACACATCGCTTCGTGGAATGTTCGAGAAGCTCTATAGCACCATTCCGCTCACAGCCACGCCGGAACAGCAGAAGACGTTCCGCAACGCCACTATGGTTGGCGTATTACTTGCTGCCCTTGACCCTGAGTTCGAGGCAGCACGCTCTCAGATTCTTGCAGATGCCACCATCCCACCGATGGAAGAAGTATACATGAGGCTCAGTCGTGTACCTATTCCATCGAATACAACGACTGCACCTCCATCAGCAATGGCAGTTTCCAGGGGACGTGGTGGTTTGTCCTCATTTCGTGGCAGAGGAAGTGGTGGACGTGGCCGCGGAGGTCGCATACGCTCTACGTGCTCATTCTGTCGTCGTACTGGTCATTCGGAGGATACATGCTATTCCAAGCATGGCTTCCCTCCTTCTGCACGTGTCGCTGATCATGTTCAAGGTCCACCAGCATCTACTCCAGATCACAGGTTCGAGGAGCTAGTGGCACGGCTTCGTGATATCATGCCACAGTCAGCGTCAGAGGGTGCTGAAGCTTCTGATGTTGCGGCCTCGGCGTCAGCTAGTACATCTGCTTCAGCCAGTGCCTCAGGTAGTCCTTCAGTCTCATTTCATTGTCATGATCTCACAGGATGTATTGTCGACTCTGGAGCTACCCATCATCTCTGCCGTAAGAAAGATATTCTGCAGTCCTACAGAGCTGTTCAGCCTGGTCGCTCTGTACTCATTGCTGATGGCACTCATTCCCCCATCATCGGTCAGGGGGAGACGGTTTTGCTACCCTCTATGCACTTGTAGAATGTTCTACATGCTCCAGAATTCTCTATGAACCTCTTATCCATTAGTCAGATTACACGTGATTTGCACTGTCGTGCTATTTTTGACCCATCGTCTGTTATTTTTCAGGACATACTAACGGGCAGGGTGATTGGCTGTGGCTCTGAGCACAATGGCCTCTATCGTCTCGTCCGAAACTCTTACGCTGGCGTCTCACTGCATTCCCAGGGCTCCGTATCTCCGTATACATGGCATCTTCGGTTTGGTCACCTGCCGCTTCAGAAAATGCGTCACCTCCTGCCTCAGATCTTTCCGAGTTCTTCTTTTCGTTGTGAAGCATGTCAGTTAGGGAAGCACCATCGGTCTAGCTTCCCCAGTCGTCAGAGTCGGAGCAGTCGCTCCCCATTTGAGTTATTTCACATAGATATTTGGGGTCCAAGTCGTGTCCCAGATCATCAGGGGCACAGGTTCTATTTAGTTGTGGTTGATGATTTTTCTAGAGTGTCCTGGACTTTTCTTCTTAAAAATAAATCTGAAGCAGGAAGTGTTATTCAAAATCTTATCAATGAAGTTCAAAATGTTTTTTCCTCTACTGTTAAGTATGTGCGTACTGACAATGCATTGGAGTTCTGCACTCGCTCACTTGCTCGCTTCCTTTCTTCTAAAGGCATTATCCACCAAACCACATGTGCTTACACATCTCAACAAAATGGGGTTGCAGAACGAAAGCATCGACATTTCCTTGATATTGCTCGCACATTACTTATTCAAAGTTGTGCTCCATTATCCTTTTGGGGGGATGCTATACTTACAACATGCTATCTAGTCAACAGAATGCCTACAACTGTTCTTGGGGAAAAGTCTCCAATCTCTGTTCTTTTTCCCGACAAAGATTTGTTTACACTTACACCTCGGGTCTTTGGCACTGTTGCGTTTGTCCACCGCTTATCTCCAGGACTTGATAAGCTATCTCCTAGGGCTATCAAGTGTGTTTTTGTGGGTTACTCCAGGACACAGAAAGGATACCGTTGCTATGACCCTGTTCATGACAAGTACTATGTGAGTGCAGATGTTACATTTTTCGAACCTGTCATGTACTTCTCCCCTGCAGGTGACAGATTGGTCTCCTCCACATCCACAGATTCCAATGTCTATGTGCCTCCACCTCCAAGCCTGGGTCAATCCTCTACTCCACCAACACATCCACCACCACCACCACCACCACCCCCGCCACCACCTCCTGTTGTACCTTTTACCAAGTTCTATACAAGGCGGCCAGGTCCTGCTCAAGCTACATGTCAACCATCCAACACGCCTCAGGTATGTTCTGATGTTAACACTAATGATGGGTTAGACAATGCACCTGTGCAGGAGCCTTTACTACAGGAGGAGGATCAACCGGTCAACACAGTCATGGATGATTTGGATCGGCCCATTGCTCACAGGAAGAAGCGAAGACAGTGTGCTTCATATCCTCTTGCCTCTCAAGTCTCATTTCATCGTCTCAATGGGGATTTCCAGAAGTTTGCAACTGCTGTCTCGTCAGTTGAGATTCCACGGACATATCAGGATGCCATGAAGATTGACTGCTGGCGTCTAGCCATGGAAGAGGAGATGCGTGCCTTGCAATCTAGAGGGACTTGGTCTCTTGTCCCCATTCCTCCAGGTGCCTCCGTGGTGAGTTGCAAGTGGGTGTTTACGGTGAAATATCATGCGGATGGACGTCTAGACAGATACAAGGCCAGACTTGTAGCGAGGGGATTTACCCAGACATATGGGGTAGATTATTTGGATACTTTTTCACCAGTGGCGAGACACTCCACTCTTCGCATCCTCCTATCTGTTGCTGTGGTACGTAACTGGACCATTTTCCAGCTTGATGTCAAGAATGCTTTCTTGTATGGTGACCTACAGGAGGAAGTCTACATGCAGCAGCCACCAGGGTTTGCTGCTGAGGGGGAGACTCAGATGGTGTGCAGACTTCATAAGGCTATCTATGGCCTCAAACAGAGTCCCCGAGCATGGTTCCAGAAGCTTTCCCAGCTAATTGAACGACAGGGGTTCAGGAGATCAAATGCGGACCATTCACTGTTCGTCCAGAAGACCCCTAGAGGTACAGTTGTTGTTATGATATATGTTGATGACATCTTGGTTACAGGAGATGATGCTCAGGGGATTGAGATAACCAAGTCCCTGTTGGGAAGCCAGTTCGTTACGAAGGATCTGGGCACGATACGATATTTTCTGGGGATAGAGTTTGCAAGAAATGCACAAGGAATGGTGATGACTCAAAGAAAATATGTCACAGACTTGCTAGTTGAAACATGAATGACTGGATGCAGACCTTCAAGTACACCTATGGACCCGAGCATGAAGCTGTACGATGATGATACCGAGGAGGTGGACAAGAGAAGGTACAGAGAGATGGTGGGTAAGCTCTTATACATTACTATAACTCGACCGGATATTGCCTTTGCAGTAAACCGGGTGAGTCAATTTATGGAGCAGCCGAGGCAAGTTCATATGGATGCCTTGTATATGATATTGAGATATCTGAAGTCTTCCCCAGGCACAGGGTTGCTATTCAAGAAAGATACAGATCTGTCTATTTCAGCTTGTGCAGATGCAGATTATGCAGGATGTCCAAGGGATCGTAAGTCTACTTCTGGATTTGCTATCTTCATAGGAAGCTCTTTAGTCTCTTGGAAAAGCAAGAAGCAGACTGTTGTGGCAAGATCCAGTGCTGAATCCGAGTACAGAGCCATGGCACAAGCAAGCACAGAAATGATGTGGGTTGAAGCAGTCTTAGAAGATCTGAATGTAGATGTCCCCTTGCCTATGAATCTTCAATGTGACAATCAGGCAGCATTGTTTATTGCCAACAATCCAGCTTTTCATGAGAGAACAAAGCACATCAAGGTGGATTGTCATTATACTAGGGACATGATTCAGAAGGGCTTCATTTCCACTTCTCATGTCAGTTCAGAGGACCAGACTGCTGACATATTCACCAAGCCATTGCTCAGAGGACCTTTCCAGAGATGTTCTTCCAAGCTGAGCATGATAGATATCTATGCTCCATCTTGAGGGGGAGTGTAGAGGTTTATATATGTTGCGATGTACTGTTTCATATTTTCTATTTATATATTGTACGTCTCTGTAATTTACCCAAGGGTTTTCTCTCTATATAAGAGACCCGAGGGCTCTATGGAATAACATAACAGAGTATCGATTACTCTAACAAGGTAGCCAACAGAGTTTGCATTTAGTTGATATTACCCGTAGTGTCCTGTATTGTGTGTGAGAGTGCTTTCTTTTTGGTTGTCCAAGTTGAGCATTACATGCTCCAGCTTGAGGGGGAGTGTTAGAGCACGCGCCACATGTATAGTAATTGGATTCCTCCAGTGTTCAATTACTACATCCATAGGTTCAGACTCACATCTATTGTTACGGGACTTGGTTTTACTGGAAGGGCTATATAAGAAGTCTAACACCACGTGTAATAATTGAGAGAGAGAGAGAGAGCAATAAAGAATACTCGGTCCTTGAGAGGCCTTCTCCTGTGATTTCATCCTGCTCCTTATGGAGTGGGGTTCCCTGTAAAATTCTGGTGTTCTTTCCACGTTTTATATTTTTTTATCTCTGATACGCTTCCACACTATCGTTTTCTACATATATACTTAAGGGAGAAAGTCCAACTTATTAAGTTTATTATGACAGTTCGATTTCCAAAATCTTCAAGTATTGCAGTGTAAATATTTTTTTATTTATATATACAAGATACATATACCTAATGTCGTATTATCTCATAGAAAAAGAAAAAATTTCAAACCGAATAACACATGTCATCGGTAAAGACACTTAGGAGTAACTAAATTTTTGAATAATAACATATTCTAAGAAATGTTGTCTGCGGTCTTTTTTTGTCCGAGTAATATTAAGGTAATGTGTTGAAGGGACATTGATGGTGGATAAGTAAAAAAAATACATTAGTAAATGCAATTCTGCATGACATGGATTTGGAGGAAAATACGTTGAAGGTATTTTATTTATTGCGTATTATATGTAGAAGGATGCGGAGAATATCACAACAACAACAACAAAGCCTTTTTCCACAATTAAGTAGGGTCGACTACATGGATTCTTTGCCTCCATTCAGATTTATCTTGGGTCAATCCCGAGCTTATATCCACAAAACAAAGATCCCTTCGTATGGTCTCTTTCCAACACTTCTTGGGCCGTCCCCGCTCTCTCTTATCCGGTTCAACATCCTAACACTTGCATCTCCTAACTGGTGTATCAGCTGATCTTCTTTGCAAATGACCAAACCGTCTTAAGCGGTTTTCTCGCATCTTATCCTCAATCGGAGAAACACCAACTTTCTTTCTGATTGCATCATTCCGAATCCGATCTTTACGTGTGTGTCCACGACTCCACACATCCACCTTAGCATTTTCATTTCTGCTACAACCATTCTCTGCACATGTCTATGCTTTACAGGCCAACAATCAGATCCATAGAGCATAGCAGGTCTCACGGCTGCTTTGTAAAACTTTCCTTTAATTTTTAAAGGAATTTTCTTATCACAGAGAACAACAGAGGCTCCTCTCTACTTTAGCCAGCCTACATTTATTCTATTAGTAACATCTCCATCAATTTCTCCATCATGTTGCAAAATAGATCCCAGATATTTAAAAGAATCTCTCTTCTGAATGTTATCATCACCAATCTTCACCTCAATTCCTTCACCATTGCTTCCATCAAAGGTGCACTCCATATATTCTGTCATAGCCCTACTTATACGAAATCCTTTACTCTCCAACTCATGTCTCCAGACCTCAAGCTTCTCTTTTACACCATCTCTAGTCTCGTCAATCAACACAATATCATCAGCAAATAACATACACCAAGGTAACTCATCCTTAATGTGACTTGTCAACTCGTCCATAATCAAAGTAAAAAGAAATGGACAACCTTGATGTAAACCAATGTTGATGTCAAAATAGCCAGTCTTCCCAGATGGGGTTCTTACACAAGATAAAGCCCTATCATACATGTCCTTTATGAGGTTAATGTATATGACATGCACTTGTCTCTTCTCCAAAACTCTCCACAATATCTCTCGTGGGACAATATCATAAGCCTTCTCCAAATCAATCAAGATCATATGGAGGTTCTTCCTTTTAGCCCTATAAATCTCCATTGTTCTTCTCAGCAAATGGATGGCTTCAATAGTTGAGCAATCTGGCATGAATCCGAATTGGTTTTCTTTGACATTGGAAACTTGCCTCAACCTTCTCTCGATCACACGTTCCCAACTTTTCATAGTGTGACTCATCAGCTTGATACCTCTATAATTTGAACAATTTTGAATGTCTCATTTATTCTTATAAATAGGCACCACGATACTCCTCCAATCTTCAAGCATTTTCTTGCTTCGTCAAATAACATTGAATAGATTCGTAAGCCAAGTCAAACCGCGCTCACGTAAAACTTTTCATACTTCTACAGGGATGTCATTCGATCCTACACCTTTCACAGGTCTCATAACTTTCAAAACCTCCTCTACTTCCTTTCTTTGTATCCGTCTATAGCTTGCACGATTCAAGTAACTTTCACTACTCATTAGATCACCCAAAGTGATCTCTCTATTTCCTTCCCCAATGAAAAGTTTATGGAAGTACTGCTCCCATCTAGTCTCTATATCCTTCTGAGTAACAAGCATGCGACCTTTCTCGTCCTTAATGCATCTCACTTGAGAAAGGTCTTTGGTCTTTTTTCTCTTGCTTTGGCTAACCTGAATATATCCTTCTGGCCCTCCTTAGTGTTGAGATTTTTATACAAGACTTTATAAACTTTCGACTTAGCTTCGCTTACAGCCTTCTTTGCTTCCTTCTTTGCTATTTTTGTAGTTTATAACAGTTTCCTCTGTTCTATCCGTAGACATAGCTTTAAAGCATGCTATTTTAATTTTTAGCTTCTCTTGCACCCATTCACTCCACCACCAAGCCTCCTTTTGACATGGGGCTCCTCCCTTTGACTCGCCTAGCATCTCTTTGGCTACCTTTCGAATACAAGATGCTACTGCCTCCCACATCTCGTTTGCACTTCCCCTACAATCCCAAGATAAATCTTCTAAAACCTTCTCCCTGAAGCTCGATTGCTTCAGTGGAAGATTCCACCATCTAGTTCTAGTGATATTAGGGACCCTCATTTTCTTTACCAGCCCTTTTATTAGTACATCCAAGACTAACAAGTGATGTTGGGTTGTCAAACTCTCTCCTGGGATTACTTTGCAGACTTTACAACACAACCGATCTCTTCTCCTCAACGCAAAGTAATCTATCCGTGTTCTCGTTGGCCCACTCTTATAAGTAATTAAATGCTCCTCCCTTTTCTTGAAGAGAGTGTTTGCTATGAAAAGATCATATGCCGTTACAAAATCCAAGATGACTTTTCCCTCTTCATTTCTATCCCCAAAATCATGTCCTCCATGAATACTAGCATACCCTGAAGCTTCTTTTCCCACATGTCCATTTAGATCTCCACCTATGCAAATCATCTCTCTTTGTGGGATTCTTTGTAAAATATTATCTAGATCCTCCCAAAAAGCTTGTTTAGTCCTTTCATCTAAACCAATTTGCGGTGCATAAACTGAGATTATATTCAGAAGGATGCGGAGCATATCTGTTGATTTATTTTTCGTATGTATTGCCACCAATATACCAGCTAGGGCGTACTTCATGGTGAATACCCATCCATACCTTCTCTCAAGTCAAAACAAAATTATGTCGAAGCATTGGGAATAAAACTAAGCCTTTTCATGCATTTGGTCCACTTACATGTAATCTTTACATTGTTCCATTGTTTCGGGGTATGTTTGTGTTCATGGAGGCCATAGCTTTGGGGATAGAATGAAGATAGAAAAGTCATTCAGGATTTTGTAACATCTTATGATCTTTTCATCAAGGTTTTAAAAACCGAACCGGGCATCAAACTGAGCATGTGTCGGCTATTGATTTGTATGGTCGAACCAATGGTCCGACCGATCGAACCGGTGAGGACGTCACCCATTTAAAAATCTCAGAAAAGACCGAATTGTTGTATTGTTGGTTTGGTTCGTATGGTTCAATTGGGTCGAACCGAGTTAGACCGGTATATCATACAAATAAATACGAAAAATGCGACATCATATCTTTCAAGGATTTGTTTACTCTTGTCCTTCCAAGTTTTCCCAATAATACTTATATCCCTATTTTTAATACAATTGCATGTGTCACCTATATTTTTACAAAATCAATAGTAGTTGCCTTTAGTAGTACACTTGTGCTCCCATTTTATACCAACATAAGGATGATATTATGAATCATTTAAGAAAATATATGAGCACAAGTGAAGTTGCTTAAAAGTTAGGGATATAAATGTTCTTAAAAAATCTCGGAAGGGCATAATAATCATGTTTCGTGAAGTTTATATAAATACATACATGTAATGTAAAAATTAGTAACTTTAAAATTATTTAAACTCTAATTAACGACAAGTTGTTGTCTTAAAAGTTAGAACCCTGGTCTAGTAGTAGTACAGTGTGTCTACCACACAAAAGACCAGGGTTCAAATCCCACTCTTGCAGGGGTTGCGTTAGGTAGTCGACAACCAACGTAAAAAATAGTTGAATCTTTCAACATGGATTTGAGCAAGAATCCATGTAGCCGATCCTACTTATAGTGGGAGAAGGCTTAGTACATTATTTAATTAACGACAAGTGTTGTTAATTTATTGCTTCTCATAGTATGATTATGACAATGTCTTCTTTGTTTTTTATTATTATAAGTGGACAACCCCATACACAATGTGGGAAGAGAGAGGTAATGCTCATATGGCATGAAGTGACAAACAATAATGAATCATTGACACATGTAAACGAGAATAGATACATGGGCACTATACTATGGGTTAGAATGAGACTAATAATCATGACAATTGTTGTTAATTTATTGCTTCTTATAGTATGATTATAACAATGTCTTCTTTGTTTTCTATTATTATAAATGGACAACCCCATACACAATGTGGGAAGAGAGAGGTAATGCTCATATGGCATGAAGCGGCAAGCTATAATGAGCCATTGACACATGTAAACGAGAATAGATAAAGTGGTACTATACTATGGGTTAGAATGAGACTAGATTATGAATATTTCTGAAAAACTTTGTATTTTGTGAATTTATTAGAAATTATTTTTTGTAAAAAAATGGATGGTTGAACCAATGGTTTAATTAAATTGGTTCAACCGGGTTTTGTCTGATTTTGATTGGTTTTTATTTTCCGAATAAAAACCGGGATGTTGGACCATTTTCCCTCCGGTTTTTGGTTTAATCGGTTCAACTGGTCGGTTCGGTTCGGTTTTTAAAACCTTGCTTTTCATAGTTAATACTCTCTTCAAGAAGAGGGAGGGGCATTTAATTACTTATAAGAGTGGCCCGACTAGAACACAGATTGATTACTTTGCATTGAGGAGAAGAGATCGGTTGTGTTGCAACGATTGCAAAGTAATCACAACCCCAGGAGAGAGTTTGACAACCCAACATTGCTTGTTAGTCATGAATGTGCAAATAAAAGGGCTGGTAAAGAAAAACAAGGTTTCTAAGATCACTAGAACTAGATGGTGGAATCTTCAATTGAAGCAATCAAGCTTTAGGGAGAAGGTTTTAGAAGACTTATCTTGGGATTGTAGCGGAAGTGCGAACGAGATATACGAGGCAATGACATATTGTATCCGAAGGGTAACCAAAGAGATGCTAGGCGAGTCAAAGGGAGGAGCTTCATGTCAAAAGGAGGCTTGGTTGTGGAGTGGAGAGGTGCATGAGAAGCTCAAAATTAAAAGAGCATGCTTTAAAGCTATGCCTGAGAATAGAACAGAGGAAACCGCCACAAACTACAAAATAACGAAGAAGGAAGCAAAGAAGGCTGTAAGCGAATCTAAGTCAGAAGTTTGAAGTTTTGTACAAAAATCTCGACTCTAAGGAGGGTCAGAAGGATATATTCATGTTGGCCAAAGCAAGAGAAAGAAAGACCAAAGACCATTCTTAAGTGAGATGCATTAAGGATGATGAAGGTCATGTGCTTGTTACTCAGAATGATATTGAGACTAGATGGAAGCAATATTTCTATAAGCTTTTCATTGGGGAAGGAAATATAGATTCGTGCACAAGCTATAGATGAATACAAAGAAAGGATGTAGATGAGACTTTGAAGGTTTTGAGACCCGGGAAAGGTGTAGAATCGGATGACATTCCTATAGAAGTATGGAGAGTTTTAAGTGAGCGTGGTTTGACTTGACTTATAAATTTATTCAATGTTATTTGACGAAAAAGAAAATGTCTGAAGATTGAAGGAGAACTATCGTGATGTCTCATTATAAGAACAAAAGAGACATCCAAAATTTATCTTCCGAATATAACTGTTCACTATGATTAAGTGATTTATCATCATCGTCATCTACATTCCATTGTGAATTATCATCATTGATTCTGATTTTAATGATGATCTAGAAGGGAAACTCAGGTAGGCATCATTCTCGTCGGTGTACCTTTTTCTCCCTAAAAAATGATCTGGAAGTGAAAACTAAATCATATAACCCTCAGAGGGTATGTAATCTGAATTGATCTTGTCATGTAATCGTTGACATCTGTATCTATTTTTTGACTTATATTTCGAACCTTCCTTTGACCTCATCAAGTACATGAACATCATCGGAATCTATCCACTTTTGTAGGACATCTTCTTCTCAATATCATCATGCTTTGTGAAAATATATGCAAGGTCAATTAGGACAGTATTGTCTTCTTTGTTATTATCTCTCATGCATGTTTTATCTTCAACCTCAAGTACTAATGCACATAAACAAGATCGTAGAGCTTGTATCCTCTCAATGCTCCCATTCCGTTTCTTTTTTTTAGAATGGATGAAGTTGAACGCACATCGATTCCTTTCACATTCTCCCACCTCGGAAGTTTGAGACAATACCTTTATTACAAATTTCTCTACTTGGGAGCATTAATTTCATATAATAACCACCATTCAGTTGTTCAAAGAGGAAAAGCCCCTTTTCAAAAGACAATCTTACTACTTGATAAGTAGCAAATATATAGCTAGTATTGGGGAGATCATTGCTTCGTCCCTTAACTGGTGTAATTATTCCAAATGTTCCCAACGATTCTAATATTTTTCTGTTGCACTTAGTTCAAAACTTCCACTGAAATTTTTTATTTATCGTTTCCAATCTTAACCTCCTACAACTTGTTTGAGCATCTTTATCCTTACAAACTTCTCCATCATGACTTGAACGATTGTTGAAGTAGTATTGATATTTTGTTCATATTGGTACTTGGACTTGAAATATAAGTTGGAATAATTTCAGGCACACTTATTTTATTATCTAAAAGAAATATGTCCTGCCATCAATTATCTTCAACCATTGCTCATCAATGGTCCCCTAGCCAGGCCTTATGTTCCTTGCCAATACCTTCTTTTACCTTCTATTTCATGCATTGCATTGCTTCGTAGATCACTCTCATGAATGATTTTGAATCACCATCCACGGTCCCATGATTTTTGTGACATGTGTATATCATCTAGAAGTTTAGATCATTGATCGATGTTTTCTCCTTTTCTCTTGTTCCATTCGAGCATCAAGTATCAGATCATTCGCTTTGGTAGCACATGATTTTCAAACTGGATTTACATTGTTTCGAGATTTTCAATGATACAAGATTGGTTGCAAATCTTGTGGTCCCATGCTTAGCAAATTCCTTGTTGCACATCCTCATTATCAACGTCGGAATGTTTGAAAAAGTGTAGATGTTTGTGGTGATCATTTGTGCTTTATCCATAATAAATCACAATTGCCCTAAGTTAAATATATGAAATTATTTTTGTAGTTGGGTTAAGAGTGGTTTGATTAAAACCAATTACGTAAATGTCTGTATGAAGAGTTTAGTTGGTGTATGTTTATTTATCATGGCGAGTCCTACGGTCGACTCAAGTAAACGAGCCTACTTAGTGATTTAGGTATTAAAAAGTGATTTCAATTGATCATTAGCTCAATTCAAGTAACTCGGTGCATGCTGCCTTTTTTATCAATTTATTTATGCAAGATAAATGCTACAAAATGACTGATATAGATATGGTATGAAATGCACCACAATCATGATTAAATCTTGAAATCAAGTATTAATATTAAGCTCAAAGGATATACATGAATTAATCTCAAATCAAAGATTTCTTTCTTGAAGTTCAAATTTAAAACACACAAAGATCTAGTCCCTAAGTCCTTAATTCACATTCACATACAAATCAGGAAATTAAGATTCACAAATCATGAGCTTAATTCCACTATAAAAATCTAGATCATTAGGGCTTCAAGTGGACTATTTGTTTACAAAGAAGGGACCTATATGCAATTTATAAAATCAAAGCTAATACACATAATCATTGCACTTTTCTTATTAATGAATAAATATTTGTGAATCACTTCGGAGTGTTAAGTATATAATCATAAAGAGCATCTCATTAGCGTTAAAACATGACTAATTTCACATAAATTGGATATATATAGCTTAAGATATTAACCAATGAATCCATGGGTCTAATGCAATAAAAACTAATTTAAGAATATTAAAAACTATTTAAAAGGATACATGAGGGGCTTATCCGTAAATAACAAAAACTAGAGGAGGTCTATCATAAATATTCTAGGCATACATGGATCAAATTATAATTCCCCAAAGCCGGAGGGTGGGCACTGCAAATTGTCCACCCACATGACTAACATCACGTGAGGCAGGTAGCTCGGCCCGCAGCTGAGGCACAGGGTCCACGCAGCTTGCTCAGAGGGTCCGAGCCTAGTAAAGTGGAGCGGAGGCTCGACATGGGACTAAGACTGTGGATCTGGAGATCCAATGATCCCGATCTGACCTGGACTTGGAGCGTGTAGTGATGATCTCTTGTAGGGGCGATCGATGACGATGGCTTTAATGATCATGCACCGCTGGATCTTGAGATCGAACAATGCTTGCTCCTCTCCTTTGCGTTGCTCCTTCCTCGACAAGGTTTAAAAAAGCACGAGGCGGTTCGAGGAATTTTCCCCAAAATTGAGGCGAGGCGTAAGCTTCATTTTTTTGAAAAATTAAAATTAAAGTAAAATACCTTAAAAAGTATATAATAATATTAAGTTTTGCCAAGAACACATTCAAAAATAATTTCAGACTACTAAAAGATACCACCACATAAGCGATAAAAGCATTGAAGTTCAAAAAAACTGATATTATGCCACTAATATACGAAATATCAAGTTCCAACTTCAATGATTCTATATAAGTACTGAACTAAAGTTTATACTTTTTTTTGAGGCCAAAATCAGGGGGATACACTCAATGGTGTTCGCCCCAAATTTTATTAAAGGAGAAAAAAAGGGGGAAAGACAGAGGGGAGCAGAAACAAAAACATACAACTACAGATCCCACTCATCTACCAGCCTCGCGGAGTGTATCCCCACATTTTCCTTGTAGAATCTTTGTCCAGAAAAGAGGACCGCATTTCTGCCAAGCCACAGGGCCCATAGAATGGCAATGGGTCTAAAAAGCTCCCGCCGGGCTCTGCTCATGTTGGCAGCCAACAAGCCGCAGAAGGAGGCCAAGTCCGTCGTACACAACCAAGCCAGATTTGCCTCATCCCCAAATCAGAATCGTTTTAGGGCATTTGAAGAACAGGTGTTCAAGGGACTCAATCGCCTCCTCGCACAAGAGGCATCTATCAGAGACGGAGCCAAGAAGCCTAGCACAACGGTCTCTCGTCATCAATCTTTGCCTTCTGAACAACCATAGGAAGAAGCCAATACGCTCAGGGAGGCCCAGACTCCAAAAGAAGGCGCAATCCCGAACCAAAACCTCCGAACGTGACGGAGGATGCCTGCAAATCGCCCCAAAAGCCTTCCTAACCAAGAATGTGCCCTTATGCCATCCCCAATGGTCCCTTCCCACAGATGGTCGTCCCAACTCTTTGATAGAATCCATCAGCGAAAGAAATTCCTCGAGCCTCTGGTCCGAGAAGTTGGTGGAGAAGGTGGGGAACCAGTTGCCGTTCGGCCAACAAGACGCAATCAAAGCATTTTTTATCAGCCGCTAGAGCATAAAGACGAGGGAACCGCGTGCATAATGGCCCCCCCGCCCAATCATCAGTCCAGAAGGCGAAGGATTCACCATTGCCAAGCACCGGCCTAAACATAGAGAGATGCCGAGTGAAGACCTCCATCATCCCCTTCCAGAACGGCGTGGGAGACCCCACGCGAGTATTAGGACTCGACGGCGCACCACCGATGCTGTAGATTTGCACAAAATGTTGCAGCAGAAATCCTCCCCAAGGCCCCACACTCTGCTCGCCCATTTAAGAAGCAAAGCCTCGTTCATTTGATCCAGCCTCCGGACCCCCAGCCCCCCCGCCTTTTTAGGGAGCGTGATTATTTCCCACTCAACAAGGTGAATCCCCCCGATTCACCCCCATGCTTGCCCCATAAGAACCTACGCATTAGCTTCTCAAGGCGGCTACGTATCCCCTTCGGCAAGCGACGATTGGACAAGAAGAAAACAAGGATGGAGGAAAGCATCGCTTTTAAGAGGACCAATCGCCCCCTTTTGGAGAGAATGGCCGACTTCCAGCCCGCGAGTCTCGCCTTTAGCTTCTCAACAACCTGGAACTAATCCCGCAACTTCGTTCTTCCCACTGTCAAAGGCATCCCAAGGTAGTCAATCGGAAGGGAGCTGCACTCCGAACCTAAAGCTTGTCCACAAGCATAAGCCTCTTCCTCAGATAAGCCGAACGGGATGACCTTTGACTTATCGGCATTCTTGAAGAGACCGGAAAGTTCACTGAAAAGATCCAGGCCTCGGACATGCCCGGAAGCCTCCACAACGCCCCCCTCAATGAAGAAGATAGTATCATCTGCGTATTTGCAATAGCAGGATCAACAAGCCATCCCCTCGGAGTACCCGGCGAGAATCCGCCATCCATCCACACGGTAACCAACATGCGCCAAGACATCCGCGGCAATGCCAAACAGGGGGAGCAAGGGGGCAGCCTTGGCGCATCCCTACGCGGTGGAAGAAAGCCACCCTCCGGGCGGCCATTCACCATGATCGAAAAAGAAGACGTCGTAACACATCGTTCATCCAAGAAATCCACAAATCCGGGAATCCTCTCCTCCGCAAGACCTACCAAAGGAACGTAAAATCTAAACTATCATATGCTTTTGCAAAATCCACTTTCCATAGATTACCTTGTTTGTCCTTCTCTTTCAGTCCGCAATGATTTCCAATGCAAGAATAAGACAGTCCAAGATTTGCTACCCTGGATAAAGCTGACTGGAGTGGGGATATGAGAGTCTCAAGAACACGGCTGAGCCGCACGACGAACACCTTCGCCACAATCAGGTAAAGGGCGTTGGAGAGAGCAATGGGGGCGGAAGTCCTCAATGCGTTCTGCCGCCGTGAACTTCGGAAGGAGAACGAGCAGAGACTTATTTATCCTCTCGAAATCAGCATTACCCTCACAAAACTCTGAGATGACGTCCAGAACCTCGTTGCCCACCAGGTCCCAAAAATCTCTGTAGAAAGCAACCGGGAATCCATCAGGGCCCGGAGCCCCATCCACATTCAAGCTCCAGACTGCACCCTTCACCTCTTCCAAGGAGACACCCTGCGTCAACTCAGCACGCACAGAGGTCGGCAGAGAAGGAGCCCCAAGCCCCGTCCACCTCCGAAGCCTGGGTATTGTCCTCGCTGAGAATTCCTTAAAGAGATCGACAATCACCTTCCCCATTTCTCTGTCACCATCAACGCGCACACCATTCACCGTAATCGACCTCAAAACGTTTGATCGACGTCTCCCGCTGGCAATGCGATGGAAAAACGCTGTGCTAGCGTCCCCCTGCCTTAGCCAAGTATTTCTTGACCTTTGCCTCCATTTCAGTGACGCGCTCAAGGTCCTCAGTCGCGATTATTTTTGAGCAAGCGAGCGAGTGGGCCAGTTCATCCCCCGATAGTTCCCTAAGATCCTCCTGTGCATCAAGTCTACTAACCACCTCCTCAGCTTCCAGCCTGGTAGCACATCTGGCAGCCCTGGAGTCCTTCTTGAAGGAGCTCAACCTCGTGCGCAAGGACCCTAGCTTCTGCACAAACTTAGACGCAGCCGATTCATAAACCTCCACGTTGGACCAGTGCGAAACAACCATCTCTCTGAAATTTTCCTCCATCAACCAACTCTTCTCATATCTAAAGAGACCCCTTTGCGGAATGGGCTCACCGGAGTCCCAGAGAATTGGTGTGTGGTCGGACAAGGCTCCCGGGCGAGCCAACACAGAGAGAGCGCGAAACAATCAAGGAGCTCGGCCGAAGCCAAAAATCTGTTAATTTGAGAGCGAGAGTTTGAGCTCCTCCCATGTGTAAACCGAATACCCCGCATCCATAACTCCAGGGCCAACGAGTCAATAGCGTCAACAAATCATATGAACCCGGGTCCTGGCCACCCCTGAAGTGTGGTCTGTCCGTTGTTCGAAGAGTAACATTGAAATCCCCCCTATGAGCCATGGGATTACCCGCGAAGGCCCTACTCGCCTCGTGCAGGTCCTCCCACAACTCCCTTCGCAGAATATGACTACAAGGGCCGTATACACACGAGACCGCCAGGGGTGTAGAGGAATCAACACATACCAAGAGAACAGAGAGAACGTGTCTCCCGCGCAACACCGAGCTAAATGCCAAGGCCGATGATCTCCATGCCACAAGAATCCCTCCAGATGCACCTACGACATCCAGAGCTCTGAACTCATCAATTCCTCCAGCGCCAAAAGATTTCCAAACAACATCAGAGACGGATTGAAGCTTCGTCCTACAGAATTACCACATCACTACTCCACTCAATGAAGCGCGAACCAAGGATCCTCCTCTTGTCCAGCTCCCGAGCCCCCGAATGTTCCAGGAGAGAACCTTCATTTAAAACAAGGGAACGGTCCCTGAATGCGGATTACCCCAGAGGCCTCCGCAGTGGTCGTCTCTAGGGCTTAGCACGGCTGTGGCTCGGTGAGTCGAGGCCGAGATCTGTGCCTGTGCCTGTATCTCTTACCTGATCTTTTGTCAGCTGCCCCTTCATCTGGACGAGCACCACCCTCCGCAGGGCAAGCCAAGAGTGAAGTAGTAGAAGGTAGAGCGCCTCGAGGTTGCCCATCCAGAACGCCAGCCAAGACCGGATGAGTACTGTCGGAAGATGATGCGGAATTGTGCGAAGAATCCCCACCAGATGACACATGGCGTTGATGTAGTGCGGCGGCTCGGGAGGGATATCCGTAGCTGTGCTCCAGGACCTGCGAAGAGGATGCGCCCACCCACTCGTTGTCGAACTAGTCAGGCGTGGCGTCGGTTCAAAGAGGCCCATCACGCTTGAGAATAACTGATTAGGCAGGGACTCCGAGAGGCCCAAACGACCCAAGAAAAAAAGCAGAAAATGGGCTTGAATCGCCCGAGGGTCGACCCGCCAAAGGATCCGTGTGTTCAGGCAGGAGCCCAGGACCCGAAAGCCAGAGAGAGAGGCGGTGAAGAGAGAGAGGGCACCAAACCTTGCCACCTCAGCAGACAAGAGAGAAGTTTTGGGTGACGAGGCACATGACCCGAGGAGAGACCCCCAAAGGTCGCACCGTATCGTCCTCGCA
>JAZKJV010000091.1:600000-780060 GCA_037367405.1 Ottelia alismoides | reverse complement strand
TATTGTAGACAAAACACATTGTTTGTTAATCGTTCCAGTCTTCATTTTTCAATATGTCGGAGAGCAAGGCAGATATCCCATCTATTGGCGCATTCCGTGGTCCAGCGCCTATTGTCAAGATGGACGGTACCAACTATGAACTGTGGGCAATGCAGTTCATGAGCATGATGAAGTCTACGGGTAAGAAGCACATTCTTACCGAACCAGAGCCTGCTGAGAAGACTGGAACCTATGCCTCCTGGGAGGCTGATGACGCATACGCCAAAGTCTGGCTATCTGGCACGTTGGCAATTGAGATTGCCAATGATATCCTCCATCAACTCACAGCGAAGGATATGTGGGACATTCTGGCGGCCACATATTCCCAGGCGAAGAACGAGACAAAGATTCTGCAACTCCAGCATGATATCTTCACCATCAAGCAGAATGGTCGCCCCCTACATTCTCTCTATACATCACTGAGAGGGATGTTTGAGAAGCTATATAGCTTCATGCCCTTGACAGCCACGCCAGAGCAGCAAAAGACATACAGGAACGCTACTATGGTGGGCGTGTTCCTAGCTGCACTTGATCCTGAATACGAGGCAGCATGATCACAGATTTTGGCCGACTCTACAATTCCGCCAATGGAGGAAGCCTTCCATAGACTGAGTCGGATTACAGTTCCCTCAACTGCTGCAAGTCAGAATTCTTCAGCCATGGCAGCAACCAGAGGTCGCGGTTTTCATCACCAGGGCCGTGGACGTGGACCCCGTGGGAGGGGTGGCTGCACTTGGCCAACATGCACCTACTGCCACCGTGTTGGACACAATGAAGATACATGCTATTCAAAGCACGGATTTCATGCATCCGCACGAGCTGCTGAGCAGATAGAGCCCCCATCTGCTGCTGCCTTGGATCAACGGTTCGATGATTTAGTTGCCCGTCTGAGGGGCATTATCCCACCATCTGGTCCAGCACCGACTACAGAGAGTCATTCTGATGCCGCTGCCTCTGCCTCTGCATCTACCAGTGCTTCAGGTAGTATACTTGCACTCCATAGTAGTAGATCTGATACATTGCCATGGATCATGGACTCGGGCGCGACACATCACCTATGTGGCGACCAGAGCCTACTTACAGGATACACTCAGATCCCTCCAGGACGGACAGTAGTGATTGCCAATGGCACACATTCCCCCATCACTGGTCAGGGGGAGATTAGACTGACATCTTCTATGCAGCTCAAGAATGTGCTACATGCACATGATTTTTCAATGAATTTGTTGTCAATTAGTCAGATTACGAAGGACCTCCATTGTCGGGCAATTTTTTATCCATCTTCTTTGATTTTTCAGGACATCCGTACGGGCAACGTGATTGGTCGTGGCTATGAGCAAGGAGGCCTTTACCGTTTGAATCAGACCCCATTTGCCGGAATCACATCCTCTCCTGCTAGACAAGTATCTCCTCTACTGTGGCATCTGCGTTTTGGTCATTTACCGTTTCAGAAGTTGCGTCGAGTTCTACCCTATGGTCTCTCTCACACACCTATCCAGTGTGAGGCATGTCAGTTGGGAAAGCATCACAGGTCGTCCTTTCCCAGTAGTCCAGGTCGGAGTAGTAACTCCAAGTTTGAGTTGTTTCATGTCGATGTCTGGGGTCCGAGTCGTGTTCCCGATCATCAGGAACACAGTATCTATATTGTATTTGTGGATGATTTCTCTAGAGTGTCATGGGTGTTTCTGATGAAAAATAAATCTGAAGCAGGAAATATTATTATCCACTTTCTTAATGAAATTCAAAATGTTTTCTCCACATCTGTCAAGCTTGTGAGAAGTGATAATGCTTTAGAGTTGCGCACCAACATTCTGGCCAATTACTACTCCTCAAAAGGGATTATTCACCAAACATCTTGTGCTCATACATCTCAACAGAATGGGATTGCTGAAAGAAAACACCGTCACCTTCTTGATGTCACAAGATCACTCCTTATTCAGAGTCATGTTCCCTACTCCTACTTGGGTGATGCAGTTCTTACTGCATGTTACCTAATCAACCGTATGCCTTCGTCTGTCTTGAATGAACAGATTCCTTTTTCACTCATTTATCCTGACAAGGATTTGTTCACTCTTACTCCTCGTGTGTTTGGGTCAGTCGCATTCGTCCATCAGTTGTCGCCTGGTACTGACAAGCTCTCTCCTAGGGCTGTCAAGTGCGTCTTCGTTGGGTACTCCAGAACTCAAAAGGGGTACAAATGTTTTGATCTTGTGCGTCGGCGGTATATGATCAGTGCAGATGTTACATTTTTTTGAATCTGTTATGTATTTTTCAGCATCAGGAGACAAGCAGCTACCATCTATACCTCCTGATGCCATCTACATGACACCACCACCTCAGATACCGACACCAACGCCACCACCACCACCGCCACCACCACCGCCGCCACCACCACCACCACCGCCACCGCTCGTCTCACCACTATCATTCCATTACACCCGCAGGCCTCCTCCAGCTCATGGTCCTGACCCGTCAACTAGCTCGCCTATGGTATGTAATGAAAATATTAATGTTGATGGATCTGACGACATTTCTCAGCAGGATGTATTGCAGGAGCCTGATGAAAATACAGATGATTTGGATGTTCCAATTGCTCTAAGGAAGCCAAAGAGAAGCTGTGCCAAATATCCATTATCAACAGCCGTGTCTTTTGAGAGGTTATCTGGAGACTTCAGGACGTTTGCGTTGGCACTTTCAGCTACAGACATTCCACGGAATCATCATGATGCTTTGCAGGATGCTAGATGGCGGCTAGCAATGGAAGAAGAAATGGCGGCACTTCAATCCAGAGGAACTAGGAGCTTGGCTCCTATACCTCCAGATGTCAGCCCGGTGAGCTGCAAATGGGTGTTTACAGTGAAGCACAATGCATATGGCTCCATTGACAGGTACAAGGCACGTCTTGTTGCACATGGTTTCACACAGACATACGGGGTAGATTACCTTGACACATTCTCGCCTGTGGCGCGTCATTCCACTCTGCGGATCCTGTTATCAGTTGCAGTTGCTAGAGACTGGTCGCTTTATCAGCTGGACGTGAAGAATGCATTCCTGTATGGCGACTTGCAGGAGGAAGTCTATATGCAACAACCACCTGGTTTTGCTGTTGAGGGGGAGTGTTCCAAGGTATGCAGGTTACATAAGGCCATCTATGGCCTTAAGCAGAGCCCCAGAGCGTGGTTTCAGAAGCTTTCAGATCTTTTCGAGAAACAAGGATATAAACGCTCCAATGCTGATCATTCCTTGTTTGTACAGAAGACAGCTAGAGGTATCATTGTAATCATGGTTTATGTTGATGATATCTTGATTACAGGAGATGATGAGCAGGGCATTAAGCAGGAAAAAGAAAGGCTGGGGACCGAGTTTGTCAACAAGGACTTGGGAGTCCTTAGATATTTTCTGGGGCTGGAGTTTGCTAGAAATCCATATGGATTAGTAATGTCGCAGAGGAAATATGTTACAGATCTATTGAGTGAGACAGGTATGCTAGGGTGTCGACCTGCTACGACACCAATGGATCCCAGCATGAAGCTCTATGATGATGACACAGAAGAGGTGGACAAGAGAAGGTACAGAGAACTGGTAGGCAAACTACTGTATGTCACGATCACTAGACCTGATATATCATTTGCAGTGTGTCGTGTGAGCCAGTTCATGGAGCAACCACGTCAGGCCCATATGGATGCAATACACATGATTCTGAGATATCTAAAATCAACTCCAGGTGCAGGCTTGCTATTTAAGAAAGGAAAGGAGATCTCTATCACGGCATGTGCTGATGCAGACTATGCAGGATGCCCCAAGGACAGGAAGTCCACATCAGGATTTGCAGTCTATGTTGGAGATGCCCTAGTCTCGTGGAGAAGCAAGAAACAAACAGTGGTAGCTAGATCCAGTGCTGAATCCGAATACAGGGCTATGGCCCAGGCTAGCACAGAAATGATGTGGGTGAAATCTTTACTTACAGATCTATGTCTTGATATACCGCTTCCTATGATGTTGGAATGTGACAATCATGCCGCCTTGTTCATTGCAAACAACCCAGCCTTTCATGAGAGGACCAAGCACATTGAGGTTGACTGTCACTACATACGTGACATGGTTCAGAAGGGGTTCATTGCTACATCTCACGTCACATCAGAGAATCAGACTGCTGATATTTTCACCAAGGCATTACTTCGAGGCCCATTCCAGAAGTGTGCGTCCAAGCTGAGCATGATTGATATCTATGCTCCATCTTGAGGGGGAGTGTTGACGCATATAGAATACCTGTACCTCTTCGTTATTTTATTTTTCAGTTGTCTTCTTTATGTAATTTACCCATAGGCTACTCTCCTATATAAGAGAGCCTAGGGCTTATGGAATAAACAAGCCATTCATTTTTCCCAACAGTTGTATTCATAATAGATAAATTTAGATGCAAAGTGTTCACGAGGCCAAGTACTAACACTTCCAACTTGGCTTAGTTCCTTTACATCAAAAATATACTTGTTAGACCAACTTGACTCTATATACAAACCAACCTGACTCAATCCTAGTTTAAAAAATATAATCTGCCTTTGTTGGTTAAAGACAATGACATGTTGATCAAGTTTGATAACATTTACGTCAAACTGATCTTGGACGGCATTTATCATAGACCATGTATTAAAGATAATGCATCTCCAAAACTTGTCATCCTTGTTCATTTATTTTGACTCCTGTACAATTTCCTCTCATGATGCACTTCTATACACAAACAAACAAGCTACTGCATATCTACTTCACTATTTTTCTCTGCCAACAATACAGCTCCTATGGAATACAGGAACTACATAATCGTAGTATTTTGAAATAAACTTTATATATGTATATGTATAACGCAATTGAAGAAAATATATCACAGCTCAAACATATGAGTTAAAATCCTATAGCAATAATGAGATTAAAGAAATGGGATCTCTATCTATTAACTATAACGAAAGGAGACCGCAAGAGAAAAAACTAAAGACTCCTGGCATACATGTAGCACAAACTTCTCAGAAATTCCTTAATGGCACTGTTTTGAGGAACAAGTTTTAGGGAAAACTTCGATATTTAGAAATAGGCCTGTGATAAGTAGGGGTAATTTTCCGGGGATCAACTAGTGAAATGAAGTTTTTCACCTCTTACGAGCGAACAAGTCTCTTCCAAGAACAACGACCCCTTACGCAGCTTTTCGAGAAATGTCCCAAGATGTCCCAAGAGCCAAATGTTGAATAAGCCTTCTTTTTTTGCAAAACAAATAGAGCCTACTATCTTCAACAAAATAGAGCCTACTATACAATAACAGCTAAAGGGTTTCACCAGGGAATGACACTCGCTGGCTTCTTTGTACTTTTCTTCCAAGAAATACCATGTTTTCTATGCTGTGGTGTTGAGAGTTACTTTATCTTATCCTATTTATGTATTTTTTTCTTTATCTCTGTTATGTAATTTGTCCAACTATGTTTCTCCTCTCTGTGTAAGAGAATCCTAGGGCCTGATGAATAAACAACTCAATTTCTTTCTAGGTATCAAAGCCAGTCAAAGACCAGAGTTCTGTAATCGTAGTCGTCCTCCACCCGCCAGCCTCATCCCCGAGTCCTCGTGCGGCCATGCGCGCGGCCACATGCGGTCCCACCACCACTGGCTGCTGGAGACCACCAGTGGCGCATCCCAAAACCCATAGGGGCCCAGACAGTCCTTGCAACAGCCACCAGTGGATGCTGGAGGCCACCAGCGGCGCTGCCCAGAGGTCCTAGGGCTTGCGCGGTCACCAGATCTCCCCTTCGGCAGCCCTCTGCAACATGAAGGGCCCGTACGGGGAGTCTTTTCAGCCCCGTGCTCCTTTTCCTCCGGCAAAGGGTTGTTCTACCCTATTTCCAGTGCCTCCCAGCAGGATCTGGGGCACGTGAGGTCTTTTATCACAAATTTGTGCCTCCCAAGGTATCAAAACAGTCTGATTTTGGGTCGTTTGCAGTAAAATCAGACTTCTAGTCTTCTAGTCTATCTATGACTCCTGATGTGCTTCCCCCGTTGATGGGAATGGTTGTGGTATGAGTTGTGCACAAACAACCGATTCCCTATATGTTAGTGAAAACGCATTTGCTCCAGTCTACAGCCCTAGTCTTCGTCTATTTCAGGCTTCATGTCAGAAAACAAGGTCGACATCCCATCCTCAGGTGCCTTCAAAAGTCTGACGGCCATCGTCAAGATGGATAGTGCCAACTACGAGTTATGGGTTATGCAGTTCATGAGACTTATTCAGTACAACGGGAAGAACCACATTCTGACACAGGAGGAGTCAACTAATAAGACAAGGCCTAATGCTCCTTGTGAGGCAGATGATGTGTACGCGTGCATGTGGCTATCTGATACCATGAGTGTGGAGATAGCCAATGATGTCTTACATCAACCCACAACCAAGGCGATGTGGGACATCCTCGCCGCCACATACTTTCATGGGAGGAATGAGATGAAGATACTGCAGTTCCAGTATGACATCTTCACGGTGAAGCAGAATGGTCGTCCTCTTCGCACCCTATACGCATCTCTCACGAGCATGTTTGAGAAGAATGGTCGGTATCCTAGCTTAATGTGAAGAATGTATTTTCATTATGGTGACTTGCAGGAGGAAGTCTACATGCAACAACCACCTGAGTTCATTGTTGAGGGGGAGTGTCAGACGATTTGCAGACTTCATAAGGCTATCTATAACCTTACGCAAATTCCCAGAGCATGGTTCCAAAAGTACTTGGACTTGATAGAGCAGCAGGGCTTCACAAGATTGACTGCAGACCATTCATTGTTTATTCAAATGACTCAGAGAGGTATCGTTGTTATACTGGTCTATGTTGATGATATCATTGTTACAGGAGATGATCTGCAGGATATTAGTGTGGTCAAGGAGTTACTTGGATAGCAATTTGTCACCAAGACTCTTGACGAGTTACATTACTTCCTAGGGCTTGAGGTTGTTAGGAACTAGCAGGGTCTGTGATGACTCAGAGGAAGTATGTTACGGATTTCCTCTCAAAGACAGGCATGGCATATTGTAGATCTACCACTAATCTTGTGGACTCGATCATGAAGCTATATGATGATGATACAGAGGAGGTAGACAAGAGGTGATACAGGAAGCTAGTTGGGAAGAAACTTCTCTATGCGACCACCAAGCTAGACATTTCTTTTGATATGAGAAGAAATAACCAGATTATGAAGTAGTTGAGACAAGCACATATGGATGCATTTTACGTGATTCTGAGGTATCCGAAGTCCCCCACCATGTACTGGATTACTCTTTAGCAGAAGGACATCCTTGTCATCATGGCAGATACAGATGCACTTTGCAGGATGCTCCAAGAACAAGAAATCTACCTCTGGGTTTGCAATATTCATAGGGAGCTCTTTGGTGTCATGGAAGAGCAAGTAGCAAACAGTGGTTGTCAAATCCAGTGTAGAGTCAGAGTAAAGAGCCATAGCACAAGGGAATCTTGAGATGATATAGGTCAGATCCGTTTAATTGACCTAACTATTGATGTGCCTCTTCCCATTCATCTACAATACAACAACCACCAAGATTGCAAAAAGCAGTAGTCGGTACTCGGTCGGCGAGGTCACCGACTAAGGATTAATCGGTAGTCGGGCGACTAATCGAACTTAGTCGACCATTAATCGATTTTGAATTTTAAATTATTTTAAATATATAAATCATATTTTATACATATATTACTATATTAAGATATATTAAAAAGAAGTAAGTGACTTTAAATATAACATTATATTAGTATAAGTTTGCTTTTTAAAAAAAAGTAAAAAAATAAAAAAACTTGATGTAAAAGTTGGACGATTAGTCAACCGACTAGGCCTAATCGAGTCGGCTAACACCCCCCCCCCCCCCCGAGTTGACTAGTCGAGCCGATTAGTTGGCCGATTTTTGCAAGCTTGGCAACCACGCGGCTCTTTTCATTGCCAACAACCCTACCTTCCATGAGAGGATCAAACACATTGAATTGAAGTAGATTGTCACTATACATGTGACATGATTCGGAAGGGATCTATCTCTACTTTCCATGTCCACTCAGGGGAACATACAACATACATTTTCACCAAGGCCCTACCCATGGGGCTTTTTCAAAGATATTGTTCCAATATAAGAATGATTGGCATCATGCTCCATCTTGAGAGGGAGTGATGAGAAAAAACATATTAAAAGGAGACCTTTGTTGTCTTCGGTATCTTATCTTGTGTTACCGGGGAAGGTCAAAGGTACGTCGGTCAGAAGGTGTAGTCAGAGGCCTGGGGGACTGCCTCTCTTGACCATGTTATCCTATGCGCCTCTCTCCACGCAGTCTGCTATTTTTCCGATCAAAATTCCCCTGGAAGGATGCACATATGTCTATGCCTGCTTGAAGCCGAAGCGGTAGGCAAGAAGTCAGAAAGCGAGATGCCCAACTATCAACTACACATGTACCAGTGGTGGAACTTAGGGAGTCTGTGGAGGCTATATAAGAAGCCTAATGAACGTCAAATTCGCCTCTTTAATAATGTAAAATTATCGTAGTATAGGAGGCGAATTCGGTTCAGCAAAAACCACAATCGTTTGAATGTTGTGGAGTATTTATACTTGGCAAGTCTACCAAGATCGAACGCAAGGACACAGCTACCTAATTCATTTATCGAATTTTGATTCAGGAAATACAAGTGTGAATTATTTTCAATCTTAGGTCGGCATGAGGAACTATGAATTTTATGAAGCAATAATATGATGCATGCAATTTTTAGTTGGTTTTATGCAATTATAAAGTGATGCATGAATAATTATGCAAGGTTACATGTATGCTAAACAAAAGAATACAAATATACCCTCAAAATATGAGCAACAAAATAGAAACGGAAATCAAGGTCGTATTAATCACAACATGAAGAACAATCATCAAATCAAAGTAAGAACAAGGAGAGCAGGGTCCTCATTTATCAAAAAAAACACTTCATTTAAAACAGTGGCAAATGAGAAAATTAAACATGTTATGATGTAGAGGACAAAACAAGGATCAAAACGACACTAAAACCATGCAATTTGGACCTACGATGCTCAAGTTATGAAGAAAACAATGCAGGGGCATAATTGTAATAAAAATGCAAGAAAAATAAAAGATAAATATTACATTTAGCAAATCTAAATGCAACCATAAATGCAAGTAATAAAAACCGGCAGGGATCCTGTGCAAATTTCCCATATACGCGGGGACCTTTTTGCAAATCTTCAAAACTTTAAGGGCTTCCTTGCAATTTACCCAGGCACACACGTGAGGCACATGCCTGGGGACCAATCTGCAAATACCAAAACATCCGGGGTCTTTCATGCAAATTTCCTAGGACCACACGTGCGGTGCACGTGAGGCGCCTAGGCTCGGGAGACACCTCAGGTTCGGGCCACGTGGCTTCATCAGATGGTTCAGCTCGAGGTTCGGTGGACCCGAGCCTGTTGGAGAGGACTGAGGCTCGGATCACCACGTGGCTTCATCGTAGCCGTCCGATCCAGATGATCAGACGGCACCTGTAAGTTCTTCCTCCTTCGCGGGCAACCGGAGGAGGCGGGGCTCCGGTGAACCACTGTGGGCTCCTCCGTGCTCCGCGAGGTCCCCTGAATATCGGAGAAGCAAGATAGGGACCTCGCGAAGAAGCTGGTGGTGCGACGAGGCTCCGGAGCTGGGTGGCGTGAGCGGTCGATGAAGCTTCGCTGGAGGAGAAGGGCTTGAAGGAGCTCTATCGCGAACTTTGACCATTGACGATCCTGCAAGTGTTAGACGATAGCCGAAGCTCGTGTGAGTGCGTGCGAGGTGAGAGGTGGGTGAGCGGGGGCCGTGGAGACGACGGGAAGCGGTGGCCGATGGTCTCTTCTCCGACAGAGCAGGGGAAGAGTGGAGTCGGGGCGGGGAGGGTTCTGAAGAAGGGATGGATGGTCAGCGAGGATGCTGGATGAGTGGCAAAGATCGGAGGTTGGTCAGGTGAAGGCGAGGACGATTGTAGTCGGAGGTATAAATCGAAGAAAGCAAGAAAAAAAATCACCTTGCCGAAGCAAGGTGTTGGCGGAGGAGGTGGCCTGGGCTGAGCTTCGATTGAAGCCCTGGGTCTTCGCACGACAGGGTCGACCCTTCCCCGGTGCTCGGCGGAGCGCGGAGGCGCCCGCAGCATGGTCAAAAGATCATGGATCGTACCAGGGGACGGCGACCATCGTTGCCTCGACAATACCACCCTCCGCTGTCACCGGAGGGTGGAGGAGGCTAGGGCGGAGCCCCGTGAGTTGGTGGATGAAGGTGACAGGCGGCGGGGCAGTAGGATTTATAGGCGGTTGTCGATGGCAATTATGTGTGCGGGATGAAGGTTTTGAATGGCGATTTAATGGTGAAGCGTTGACGGAGGAAGGTCGTGGAGGTTACGCGAGGATGGCGGAGCTAAGGACTTCGTGGGGCGACCGTTAGGAGAGGGAGAGCTGGCCGGAGTCGCCTTCCAAAATAGGATGGGGGTGGTAGGTTGGAGAGGCGTAACACCTGGAGAGAGGGAGAGCTAGAGGTTGACGATGGGTTTTGGACCGTTGGATCATGCGATCCAACGGTCCAGGTGTCGGCGCAAATATACGTCGTAGATCAGATCCTTAGGATCTGATCGAAGGGCTGGGGGATGCGCGGAGAGGGATGGTCTAGATGGAAGTAGGTTTCCATCTAACGGTGGGAAGTGGAAGGTGACGTGGAAGGTAAGTAGCCACTGGATCATGATGAGATCTACGGCGGAGGTGGAGGCGTGAAGGAGCGGGTGAGATTGGGGGGTGGAGAAGATCCAACGGTGGAAGATGAAGAGGCGACGTGGCATGCAGAGAGGCATTGATGGTCTGATGATCGGGCGGTTGTGGTTAAGGCGGAAAGGAACGGCTGGAATCAGATCTGGGCAGGATCCAAGGGCTGGGAGTGAAGCGGTGATGGACGGCGGAGATTGAGGCGGGACGGAGTGGATCCGACGGCCCAGATGGGCGCCAGGTGGCGAGAGAAGAGGCGGGCCACGTGGTGGCTCCAGAGAGCGCCACGTGGCCCAACAAGAAAATTCAGAAAATAAATACAAAGATAAATACAAAAGAAATAGTTAGAGGCAAAATTAGAAAAAAGTCAAAACATGAAAGTTGCTCGTCTCGACGAGATCTACAAGTTTCATGTCGAACAAAAAGCCAAAAGAGGTCATTTTTATAAAAGGTATTTTTGGGGGTATTTTTAAGGGGGATAAAAAAGCCGACTTTTAGTTTTAAGATGTTTTTGTATTTTTTTAGTCTTTTTAAAGGTTAGTGAATTAATCTACCTAATTTTTAGGGGTTTTTTATGATAAAATAATTACAAGAAAAATAAAGAAAATTAAATACAAATAATTAAGGGTTAATTATGCACAATATAAGATAAGATAAAAATACAGAATTAACGGCGGTTTTTATTGGATTAGTTAAGACAGGGGTTTTAATAGATGGATTTTAGCATGATGAATAAGAGATTCATCATACCCCTATACTTAAACCATGCTCATCCTCGAGCATCTAAAGAATGAAGGAGTCGGATTAATCCTGACAGTGCAAGTGAAGATTTCAAGGCTCAATCTTTCGAAGACCCTTAATTTAAGAGATCCTAAAATTCTGGGTTTATCCAAGCCTTAGTCAGAAGGAATCCAACTTCCCTGATTATCAGACTCTCTTTTTGTACATATAATATAAGGATATGACATTAGGTGTACTGCATTTCATGAGAATTGAGTCGAGGCATCACTCAAAGTTCCAGTCCCAAAGACTCTCCTCTAGATCCCATCCTCAATACTAGGGAATAAGTCTATTCTTGCTTCAGTCAACCGTCTCTTTAGTTTGTCAGACTTGAAATGTTGATGGACGGCCAGATGATGGAGGTAATGGGATTGTGTCTATTTTTCTCACCCTCACAATGGAACAAGGGGCCTCTCGAGTGCTTTTTTACTCAACATATGTAAATTTTTATATTGTTGATCAATGTGTCCGTCAAGAGAGTTGGAGTCGTCTGCACTTGTTTTTCTGGGAGTACACCGGGGTGTGTCTTATCTGAGTATGTAAGATACCTTCGACACCCAGACTTGTATCGCTTACGATGTAGAGACTTTTTGTGGTGTCAGCCTGACTCCTTGGTCCTAATTAGCGCTTGGTCCAAGTGGACACTTTGAAAATATTTTGGGAGCGCTCGCCATTGGTAGAAGCTCATTTGTAATTTGACTTTGGTATTTAGAGTTTTTTCTTTGACATTTCTTTTCTTTTGTTGGCTAGCTCCACTGTTTTTACCAAAAGTTGACGCACACTGATCAACAATTTCCATTAAGTTTAAACACACCCTGGCACATAGGTAAATATCAAAGAGATATCATATGAATCTTATTCACATATTGGCTAGGGTTTTGCTGACACTCAGGTTTTCTGAAGCCTTCATTAACTTTATTACATCCTCGAATATCATTAGATCGGGTCTAAACTCAAATCTCTAGTCCTAGCTCCTCAAGTGATATCTCAACTCATCCCATCAATCATGCAGTTGTGGAAGTGATTGTGCTGATCATATTTTTCTTGAAGATGAAGAGTGCAATATAGCGCTCAAATCCTTCAAACTAGGGGAGTGTGGATAATTAAGCTTAAAACCCTAATGACTAAGGCATGTTAACTCAGACTCTCAAGATCTCAGAAATCCAGTGTCCTCAAAATCCTCAAGCCTCGAGTGAGTGTGAATGTGTCAGGAATACACCAACTCCTTGGTCAGTGATTTTTGACTTTTGCATATATTTATGGGTTTTAATTTTCAAAAAAAAAATAATTCTTCGGAGAGACAATGACTGGTCCAGGCTCAAATGAATAAAAAATCCACTCTCAGCCAGTATGGGTGTAAGTACGGGCCGATAGACCGACCCGTGTTACTTGAGGACGGGACCATATGCGGTGTCCTCTAAACCACCCACTCCGCTAAGGGAGACCGAGGTTCTCTCACTGAAAGTGTCTACTAAGCCTAGTAGTCAGACTCTAATTCAAAGAAAGGTTTTCAATTTTTCAAAATTTTTTTAAAAGAAAATAATTACAAAAAGTAAACCCTCAATTTTTAAGAAAACAATTTACAAGGTTTTTTTTACAAAACTCAGTTCACAAGTTTACCAAAACCTAGTCCGAAAAAAAAAGTTTTAAAAACACGAGCTATGGCTAAAGTAGATATACAATAATATACGGTATGCCCCCTATTCTTAAATTTTGCTATGTCCTCATAGCACAAGTGATATGAAGCCATGGCTCGATCAAATATAGGGTGATATAGCAGAACTGAGGAGGGTCCCCCTATACTTAGGTCAAAAATTGACCTGAGTACAAGAAATGATACGAGGGAGGGATGAGCATGCAGGTCCCCCCTATACTTAGGCTACAAATAGCCTAAGTAGGGTCTGAGTTAGGGGGGTGTTTGTACTATGGTACAAGGGTGGAGGGGGGTTCGTGAAATATACACAGAGAGAGAGAGAGAGAAATATACACAGGGAAGGGAGATGGGGGGTGAGTGTGCAAATGTGTGGGGGGGGGGGGGGTAGATCACTAAGTGATCTACCTTTTTTTACAATATGCAAGCCCTCTAATATGAGGGCTGTTTAAAATAAACATGCACATGCAACACACATTTTTTTGTTTTTTTTTACAATATGCAAATGCAAGCTGACTGATAAATGCTCCTACAATTTCTTCACAAATTCTTCAGCGGCCTCTTCAGCGGAAGCTCCCAACTCCACGTCTCCATGAAGATCAAGCGTCCTCGATTTTCATGGGCCCCTACCACAAAAGAGAAAAGTTAGAAAAATGCAGAAGAATTTAATCAGCAGACATGATGTAAAAAATGATGCATGAAATGAGGACCTAAAAATTTTGAAATTATTCAACAAAGAAAATCAAAATTCAATAATTAAGTTAAGTCATGTCCCTGGCAACGGCGCCATTTGATGAACGTCAAATTCGCCTCTTTAATAATGTGAAATTGCCGTAGTATAGGAGGCAAATTCGGTTCAGTAAAAACCATAATCGTTTGAATGTTGTGGAGTATTTATACTTGACAAGTCTACAAAGGTCGAACGCAAGGACACATCTACCTAATTCATTTATCGAATTTTGATTCAGGAAATACAAGTGTGAATTATTTTCAATCTTAGGTCAGCATGAGGAACTATGAATTTTATGAAGCAATAATATGATGCATGCAATTTTTAGTTGGTTTTTTATGCAATTATAAAATGATGCATGAATAATTATGCAAGGTTACATGTATGCTAAACAAAAGAATACAAATATACCCTCAAAATATGAGCAACAAAATAGAAATGGAAATCAGGGTTGTATTAATCACAACATGAAGAACAGTCATCAAATCAAAGCAAGAACAAGGAGAGCAGGGTCCTCATTTATCAAAAAATCACTTCATTTAAAACAGTGGCAAATGAGAAAATTAAACATGCTATGATGTAGAGGACAAAACAAGGATCAAAACGATACTAAAATCATGCAATTTGAACCTACGATGCTCAAGTTATGAAGAAAACAATGCAGGGGCATAATTGTAATAAAAATGCAAGAAAAATAAAAGATAAATATTACATGCAAATAATAAAAATCGGCAGGGGTCCTGTGCAAAGTTCCCATATGCGTGGGGACCTTTTTGCAAATCTTCAAAACTTTAAGGGCTTCCCTGCAATTTACCCACGCACGCATGTGAGGCACGTACCTGGGGACCAATCTGCAAATACCAAAACATCCGGGGTCTTTCATGCAAATTTTCTAGGACTTCACGTGCGGTGCACGTGAGGCGCCTAGGCTCAGGAGACACCTCAGGTTCGGGCCACGTGGCTTCATCAGATGGTTCGGCTCGAGGTCCGGTGGACCCGAGCCTGTTGGAGAGGACTGAGGCTCGGATCACCACGTGGCTTCATCGTAGCCGTCCGATCCAGATGATCGGACGGCACCTATAAGTTCTTCCTCCTCCGCGGGCCACCGGAGGAGGCGGGGCTCCGGTGAACCACTGTGGGCTCCTCCGTGCTCCGCGAGGTCCCCTGAATATCGGAGCAGCAAGATAGGGACCTTGCGAAGAAGCTGGTGGTGCGGCGAGGCTCCGGAGCTAGGTGACGTGAGCGGTCGATGAAGCTTCGCCGGAGGAGAAGGGCTTGAAGGAGCTCCGTCGCAAACTCCGACCATTGACGATCCTGCAAGTGTTAAACGATAGCCGAAGCTCGTGCGAATGCGTGCGAGGTGAGAGGTGGGTGAGCGGGGGCCGTGGAGACGACGGGAAGCGGTGGCCGATGGTCTCTTCTCCGGCGGAGCAGGGGAAGAGGGGAGTCGGGGCGGGGAGGGTTCTGAAGAAGGGATGGATGGTCAACGAGGATGCTGGATGAGTGGCGAAGATCGAAGGTTGGTCAGGTGAAGGCGAGGACGATTGTAGTCGGAGGTATAAATCGAAGAAAGCAAGAAAAAAAAATCACCTTGCCGGAGCAAGGTGTTGGCGGAGGAGGTGGCCTGGGCTGAGCTTCGATTGAAGCCCTGGGTCTTCGCACGACAGGGTCGACCCTTCCCCGGTGCTCGGCGGAGCGCGGAGGCGCCCGCAGCATGGTCAAAAGATCATGGATCGTACCAGGGGACGGCGACCATCGTCGCCTCGACAATACCACCCTCCGCTGTCACCGGAGGGTGGAGGAGGCTTGGGCGGAGCGCCGTGAGTTGGTGGATGAAGGTGACAGGCGGCGGGGCAGTAGGATTTATAGGCGGTTGTCGACGACAGTTATGTGTGCGGGATGAAGGTTTTGAATGGCGATTTAATGGTGAAGCGTTGATGGAGGAAGGTCGTGGAGGTTACGCGAGTAGGATGGCGGAGCTAAGGACTTCGTGGGGCGACCGTTAGGAGAGGGAGAGCTGGCCGGAGTCGCCTTCCAAAATAGGAAGGGGGTGGCGGGTTGGAGAGGCATAACGCCTGGAGAGAGGGAGAGCCAGAGGTTGACGACGGGTTTTGGACTGTTGGATCATGCGATCCAACGGTCCAGGTGTCGACGCAAATGTACGTCGTAGATCAGATCCTTAGGATCTGATCGAAGGGCTGGAGGATGCGCGGAGAGGGATGGTCTAGATGGAAGTAGGTTTCCATCTAACGGTGGGAAGTGGAAGGTGACGTCGAAGGTGGGTAGCCACTGGATCATGATGAGATCTACGGCGGAGGTGGAGGCGTGAAGGAGCGGGTGAGATTGGGGGTGGAGAAGATCCAACGGTGGAAGATGAAGAGGCGACGTGGCATGCGGAGAGGCATTGATGGTCTGATGATCGGGCGGCTGTGGTTAAGGCGGAAAGGAACAGTTGGAATCAGATCTGGGTAGGATCCAAGGGTTGGGAGTGAAGCGGCGATGGACGGCGGAGATTGAGGCGGGACGGAGTGGATCCAACGGCCCAGATGGGCCCAGGTGGCGAGATAAGAGGCGGGCCACGTGGTGGCTCCAGAGAGCGCCACGTGGCTCAATAAGAAAATTCAGAAAATAAATATAAAGATAAATACAAAAGAAATAGTTAGAGGCCAAATTAGAAAAAAGTCAAAACATGAAAGTTGCTCGTCTCGACGAGATCTACAAGTTTCATGTTGGACAGAAAGCCAAAAGAGGTCATTTGTACAAAAGGTATTTTTAGGGGTATTTTTAAGGGGGATAAAAACATCGACTTTTAGTTTTGAGATGTTTTTGTATTTTTTAGTCTTTTTAAAGGTTAGTGAATTAATCTACCTAATTTTTAGGGGTTTTTTGATGATAAAATAATTACAAGAAAAATAAAGGAAATTAAATACAAATAATTAAGGGTTAATTATGCACAATATAAGATAAGATAAAAATACAGAATTAACGGTGATTTTTATTGGATTCGTTAAGACAAGGGTTTTAATAGATGGATTTTAACATGATGAATACGAGATTCATCAAAGCCCCAGACCTCCTGTAACAGATAAGAAAGTTCAATGAACGATCAGCCTTTTGAGGCGTTCTCCTGTAGTTTCATCCCGCTCCTTAGGGAATAGGATTCCACGTAAAAATCCTGATCTTCTTTCATGTTTATTATTTATCTCTGATTCCGCTTCCGCATTCTCATTTTCTAACATGATATCAGAGCAGTCGAGTGTAGGGTTTATTATGAAGATCTTTATGTTCATATCAGAGCAGTCGATTTTTGGGATTTAGATTTTATCGTTTGGTCAGCACCTTTTTTTGCTTTGATTATATGGTCAAAAGTCTTTCCATATATATTGTTTGTTCGAAAATATTGCGGACAACCAAGGGATAAAGCACCTAGGTCAACAAAGAAGGTGATGTTCTCCGTCGACGAGTGTTCTTACAAGATTTATGCATCTCCACCTAGGTTAATCCGTTGTGATTACTGAGGTGTGGTTCAATCTTCGTCAACAATTATGAATCAGGATGTAGTATCTGGTGTGAGATCTGGAAAGTCCATCTGCAAAAAAAGGGTTCCATCTCTGGAACCCTAGATTTGAGACGGTGAAGCCCCACGCACTCATCTTCATGCGCCATCAGCGAGCGCCACCCCATTCAAATTCTCAGTGATGTGCGAAGCCATGGGAGGGCTTATCCTCCTCCAGAAGATCCCAGACGGCGATGGGACCTCCCAGTGCTCCAGGCGACCTCCTGGCAGCAACGGTGTCGCACCTCCAATTGAGGCGACAACACGAAGCGGCGTCCTTTCCATCCTGCTTCCAACCGTCGGCACCTCGTAACCCCATGGGCGGATGCATCTCCAGGCACTTGGCGACGTTGAGCCCTTTCTCCAACGACGGGGTAGCACAGGCGGAGCCCCCCCTCCCGAAGTCGCACCACCTTGCATCACTCCCCCAGACAGAGGCATCGAGCCCCATGCGGCGAGATCCAGGCGGCAAGGGCAACAACCCTCCAAGCCATAGTTCTAGTGGTGGAGCCCTATCCCCATTGGGGGTAGCGGACTTCGAGAGAAGGGGTTCCCAAGTGGGAACCCTAAATAAGAAGAAGAAAAAGGGGCCAAGTGGGCCGTATTTTGTTTTAAAAAAAAGTGCATCACGGTATTTCAAAAAGGGGGAGAAAAGGGTCGAAGAAGAAAAAAGGGCCATGGTTTTCTGGTGTAAGCCCAATTGGGTTGAGCCACAATCTAAGCCCTATTTTCAGGTCATGTTTCAAAAAAAATGAACGATTTTAACAAAAAGATGCATATAAAACAAAATGTACGCGTGAGAAAAGAAAAAGGGGACGACTAAAAAAATGGATTAGCCGGAAAAAATATCTTAAAAAAGAAAAAGAAAAGTCGTAAAAAAATGAACGACTTATTTGGAGAAAAAAATGAATTAAAAATGATTTGAAAAGCCAGGAAAAATGAAATGAGATCGGTTTATTGGTTTCTTGTTTTCCCCCATTCTCTTGTCTTCTCCCAACTTTGTCGATGCCATTATTTTCCGAAAAGTATGGGAGAAAGGGGGAGTATTGAGTATTGTGTAGAGTTACTGGCCAGATTGTCGGATTCTCCAGATTCCATATTCCAGACCAGCCAGATTTTCAGACTCTACAGTTTAGTTTCAAACTCTGTAGATTGGTTCAGAGTCTACGTTCGATGCACTCCATATTTGAGTGACCCAATTTCTGCGGGTTCTCCAGAGAAAGACTTCTTTTCAGGTGCACATGTGTACGATCATTTTTATGCAATTCCCATCTTTTGTTTTTGGTCTCAGAGTTTTCATGTGTTCCATAAGGATTCCACAGTAGAGATTCCATTCTCTATGCCATGTGGGCTAGGGATTTCATTTGGTTTCATAGGGACTCCATAGTAGAGATCCCATTCTCTGAGCCAGTATGAGAGAAATTCAGTTCTCTGACGACGAGACTTTTTCAGATTCCATTCTCCAACGACCGTGGACTCCGACGAGGATGTCTCCAAGCTTTTTTAGTTCGTCCCTTTGTAGAGATGGAGCAGTTGTCAACGTAATGTGGCGGGCCAGAGTTCTCCAGGTGGAGACTCATTTCCAGTTGTAGTGACTCTGACAGGCGCAGTACAGAGCACATGCTCTCCGACGAGGAGATCCATTTGACTCACACTCCAACCCGTTTGTTCCTCCTCACATGCACGGTATGAGAAGCAATGTCCTCGACAGCAGTCGACAATTGTTTGCGTTGAGTAGATATTGTATGTAGTGTCTTGTAGTGTGAGTTTGAGATTTCTTTCTGTTTGTCAAGCTGAGCATTGCATGCTCCAGATTAAGGGGAAGTGTTAGAGTATGCGTCACTTATATGTGTAGATGGGTAAATAGATCCTTCCAAGATCCATTTACCACATCCAGAGTTTAGTCCCACATTTATCAGTGGGGGGACTTGGAGAATCTGTGGATATTATATAAGAAGCCCCAGACCTCCTGTAACAGATGAGAAAGTGAATAGACACATCAACCCTTTGAGGCATTCTCCCGTGGTTTCATCCCGCCCCTTAGGGAGTAGGGTTCCACGTAAAAATCCTGGTGTTCTCTCATTGTTTTTATCCTTTATCTTTGATTTCGCTTTCGCATTCTTATTTTCTAACAATTTTGTCCTATTAATGTTTTTTGTTTTCTTTTTGTATCTATTATGTAATTTGCCCAACACACTTTCTCATCCCTATATAAGAGAACCCTAGGACCATATGAATAAAGAACTCGGGATTTTCTTTCCATTTGAAGTACGACCCGTTCTATAGATCGGTTTGATACGATGAATCTAGTTTGCTTTTGTTTTATTAGATCATATCACCTCAATATTTAAGAAGAAACAACAGCCCACTTTTTTAGGCAAAAAAGGGGAACACATAAAGGAGTCCACCCCAATTAGATTAATTAAAAGAGGTTAACCAGCATCCAGCAATACAAAAGCAAAAACGCCCAGATCACCGCAACATGAAGTAGCAGATTTCTGTTTCAATGGAAACGAACGCTAAAGATTGACTCCCCGAAATCCACAAGGTTACTACCATCCATCCAGTCGATGTCCAACTCCAGCCAGGTGTCCTTTGACTTCTCAAATGCGAAAAAAATATGGTCATTCATCTCCGCCTTATGAGTGAACAAGTCTCTTCCAGCAACAGCCAACTTGAACGCAGAAAGGCACTAAATCTAGTTTGTCTTTGTTTTTATTTTGTATATGAAACAACTTCTCATTTGAATCTAGTTTGTTTTTAAACTAGTCCATTTTTTATTTTTACAACAACACCACTTAAATCTAGTTTGTTTTTGTTTTCGAATCTAGTTTTTTTTTTAAACAGCTCACTTGAAACCCAAATCTTGTTTGTTGAGGAAGAAACAACAGATCACTTCGATATTCAATAACAAAACTAGTTTGTTTTTTGTTTTACTAGATCACATCACTTGAGCCTAAGATGGGCACCAACTCCGAAAGAAAAAGAATTTACCATAGTAGAATCCTCAAGCTAACCCCTTAGATATTCAAGAAGAAACAAGCCCAGAGTATAATAGATAGCTTGGAAAACAATCTAATATACAAAGCAGTCGAGAAAGATAAAAGATTTACAGGACACCAGCCGAATGGCAAACTTACAGACAATATCATCACAAGAGAAGCAACAAACCAGTCTTTGCCTTTCAGTAGCTAGTCGGGAATTCCAGTACCTGCAATTTTATGAATGAATAGTCTTCGTAATGACGAAATTCACAGACTGGAAGCATGTATTATTAGTGGGCACTAAGATTAAAAGGAAATTCCATAAGGTGACCAACTTGGGATAGGATATAAGTATATATGATATGGACCACTACAGAACGAAAGCATCACAATTTCAGGCAGAACAAGCAGAGTCTAGGGATGCTATTTCATTGCAGAATTTTAAGGATATTTACAGTCCAAACAAATCAAATTGAAACTGTTAAGGATCATACAGACAAAACCAATTCATTATGATAGAAGCGTGACCCATTCTCACGAAGCACAATGCATACAGCAAAAGAATAAGACTTTACACTTTTGCTAAGTCAACATTAAATCGGATCCCATTCTCCACTAATGTGGTCACAAGGGAATGGTTTCCAGCCAAAACTTCAAGATCCATCGTTCTGTACTCATTCTGAATGGCATTAATCTTATTAACAACTGTCTGTATCTTGGGCATATTTTTATCCAAAATCACCTGAAAAGAAGAGTCCCAATCTTCAGATCTCAAACAGAAAGAATTGAACTCATGGAACAATGTTTGTTGAACAACCTGAGCAATGAGGTTCTTGTAAGGTAAATGTTCTTCTTTTAGATTCATGTGAGCAATATGGCCTACAGTTTCAAATGCTGCAGGAATAACCATACCATCCGGCAACATGGACTCCAAAATCTGCAAGAAGATAAAGAGAGTTGAGAAAACCCCAAAGTGTTAGAAAATCGGAAGCGGAAGCATAAACATGGAAAAAGATAATAAAAATAAGAACAGCGGGATTTAAGTGGAACCCTACTCCGTAAGGAGCGGGTTGAAACCACGGGAGAAGCCCTTAACGGGGCATGCTATGCATTACTTTTTCTCAATGGATACAGGAGGTCTGGGGCTCCTTATATAGCCTCTTCAGAGCCTCCAAGTACCACCGTTGGACGATGTGGGACTAAACACTAGATGGGGTAAATGGATCTTCTCCAAGATCCATTTACCCTGCTACAACTCTATATGGCGCATACACGAATACTCCAACACTCCCCCTCAAGCTGGAGCATGCAATGCTCAGCTTGGACAAACAGAAAGAAACTCAACTCAACGCTACAGGACACTACGGACAATATCAACCCAACGCGCACATTGTTGCAGTCGAGGACGTTGCTTCTCATGCCGTGCAGGTGAGGAGGACGAACGGGCTGGAGTGTGAGTCAACTGAAGACTCGAAATCTGACCATCGAATCTTAAACTGCGCATGAAGTCTCCTCGTCGGAGAACTGGGTCTCTCCCATCTGGCTCAGAGAATGGTGCACTGCTCTGGCCTGACAACAGGAATGATGGGAACCTCGAACTGATGATGGCAACATATGCTCATCTGAAAATGACCGCACACTCGTGCGTGTCTGAAACTGGAGACTCGAAAACAATGATCGTCGAGTCTGAAACCGAACTGTAGAGTCTGATCAACTGGCTGGTCTGGAGACTGGTATCTGAATCTGGATCTGGAATACAAGACCTGTGACTCTACATATATACTCCCCCTTTCTCCCATACTGGTCGAAAAACAGAGAAATCGACCAAGTTGGGAGAAGACAACATAATGGGGAAAACAAAACATGAAATTTGCGGCTTTTCTTTTTTTTTATAAGCCGTCACTTTTTTTTGTAAGCCGTTCCATTTTTTTCGGCTTTTGCATCATCAAATTTTTTTTCGAAATGTGTGCGGCTCTTCTTCTTCTTTTTATTATTGCACGCGCCTTTTTTTTAACAAACTCCTTTTTTTAGTACACGGCCCATTGCAGCAGCCCCCTCCCCTTTTCTTTTAATATATACCACAGCCCACTCGTGCTATAGAGACATATTTTTTTTAATACTGATTGAACCCTAGGGTTCCCAACATGGGAACCCCTTTCTTTAATCAGTACCGTCCCCCGATGGGATATGAACATTGCGCCGCCTGCGCATATCGCCAGGAGGACGCACGCCCTAGAGATGAGGCTTGATCGGCATCGCCTCGCCTGGGGATCTCTCCTCGCGCGCCGCCGCAAGCGAGGGAGGAAGGGGGTGCGGTTGGATCGGCATCGCCTGGAGACTCCCTCCTATGCCATCGAAGCCTCGGGTGTCGCCTGCAGGGAACCGGGCTCGCTGCAGCGAGAGGATCAAGCGCCGCCGAGAGCCGCCAGGAAGGGAGGGGTAAGATCTGAGTTTCTTCGAGCTCTTCCTGGCGAGGATGAAGAGATGGTGCGCCGCATGTTGGAGGACCGCTCGCTACTTGCTGCCTGACGCGAGGTCTTCTCCTGGACTGCGCCTTCTGCGCGAGGAGGATTGCACGCCGCTGGGGCATATCGCCTGATAGGAGCTCGCGCGGAGGAGATGCTCTTCTGAAGGGTCTTGCGCGAGCGGTGCATGAAGGCTGGAGAGTGGGATCGCGTCTGGAGATGTGCGTCTGGATATTGGAATCGATGTTGGAGGAGGCACTGCCTGTTGGAGTATTCTTGAAGGGCTGCACATCCACAGCCTTGAACTGAGAAGAGGCTGAGTTCTTTGGAGCATCGAAAAGGAATCAGATGGCATGTAGAACATCAGATCTAGGGTTGTAGAAACCCTAGAACTTCTTGGACAAATCTGTGCGCTTGATGCCGTTGGAGAATAAATCTAGGGTTTAAAAACCCTAGAACAGGAACTTGAACGAGCATGATCTTCCAAAAAAAACTTTGCAAACAAACAATGAATCGAATCTCGAATATAAAAGTGAATCATGAAATCCTCGAGGATCGAACCCGCTCTGATACTATGTTAGAAAATCGGAAGCGGAAGCGTAAACATGGAAAAAGATAAAGAACAATAAGAACAGCAGGATTTACGTGGAACCCTACTCCGTGAGGAGCGGGTTGAAACCACGGGAGAAGCCCTTAACGGGGCATGCTATGCATTATTTTTTCTCAATGGATATAGGAGTTCTGGGGCTCCTTATATAGCCTCTCCAGAGCCTCCAAGTCCCACCGTTGGACGATGTGGGACTAAACACTAGATGGGGTAAATGGATCTTCTCCATGATCCATTTACCCTGCTACAACTCAATATGGCGCATACACGAATACTCCAAGACAAAGATCAAATTAAATTACTCCAGAAATCAGTTAAGTCCTGATAAGCTCGAAAGAAAATCGGTATAAAGATGGTAATAAAAAAATTCCAAGACCAAGTTAACTTGGTGCTACCGTGCTAGTGGTTAGCTTCTGACCAGACTGTGTCCAGCTTACTCAGATCGCTTGGAAGGACCAATTGGAGATAGTTGTAACCAACTTCCAATGTCAAAACCGAGAGGGCCAGTTTGAGGGACGAAATCAGATCAGAAAACATACAGGACAAATAGAACCAGAATAACTCGGTCACATTTACTCATGTATTTGGTTGCCATCTCATGCTTCAAAAGTTTTTTAAAAGTTCCATGCTTCTAATGCTGACATGCTTATTGCAAACATCATGAAACGCATGTAGTGCCATAAGGAGAGTCTCCATTAGATTACCCATGAAAGTGAGGTGTATAATAAAATATTAATTTGGATTTAGTTACTCTAGGTGGTTGGTTTGCATCCAATAGATGAAATCCAATCAAGGGTGGGTCGAAAAATTTATTCCTAACATGGTCCTATATATAGGTCCCACTCCCAAGCAACTCTCTCTTAAGGTGTCGAAAGACTAACCACAAAACCGCATGCCACATATAATAAATGGGTTTTTGATAAGATCCAATCCCCCTCAAAATGGAGCATGCAATGCTCAGCTTGTACAGTCCAAAATCTCTTAATCACCCATACGCAGTACACCACGGCATAGGCAACCTTGAATAAAACCGTATTTTTTTTTCATAATAATAACAATGATGAATCTCCGAATAGGTGAGTAAATGAGAAGGGTAGTGTCTGGAATGTCGACCCATTAAGCAATCAAGTATAAGGTTCTTATACTCTACAGCAACACTGATATCATGGTTATCATCATTGCAATGAATCTTTCACGTAGAGATAGATATCTCTAGCCCATTACTCGTCTCTTCCAAAGATTGCTCCATCTCTCAACACGATCAAAACAAAGTTTGTCTACTTCCAAGAATAAATTTAAAAAAAAAGGCCCTTCCTATGTGGAAACTCAAACAATGAATCTCTCTCCTATAGGTGCCTCAAAATGGGCATCTCCTTAAAAGAAACTTACTTATGAGTCTCTCTGACAAGGGAGGGGCGCATCAGAAAATGAGTCTCCCATATGAATCTTAATAAAAAAGCCCAACAGGGGGGCCACAAATAAAGGAGGATAAACAGATGAATCATGTATGCATGAGGATAAAAGATAAGTCTCTCATAAAAGATCTCAAATAACAGCAGTCAACCCCTACACTCATACTCCTGTCTTTACCAAACTTGTCAAATCACGGGACCATGTGATCAAGTTGTGAGAAGAACAAATGAACAGATTTAGAGCACATTGTTTTATGGGATTTTTACACCCATAACCCTCAGTAATTCCGCAATAACATTCATAACCTTGTATAATCGCGAATTACATGAAAACCCCTGAATAGTTACTCCGTCTCACATTCATAACCCTCTTAGTTTTTCCTTTAATCCAACCATATCATTGGGTTAATCTAACCCTTGTCCCTTCCAATGGCTGTTAAAAAAATTTTAAAAAAAAAAAAAAAAACATCTCTGTCCAGCCGTTGGTGAGTGGTTCTCTTCCTTCCACCTTTTACGATAATGGGATGTGCTTCCTCCAGTTTTCTTGACCACGAGGAAGGCTCGTCCGGCAACCAAGGTTGCGGCCACCACCTCAACCAGCGTTCGAGTACAGGCGCCCTCCAGGAGGCGACGACTCCTTGGTCTGCTACGTCACCATGTTTGGTGGAATCCGCAAGACCTTTGAAGATTGCAAGACCTTGGTGGTCGGGGGAGCCTGCGATAACAGAAGGGGGGCGCGGAGGTCGTCGGAGGGGGGGGTGCTTGTGCGGCAGGGACGAGGGAGGTTCCGGAGGTGTTTGCAGGGAGCGGGGAAGGGGGGGCTTGCAGAGTATGATGGGGGGAGGGGCTTCCGGTCGGTGGTCGGGGGAGCCTGCGAGAAGAGAAGGGGGGGTGCGGAGGAGCGGGGGCGAGGATGGGGGGGCCCCCTCCCCTCCCCCGCTTCCTCCTCCATGAAGATGTACCTCTCGTGGATGAACATTGGCAGGGCGTCACCGTAGGTGTAGAACATGACCGACATGGCGAAGGCGAAGAAGTCAAGCCTCTCCTACACTCCCTTGGGTGTGGTGTCGAGGTTCCAGTATAGGGTGATGAGGATGAAGTCGGTGATCAGCACGATGGCCAACCGGAATGCGAAGAGGTATGGTTGCCTCCTCGTGTTGGTGAAGGACCTCTTTGCGAGGACGCACAGATTCGTCTAGAATGGGTTAGCAAAAGTCTTCATGTCGATAGTGCCACCGTTGCTGATCATGTCCGTCGCACCGGAGACGGGCTTACTGCGGGATATGTTCGTGGCGATCACGTCCATGTGGGGGAGGATGTGGTTGTTGTTGCTTTTGTCAAGATGGGTGCTCTTCTTGAGCTGTCGGGAGGCATGGAAGTCGACGAGGGGCTTGGTGCTGGTCGGGGAGGACTCAAGCTCCCGGATGAGGTTGAGAGTGAATTCGGTGCGGTTTTCGTTCTCCGTTATGGAGTGGTCAAACTCGGTAAAGTATGGCTAGAGGATGGCGGGCGTCCCGGGTGAGTATGCAGAAGCTCGGCTGATGGATGGTGGTGATCACAATGCTTCCACTCAAGGCAATCTTCAGTTCCTGTATACCTGGAATAGTGGTGCGATTAGGATTTTGAGTTATAATGATGAAAAACACATACCATATAGTGTTATACAATGTTTTATATAAAAATTGAAATTGAAGAACAACGGGCCTGGACAACACGAAAGGCACTGGTGGAGTCTAGTCCAGGGGTTGGCTCGCCGAGGAAGAGAATTATGGGGTCGTGTATGATATCGATATTGATCGAGACAAGGCGGCGTTCGCCGCCTGAGACCCCGTGGTGTCCATCATCGACGATGGTCCCCTCAGCGGCCCCTTGGCTGAGCTGGTCAATGAGGGCCTGCACACGGACCCACTTCTTCTCGGCGGGGAGCGACCGCAAGAGGCGGAACTCTGGGTCCTCCGCCATCACCCTCCTCCGGGACGGTGATGGATTTCTATGGAAGAGGAAGAAGGAGAAGAGAAGGAAGGGGAGTGGCATCATTCGTAATTATCATGAACTTAAAAGGTGAAAATGGTCCACATTTGACGGATTCCGTCAAACTTAACGGAGAAATGGATGTGTGTTAACACAGGGTCATGTCATGTAAGAGTTAAGCATTATTCGGGGTTCTTGGTGTAATTCACGATTATGCAGGGTTATGATTGTAATTACGAAATTACTCAGGGTTATGGATGTAAATATCCCTTGTTTTATTTCCCTTTTTTGTCTTTCTCCTTCCCTTGTTGCTTATTCTCTTTTAAAAGTTTCAATTGTTTCTTCATATCCTCTATCTTCCTTTCACTTTCCTCCTTTATCCACATAAAGCGGCCCTTTTTGGATTTAGAAAATTGTAAACGAAAAATAAAAGGGATATTTACACCTGTAACCCTGAGCAATATCGTAATTACAATCATAACCTTGCATAATCGTGAATTACACAAGAAAATCTGGATAGTCATTCCATCCCACACCCATAGCCCCCCGTTAGTTTTCCCATTAACCCAACCATTTCATTGGATTAATCTAACCCATGATCTAATCCAATGGCTATTAAAAAGTTAAAAAAAAAACAATCCCTAACCCCCTCCCCCTTCCTTCTCCACGCCCGACGCCCTTCCCCTCCCCCCTGCCCCTCCGCCTCCTCCCCGACCGCCTCCCCCTCCCCTTCTTCCTCCTCCAGATCACGCCACCCACGCCGACCGCCTCCCCTTTTTCCTCCTCCAGATCGTGCCACCCCCGTCGACTGCCTCCCCTTCTTCCTCCTCCGATCGCGCCACCCCCGCTGACCGCCTCCCCCTCCCCTTCTTCTTCCTCCAGATCGTGCCATCCCCATTGACTGCCTCCTCCTCCCCTTCTTACTCCTCCATCTCGCCCCCCCTCCCCCCTTCCTCCTCATCCATCTCCCCCCCCACCACCACCACCAATCATCACTAACCACCAGTGACCTGTCAAAGTGCATCTTTGGGACGTCGCGGCAATATTACAAGAATATGGATTTCTCCGCTATGCTCAACTGCGACAGGAGACCCATCATCGTCGACCTCCCCGTTGCGATGGCAAATGACGACAACTTCAACCGGATCCCCTTCTGTTGCCACAACGGCACGATCCTCCCGGAGACGATCGACCCGGAAAGATCGGCTTTCGCCTTCCAGCTGCAGGTCTTCAAGATGCCCCCTACCTTAACAGAACCAAGCCGGCTCCTCCCCAAAACCATAGTCGGATCCAACAACGTGCTCAATCCTCTCTACAATTGCTCAGCTCTGATATGTGTGAGTCCGTCGATGTTCCCTAATGCTGGTGGCATGCGGACGTCCTCGTTGGCCACGGCGACATGGCAGGTAGTATGCAACATCACAAGGAAGAAGGTGTCGTCATGGTGTTGTGATGCAGCGTGAAACGGATAAATAAAGCCGCATTTTTCTACTTTTTATCCGTTAATTTTATTTACGTTTATTTTGAGTCATCGTAATTTTATTTAAATAAAAGAGATCGCCTGTGATCTCAAAGTAGTTAGTTTCAATTTAAATTTCAAAAATTAGTTAGTTAGTCGGTTAGAGTAAAATTAGGATAATTAGTTTCTATTTTTGTAATCTCATCCCTCCTATATAAAGGGATGATAGACTAGTTGTTTAGGCAGTTCAGTTCAGTTGTTACTAAAAATTGAGATTTATCTCTATCTCCCTCTCTCGTCTCTCTTCCCCACGCGATCTCCGCGTTTCTTCCTCCTCGAATCTCGCGCAACCGGCGTGCTTCTTTTCTCAGTCCCTCCAATTTCTTCTTCCACCAAATATCTCCACCTTCAAATAATTTTTTAATCCATCGCAAATTTCTATTTCTGCATTATGTTGTGTATCGTTCTCTGCATTCTACATGCAACGACTCGGTGATCCCTTGCAAGACGTGTGGATGCCCGAAGGGCGCAGAGAAGAAGTGCAGTGTCAAGGCACTGACAATGTTGATCCCGCCCGACGGCCTGCTGAAGGCGTATGGCAACAGGACCATAGAGGCGCTGGAATGGGCGCAGATCAAGTACCTCCCCGTGTAGCGTCCGCTATCGTGCGCCAGCAACTGCGGCGTGAATATGAATTGGCACATCTACACGAATTACGATGACGGTTGGAGCATGAGGATCACGTTGTTCAATTGGGGGGAGGTGGACATTCATGTCTGGTTCGCCGCATTCGTGATGCCACGGGCGTATGACGGCTTCGAGGCAGCGTATTCGTTCAATGGCACTGCGTTCGGGAATGACACCATCTTCGTGTTGGGGTTGTCGAGGCTGAATTACCTGATGAAGATTAACACGAGGGGCCCCAGGGAAAGGGTGGAGTCCCAAGTTGGGACCCACCGTTGCAATATTATATATAAGGATGGAATTTGCAGTATATTACATCACATCGCATGATTCCAAGAGATACATAGAGCCCTGCAAAGCTCAACAAAATTTTTGAAATAAAACACCAGCCCGCGAAACAGTGTATCATTCCTACCACACCAGATTGCCCATAGAATGGCGAAAGGATAAGAGGCATCTGCATGTCCACTCTCGAACACCGATCTGATGCAGTTCCAGATGCTGGACCCATTTTCTACCCTAATCCAAGGAAGACATGCACCACTCCAGACATGTGCCGAGTGCGAACAAGAGAAGAAGATGAGATGATCCAAATCCTCCACCTCATGCTCGCATCGGTCACATCGGCAATTATCCACCCCTAATAACTGGCCACGGCAGCCCTTGGTAAGAATCCTCCTAAGCTGAACAACCACATGAATACTTTGACTCCGCTAAGCACCCTGCTTCTCCAAATGATGTTCGCATCCAGTCTGGTATCTTTGTTCCCCTGCCCCTTCTCATTAGTGAAGAATCGGTAGGGTGTGAAAATATCATAGTGAAGTTGCAAGATCTCTCATTCCTTGCCTCAGAATATGTGGCAACAAAGATGTCCCACATTACCTTGGCAAGGGAATGATAAAGAACATCATTGCTATCTTCGTGGTAAGGATACAGATAGCCAAACGCATGCATATGTGTCATCTAGCTTCCAAAAAGCATTCACCCTAGTCTTGTCAGCCAACTCGAGTTGCGTCAAACTATGATCCTTGTTGTTGCACTCTGTAATACTAATGAACGGTTTTTCATAATTGGTCCCATCCACCTTGAGCATGTCGAGCCTTTGAAAGCCCCGGATGAGGATGCACCAATCTTGCTCTCCACATTGGCGATCGACAAAGCACGGGAAAGACGTGACTGGGGTGTGAACGATCTGAATTTGTCTACACAATCATATAGGGAAGAGGTTGATTGTGCAGACTTATAGCATAATCGTTCCCATCAACTCCAAGGATGCTCTAAGGCCGGTAGATTTGTAAAGGTTTGAAAACACTATTGTTGTCCCAAGATCAAATCACGTCATAGACCTAGGAGCAATAGTAGCGTCGAGAAGTGGCACGAGGAGGTGTTGTGGCAGTTTAAGACCCCACAGAACGATGCAGCACTATTGTACAGCTACACTAAGGATGCAAGGGGCCAATCAAGGCCTGTGTGAGCAGGCGTTGGGCCACTAGCGGGCCTGCAAGGCGTTGGAGGCTTCTGACTAGCCGCGATGCGGTTGGAGGGCAACATGAGGCGATGAGAGATCGTTGGCGGTGGTGGTGTGCAGTGGGTGACAGCTAAAGGAGGTACCGCAAGTGGTGGGCGATGGCGAGAGAAGGGGAGGAGGCAGGTGGGGTTATGTTTCGATGGCAACAGTGCTCTTGTCTAGGATCGTCGCTCTGATACTATATAGAAATAAAAGAATGATTTACTTATTCATGAGGCCATAGGCTCTCTTATATAGAGAGGAGAAACCATAAGTAAATTACATAAAAGAGAAATAAGAAAAAGAAATATACAAATAACTCTCAACAACACGTCGACTCTCTCGTCTTTGCTTCGCATGTCTTCCCCTATCAAGAAACATCACAAATGTAATAGATTTAAAGGCAACATTATAAATTTCCACTTTTTGATGCAATTTCGACCGAAAATCTTCATCTACATGAATGGCATCAAAATTCTTTTAACTTTTTTGTCATGGTTCATTCTTTATAAAACCTGAGATGGATTGGACATGTTTGGAAGATTTCTTGTTTCTTCATCTCAAGGCCTCACGAATCCCTCGATTGAGATTTTTATGTGTTTACATCTTGTTTCATGTGAGGCAACATCGAAACTTGCATATGAGGTGGTCTCATTGGAACTTGGGAGAATTAGTGTTGTCGTCAACGTCACATATATGGATGGCCAAATTTATCTTATGGAACAGATCGACGCATGGACTATAGCAAGCAGTAGTGTCCAAGGCAGCAAAGCAAAGGTAACTACGAACAGCAAAGATGTTGATCGATGTTGGGACGGTGCAACCAAGGTTACAAAAGTCGATATTTTGTATTCAACAGAAGTAGTGCTAAATAAATACTAAACGAATATGGGTAACTAACCTTATATATAATTATGTATTCTTAATATTATATATATATATATTACTTTAAAGGATTAGGGAGTATGCACCAGTGCCACAAATGTCATTTTTTTGTTTTTTTAACGAAACCTTGATTAATGTAGATCACAATATCTCACTGTGACGTCATTCAAATTTCAACTCAATTCAATACTTCTAACTTATCCATTAATACGGTCAAATTTTAACGGTCTTGAAATTACTGAAATCGATCCCTTCATATGGAAATGTTAGGAATATCTGTTTTACACGAAATTTGAACTACATAATCCACTTAATATTCTAAGTAAAACCCCTAAAGATTCATTTCCAAAAAAACAAGCGTTTGTGACATTGGTGCATGTAGACTAACATGCACCTTGGTGCATACTCCACCCCCCCCCCTATTTTGACACATATGTTCTTGTAAATTATATAGATCCGGTCATTCTTAACAAGCTTAAAATTTAAAACACCAAGTAAATTTTAATGAAGTACCGCATGCCTTACTTATTATCTACTTTAATATATATATAAGATAAAATACTAATAATCATTGTTTTAGTTAGTTGGTGAACTAACCTACTATTTGGATCAAATATTTTGTCGAACTGCCTAATGACCGAAAGAGTTATTCTATTCAGTCACCCCATCCCTTAAAAAACGCATGGTCAGTTTGACTAGAAAGCTTGATTGACTAACTACTGCAAATGTAGATGTAGACTAATGGTGGAAAGAGAGACGGGAGCAGAAGATGTCGTGGTAGCATGCAAGGATAGAAGCAAGGCCCTAAATGTCGGTTTCGGTCTCCATTTCGGTGACCGACCGAAACAGAATTTCGATCGAATTTCGATCGAAATTTCGGTCATTTCGGTCATTTTTTGTACTAGGGACCCATATCTCGGTCATTTCGGTCGAATTTCAATTTCGATAGGATATCGATATTAGGCAGAAATTCGACCGAATTTCGCTGAAATTTGAGGCCATGGATAGAAGGGCTTGATCACGACTAATGGTTGGATATTAAGTTTTGAAAACTGAACGCACTCTCGATGTGTTAACCTAAAAATTTAAGCATAAAAAATTAAAGTTAAAAATGAAAATTATTTGTTACATTAAATGAATTAAAAATAACTTTGAATTGAATCACCCTACAAGAGATGTGTGCACCCGGTCTACCCTTTGCATCAAAGCCAAGCAGTCCCAAAGCCAATATGTTGCCAGGAGAGCTTTCCCGGTTAAATTTGCATCAGTGTGCGTGTCATATTAGGTATACAAAAATAGAGGAATCGACCAAGATATGATATAGCTGACATTGAAAGGCACCCAATAGATAAACGTCCCCTAGTCTACAGTTATATAGAATTGATCTTTAGCACTCAGCTCCTACAGTGGACCATCCAGAAAGCAAATTCTGCCACAACCTATACACTGAGGCATGCTATTTTACAAAAACCTATGATATGTATCCATGTAGACTACGAAGCAGGGACTAAATGGGATTGGGTCCTTGATATGGAGAAGCAGAAACAAGATTTTACATTGACAATTCTCATGGCTCGAATTATTGTTGTCTGAAGCTGTCTATTTAGCTTAATGCAGAGTTGTTGGGTATTTGTTGTGATACATGCTCCTTGATCCCATGGCATGCACACTTATTTATACATAAATATATATAACTCCTATCAATATGAGGTGATACTATCATTTTTTCCTTCTACTTACATGAGAATCCAAGTTTGCACTGATTCAAATATATAATATGTTCATGTTACACATGAAGGATGGTGTGGCACCAACTGCAGTAAAATGAAAGAAACTCAGCTAAGGTGATTTCTCCATGTGCCAAGGTCATTTAGAGCTTTGTTTCTGAGGTGTGAGAAGTTAGAAGAAAGCTTGTAAGAGGAATTGAGGATGACCAATGACGTGTGGGGAGGGGACTGTTAAGAAGGACATGGCTTTTGTTAGATTTAAGCCAAGGTATGATCAAATTTCAGTATTTATTGTCGCCATTGTATGTTACAGAAGAAGTCATTTTTTCAAGTAGGCATAACATGGTTAATTACCAGAAGAGTGTCACCAACATCCATGTTGTTAAGCAAACATGAATAGATCAAACCGGAAAATTGCTAAATTACTAATACTCATATCAGACATTATTGACCAACACGAAATGGGCATATTTATATAAGCAGCCCAAAGCCTTGGATGGTCATTAACCTTTAATGATTATCATTTGGCTTTCAAGTGAGGGGTGAGTGAGAGAGAGAGAGAGGGCATGAGGTTCATCAAGAATGACATGAGCATGCACGATTTCAAAACTTAAGTGAGCAATCCAAGGTATATGTATTAGAAGTTAACAACCCCATAGGCTGTACAGATATTTCATTCAAAATGGAGGCATATATGTTGTTCGTATAAAAGAAAAATAGGTTGCTTTTTAAAAAAAACCAAAAAAATAATCAACTTCTAACTAGTAGTAATTAACAAGGCAATTGTAATAATTTCATATACAATTGTAAATCTAATACTATATCTAGTGTGATGAAATATAAAGCTAGTAAATAACATATAGAAATGGTTGTAACAATTCTAAATTAGTGTATAAACTCGGTCCAAATGAGCTATCTGCTCGTTAGCATAGTTACCCATATGTGTGTAAAACCAAAGCCCTAAGGCCATGATTGACAAAGATCTCGTATGTGAAGCATTTTTAAGTCTGATTCATTGGCTCTTAGCAAGCAAGGGTAGAAAAACATTTATAGACCTTTTTATGGTTTGAAAAAATTCCTAACATAAATTTATAATTGGGATATCAAGTCCAAAAGCATGAAACTAATTTAAACAGATGAGGCCCAAAGGGGAAAAAATGCACCTCACTAAGCGGCCAGTAATCGTAAAAGACTGTGATCTGGCATCTTACAAGTTCTATTTTTGATGCCTCGTTGGAATCCCCGGATAGAACAGCCTGATCATGAAAACACGCATGACTCAATGGAAGAAATAAACAAAGCCTAGTGTGAGGTGCAACAGTTCTAAAAATCATTTAATAAATACACCCAAAAATTCCATAAGAAGAAGTTTGACAGCAAGCAGAGAATCGTCCCAGAGCTTACAAAAAAGTTAATTTAAGCCATTCTGTATGACAGACTAGCATATCCATTTATGAAAAATCTACAAGAAGAATGTGATGACTCTTATTAGAAATATGCCCCTTATTAGATTGGCAGTTAGTAGCAAAGCTGTTCATATAGATACAGAGAGCGACTGCTTTGTTTTTACCCTTGTATCTGACTATAGGAACCAACAACTGAAGGCTAATAGAGACTAAAAACTGTCCTTAATAATAATTCCATGGACATGTGACGTGATATGAAGAGATGCAATACGTAATAAAAGGACATACATGGAATCTTCACGTAATGATGATTTTCTTCAACGTTGTTATGTTCCAAAAAAATAGGATAATTCAACATTAGATATCATACAACATCAACGTAGGCCAAAAAACAGGGATATACTAATTGCATTATACAACATTCACCAACAGTACCAGGCAGTTTGTGAACTTTGTGTAACGTCATGGGCTTTAAAAGTTGTTCGATTCAGGGCCAGATGGATCCGTTGACAACCACCCAAAATGATTAAACTCAAGTTGTTAAGTAGTAATTGATGCAAACAGGATTCGGCGCGTCGTCGAAAAATAAATAATTTGTGCGGTGGATATTTGGTGGAAGAAAGAGAGGGATTGAGAAGAGAAAAACTCGTCGGTAACGAGGGATGGAAGAAGAAGAACGCGGAGATCGCGGGAGGAGAGAGGAGAAGGAGGGAGATAATGAGATAACTCTCAAATTTTCATAATCATTCACTGACTAAAAACAAGGACCTACCCTCTCTTTATATAGGAGAGAGGGTTTACAAAAATAGTAAACTCAATTAAATTGACAACCACTTTCCTAATCGGCCTCTAACAACTTTAAATTGACCTTTAATGACTATAATTAGACTCTAACTAATTAATTCACCAACAATTATAATTAAAATCTACGAAATAAACGTTGAGATCACAGGCGATCTCGATTGTTTAATTAGACCAATACGACCGCTAAAAACGTAAATAAAATTGATAATTATTTGATTAAATAGATGTGGCCCCCATAATTTGGGGTCACGCTGCATCAACTCTCCACCGCTTTAAAAATTCGGCTCCTGACGAATTGCGTGACGTAGGTGAATAGTTGGAGAAATTATCCTTGAATTGGGGCTTCAATTTCCTCCCATGGGATCATCTTCAACATTACGTTTATAGTTTTTCCCAAGTGGAGGGTACCACTGCAATTTTCGCACCCCTTCAATTTTCCTCACATTTCTATAGCCTCGGGCCTTCTTGCAAATAAATATTTTTGGAAATTTCATCTTGTAAATTTTCCCAAATAACCAATTCCCCAATTCCTGGGATCCCTGCTCCGTTAATCTCGATTGGGTTAGGGTTCGGCCCTTCCTTTTATGCGCGGGAGGGCGGCAGGGCTTCCCCGTTAAGTTGGCGGCGGCGATCTCTCGCCGGGACAGGCGGGGGCGGTGGTCTCGCGGGCGGGGCCGGTGCGGTTTGGCGGGGAGATGGGGTTCGACAGGCCCTTGGCGCGGGGGTGCGGCGAAAAGGCGGCGCGCGTGGCTGTCGCGGGGGTGGCTGGCAAGAGGAAGGGGGGAGCGCAGTCGAGGCAGCGGCGGCGTGGTGACGACGCGGGGTTGGCGCGCGTGGCGCGAGGTGCGGAGAGGTTGGGGTCCTGCTGTGTTTTCGGGTGAGGCGAAGGGGGGTCGGAGGGGGAATGGGGAAATGGCGAGGGAGGGCTCATGGGGTCTGGTGGTGAGGGATGGTGCACAGAGGGGAGGCGCTGCGGGTGGGGAAGACGATAGCAGGGGTGGGGGCGCGCGGAAGTGGCGGAGGAGGAGGGGGGGGCTGGGGAGATTTGCGGGAGGCAGAGGGGGAAGGAGGCGATGTGGATGCGGGTGCAGGGTTGGGGTGGAGACAGCAAGGGCAGCGGGTGGTATTGGTGGTGCGGAAGGGTCCGGGACGGGGGTTGTGGGTGAAGAGGAAGGCAGGCAGGTTACCTGGGGTGGTTTGGGCGACGCCGGGACGGTCAAAAGGGCCGATGGAAGCAATTCTGGTGGCGAGATCGGGCCTGGAGGGTGCTGGACAGCAGCTTGATCGGCTTCCACGGCGAGTTTTTCGCCGTCAAAACTCACGACAACGGCTTCGGAGGTTGGCGGCTTCGATTGGGCGTCACGGTAGGCCTCAAAGTAGGCCATTAAGTTCCGAGACATGGACTGGAGGTTGTTCTGCAAGTCACGTATCATGTCCCCCGTCTCTTTGAAGGTGGCGTCGATGGTGGAGATGGCTCGTCGTGTTTGATCGGACGAACGATGATGTCGGTGCGAGCGTCGGGACGGATCGTTAGACCGTGAGGACGATCTAAATGCCATGCTCTGATACCAAATGATGCAAACAGGATTCGGCGCGTCGTCGAAAAACAAATATTTGTGCGGTGGATATTTGGTGGAAGAAAGAGAGGGATTGAGAAGAGAAAAACTCGTCGGTAACGAGGGATGGAAGAAGAAGAACGCGGAGATCGCGGGAGGAGAGAGGAGAAGGAGGGAGATAATGAGATAACTCTCAAATTTTCATAATCATTCACTGACTAAAAACAAGGGCCTACCCTCTCTTTATATAGGAGAGAGGGTTTACAAAAATAGTAAACTCAATTAAATTGACAACCACTTTCCTAATCGGCCTCTAACAACTTTAAATTGACTTTTAATGACTATAATTAGACTCTAACTAATTAATTGACCAACAATTATAATTAAAATCTACGAAATAAACGTTGAGATCACAGGCGATCTCGATTGTTTAATTAGACCAATACGACCGCTAAAAACGTAAATAAAATTGATAATTATTTGATTAAATAGATGTGGCCCCATAATTTGGGGTCACGCTGCATCAGTAATCCCCCACTCTTATAACCCGCTCTCAAACTTTGTAAGTTTCCTATGTGGGACTATGTTTAAAGTTGGGGTGTTACAGCCTCCCTCACTTATATTTGCAATGTTCTCGTTGTGACAAGGCTCATCACTTATTCCCATAGACAGTGGCAGTTGCACGCACCGGGTAGTATTTCCTTCTATCTTTTTGTAAGGGTGGTTCCACCTCTCAGATAACCCTTTCCACTACCAGACGGGGCATAACTTTGATACAATTTCTAACGTCTCGCTTAGGTCCTCGATCGAATATCGAGGAAAACTGACTCTGACAACTTGTTGGGTTTGAGCTCAGATGGACCCGTTGACAACCACCCAACCCAAGTTGTTAAGTAGTAATCACCAACTCTTATAACCTACTCTCAAACTTTGTAAATTTCTATTGTGGAATGTGTTTAGGGTTGGGGTGTTACATCTTGGGCCATAATCTGCATTTACTGTACATTAGACCATAAATACCCCTTTTGTCTTAGACATTAGATTAGCGGTTCTAGTTTAGAAAAAACATATTTTGCTATTGAGGCAGGCATTAATGATGCTAGTAAAAATACAGTGAAAGAAATCGTCGGGAAGATAAAATTTTGCTCTGATACCAAATGATGCAAGCGGATTTGCACGACGATGAAAAATAAAATTTTGATCGGTGGATTTTGGTAGAAGAAAATGGAGGGGTTGAGAAGAAGAAACTCGTCGGGAATACGAGGGTTTTGGAAAGAAGAACACGTGTAGACCACGCGGGGGAGAAGGAGGGAGACGGAGATAGAGATAAAGATCTCAATTTTTCATATATCTGAACTGTCTAAAAACAATGGACCCTCATCCCTTTATATAGGAGGGATGAGATTACAAAAATAGTAAACTAATTTAATTTGACAACTAATTATCCTAATTAGACTCTAACTAATTAACCGACCAAATTTAAAAAATAAATCTACGACTAATTGTTGGAGATCACAGGTGATCTCATTTATTTAATTAGAGACACGACAACTTAAATAAACGTAAATAAAATTAACCAATAAAATTAATTAAAAATTCGGCCCTATACTTGGGTCCTACGCTGCATCACTAGTAAAAATACAGTGAAAGAAATATGATGCTGATTGCAAGTTATTTTTAAATTATAAAAGTACGGAATTCTATTCCAATGTTCGGATGTATATGTAGTATATACAACGATATCAATAGAAAATGCTCATGCTATTAAAGAGCCACATTCTCAATGAGGATGCCAAGCATCTAATAATCACTAATCAAGATGCACCCACAGATTCATAGATGGCCTTCGATATATTGGCAAAGATCACCAAATGCAACAGATGTATCTGACCGGATGAATTTCATAAACAGTATTGTCCCCATTGTGAATATTAAATGATCAGCATCAACATGGTCAATATCGGTAATGTGGATGCAAGCCTTGTGCTGAATAAGCATATATTGGGTTTCGTTCAAAGAATGCATATCGCCAATATGTGCTTTTGCTTCTGTTGGCTATGTATAATGCAAATCAATACCTCTAGTTAGCTCTAATGTGAAGAAAATTCGAGATGTCAAGATTTTCTACGGCAAAATATTTCTGTGGAGGCTTCTACATTTACAATAAACTATTATATCATCTATATCAAGATGAATTCATCCACATCGAAAAAAAAGCGGTGGTGGTAGGCATCTTTTCTAAACATACGGAGAGACCGCGGGAAGGATTGTTAATTTGCTAAACCGACGCATTTCCTTACACTTCCGTGACTTCTTTAAGAATTTTACTGAGATTAACTTCTGACTGAAAACGAACGCCTGAACCCATTAAGCAACACTCTAAATTCAGATTTTTTTTTCTTTTTTCAAACATTAATTGGTAATCATGGAGGACCATCAATCAAGACTTTCTAAAGTGGTGAGAATTATCCGTACCGTCTAAGACTGGAACTTCAGTTTGGGAGACAGAATCAACCTAAAACTAAGCAATTATCGAAGAAATCGATCTTAAAGCAAATCACAGACCATCAATTGCCACCTTAACTGCCTCTGGGAGCTCATCCACTTCTTTCCCCGCATAGTGTTCATCCAACAATAGCAGCCTCGTCGGGCCCCTCCATCTCCCCGCTTCGAACCCCTCCCCAAGCAGCCCCTTCATGTCATCCTCGTCCTCATCCTCCCCAACAACTTCCACAACCGCAAAACAATTCCTCCCGCCCCTATCTTTCTTCTCCCTTCCATCACTCTCCCCCTTGATCTTCTTCTTTGGCTTTTTCGGTCTGGACATCTTCGCCAGGTTCTTGAACTTCAGGAACCCCCTGCAATTGAATTCCCTTGCGAGTTTCTCCCTGTACAGAATCGGACTCAGCCGCGGCCGTTCATCATCGAGGCCATCGGAACCGACAAGTGAATCCATCCGATTGTTGTCAATTCCGTCATTTTTTCGGACAAGGTGCTTGACGTGGGTGTCGAAGTCGTCGCCGGGCACACGAGCGATGTTGCGGATGCGGGGCCAGTTGAGGAGATGGCCGCGGAGGCGGTGCTCAAGTGAGGAGCAGAGAGGGGCGGGGACACGGAGGGCGGCGAGGGGGAAGACGCGAGTGAAAGCGTGGGGATCGACGACGTCTGTGCAGGGGCGAGGGGGAGGAGGAACGGGGAGGCCTCTGGAGAGAGAAGGGCCGTTGTGGGGGAGAGGGGCGGAGGTGGATGTGGGCGTTATTGTGGCTGGTGAGGAGGAGAAGGCGCGGAAGAGAGGGAGGAGGGTGGGAGGGCTGGAGTGGAGGTGGGGATGGGGTGGAGAAAGGAAGAAGGGGAAGGGGTTGGAGCGGAGGGATAGGTGAGAGGCCATGGAGGAACGGAGGGAAAGGGGCCTCCCTTGCTCGCGGCAACGAGTGGAAGGGAGAGTGAAGGAACGGCCGATTATAGGTCGGAACTAATAATAATTCAATGAGGCCAGGTTTATCTATTTCAAGATTTATATGGGTATTTATATTAAAGAGCGAGATTACACCATAATTTATCTAGACTCCCAGAGCCCTACAATGGGATACAACGTTCTCTGAGTAAAAATTTTGATTCTTAAAAATGTGCTCATTTCTTGCTAACCAGATTGTCCAAAGTACTGCAAAAGGTTTAGAGACGTCATCCGAGGAGCTTCCACCTACCTTTCTTATTGCCTCCCAGAAGTTCATTGACCCATTCACATCTAACCACGGGATAGCCATCTCCCTCCAGACCTTCGTCGAAGCCTCACACTTGAAAAAAAGATGTTCTGAATTTTCCATCTGCTCAGCACATCTATCGCAATTCACATCCTGAATCCCCAAGATTTTTGCCCGCCTGACCTTGTCACACAACTTATTTTTCCTCGGTAACCATAGGAAAACTTTGATCCTATTCGGTATCTTGCATGCCCATACAATCTTCATATCCTTGCATAGGTCAGGATCAGTTGTCCTTGTTCCTCCGCTTCTCAACTCACCATAAAGCTTTTTGACAGATAATCTTGTACCCGTCCATACATAATGATCCCTGGTCATAGAAAATTCACCTGCCAATTGAGCCGCATCCAAAAGTCTGTCAAGCTCCTCTCTTCTTCTGACTGAGAGGACCGCATCAAAAGATATCCGCCACTCCCCGCACTGTGTTAACTCCCTCAAATTTGCTTCCTTCGATGTAGCCAATGCAAAGAGCCTTGGGAACCGCCTCTCTAGGGTCCCTTCCCCCGTCCAGTCATCCCTCCAAAATCTGAACTCCCTCCCGTCACCTACCCGAGGCGTAAGTCTGTGCGAAATGTGCCTTAGCACCTCCCGCATTCCCTGCCAAAGTGGTGATTCAAAGTGGATCGCACTTGCTGCCAGGGCCCCTTTTACCTCGTAAATCTTCCTCAGTAGCCTTGTCACCAAGTCTGCGCTAGGACCCCAAACACGCAACACCCATTTAGCCATCAAGGCCTTGTTCATACTCTCCAGATCACACACACCCAACCCCCCCTGCTTCTTACTTCCCGTGATCTCGTCCCAAGCCACCAGGTGCATGCCAGATTTTTGTTGTTTCCCGTCTGACCAGAAGAATCTTCTCATTAGTTTTTCAATCCTCTTTCTCACCCCCACTGGCATCAATCTTGTCGAAAAAAAGAAGATTGGAATGGCAGATAAGACGTGTTTTAACAAAACCAGCTTTCCTCCCCTAGATAAGGATAATGCCTTCCATCCTGCCAGCTTATTGTCTATCTTCTGGATCACTTGCATCCCAATCTGCAACCTTCAATCTGCCCGCCACCAAAGGAAGGCCTAGATACGTAATCGGTAGATCTTGTAATGGACACCCAAGTAGTTCTGTTATTCTGATCTTCTCATCATTTTGTAAGCCAAAGGTGATGACCGCCGATTTTTGGAGGTTGATCTCCAACCCAGATATTTTGCTGAAGATATCTAGAACCTGTGCCGATCTACCCATCATCTCCTCTGTTCCATCTAAAAAGAGTATTGTGTCGTCCGCATACTGCAACAGTGGCACAGATATGTCGTCCAGGCAGAAACCCCCACACCACCCTCCGTCAACAGCCTGCCTGAACATAACCGCTAACGCATCTGCCACCAGAACAAAAAGCATGGGCGCTAAAGGGCATCCCTGTCGCACGCCTCTTTGCGATTGGAAAAAGCCTCCTTCAGGCTTTCCATTCACTAGAACTGAGAAGGATGAGGTAGTGATACATCTCTTCATCCATGTGATCCAAATTTCTGGGAAACCTCTTTTTCTCAAAGATGACCACAGGAACCTCCAGTCTACGCAGTCGTAAGCTTTTGCAAAATCAATCTTTCATAGCACACCCTTCATCTTTTTTCTTCTCCACTCTAAACAGATCTCCGATGCCAAAACTAGCCCATCAACCCTTTGTCTATTCGGAATATATACAGACTGACACTCTAGCACAATAGAGTCCATGACCACCTTGAGTCTGTTAGCCAACACCTTTGCTATGATTAGGTAGATCCCATTTGATAGCGCGATCGGTCTAAAGTCTTCCACTCTGGCTGGTTGGTCTTTCTTTGGCAGCAAGAACAGCATCGCCCTGTTAATCCTCTCAAAACCATTATTCCCTTCTCTAAACTCCTCTAGCACTTCAACGATCTCAAACTTCAGTAGGTCCCAAAACACTCTATAAAAGAAGATCGGGAATCCATCTGGACCAGGAGCTCCATCTGCATTCAGATCCCAAATAGCAATCTTTATTTCTTTTTCCGTGAATGGTATCACCAGCTTGTCAGCCTGCCATGACGCTAAGGATTTCACCCCCCTTCCTCGCCACCCCCATCCGTTTTCTTGCTTTCTTCGTGAAGCTGCCACGAAATGATCTCTTAGTGCACTGCCAATAAGTGCTTCCCCATATAATCTCTGCCCCCTACCTCTAATTCCCTAATATGATTCCTTCTCTTTCTGGAAGAAGCCATGGAATGAAAAAATCTTGTGTTGGCGTCACCTTCTCGTAGCCACTTCTGCCTGGACTTCTGCTTCCATTCCACCTCTTCTTTCTGATCTTCATGCAAGATAACCTCCAAAAGCCTGGTTCTCTCTGCCAGTTCCTCGTGTTCCAACCCTCTCAGGTCATCCAAACCATCCAGACGCATTACTTCTTTCTGTGCATCATCTCTCTTCACCCTTCTTTTGTTCCTCACCTCCCTCCCAAACCCCATCAAGTATGCTTTGAGAAGCTCCAGCTTAGAAGCAAAACGATGAACCGCCGAGCCCACCGGATTCCACCCCCTCCAAAGCTCAGCCACAGTTTCCTTGAAGTCCTCTTCCAACATCCAAGCCCTTTCAAAGCGAAAGAAGTATCTGCTTCTTCCCTCCTCGCCCGATGACCAAACTATGGGCGTGCGATCGGAGTTGGCCCGCGGAAGGGCCCAAACCCGCGATAACGGAAATCTTTCCACCCCCTCAAATGAAAGTAGGAACCTATCCAATCTCGATCTTGACCGCGCGTTACGCCATGTATAAGCACAACCTGTTGCATCCAAAATTGTTAACCCCAAGTTGTGGACCATATCCAGAAACTCCGTTGAGCTGATGTCCTTCCCGCCTCCCCTCCTCGGGCGGTCTCCTGGTAGCAGAGTGATGTTGAGATCTCCCCCCAATAGCCACACCCCGTTGAAATGTGCAGGATACAGCCGTGTCAGGTCTGTCGCTAACAAGCCCCTCTCACTACCACACGGCCCATATATATTTGTTACTGCAAAAGAGAAGTCATCTGCCCTTCGTCTAAGGCAAACCGTGAGTGAGAAGGACGACCTCCATATAGCAACCGCCTCAAAATCATCCCTCCTCCAACCGGTGAGTAAGCCACATGCCGCACCTTGTGCCTCCGTCTCTGCCATCTCAAAATTATGTCCAAATCCCAGATCACAATTACCCTCAGCCATGCTGCGAGACATCTTTGTTTCCTAGAGCAAGAAGATATCCACTTTTGCATCGCGAATCAAGTTCCCCACAGCCCGGCGCTTCTCCGGCCTGCCCAGGCCCCTCACATTCCAAGAAAGCACCTTCATTTATCAACCACAGAAACCTTCTTAGATAGAAGTGGTTGCACCACCCCCAGACACTCAGCGAAACTACGGTCCAACAAGCTAAAACGACTGGGCTTTCCCCATGGCGAGTCGCCATCCGCCTGGGTCTGAGATGGGTTGACTGTGTTCTCTAACGCCAACAAGACCTCTGCCCTCCTCCTCCTTCTCGGCGATTTCCGTACATCCATTTTATGGATGCGGGAATCATGTCTTATACCTCCCCTTTCCGGTAAATCTCCGACCTCCCCTTCAGGAAGCCACACCTCCTTTCCTCTTGAATCTGACGCCCCCTCTGCTAGAGCTCTAGTCTCCTTTTCGGTCATCTGTAACCCCTCGCCGGCCAGCACCTCCTTATGGTCAATCTCCACCAACCTCTCCGTGCCGGACCTCATCTTCGCTTCCTCCAAACTTCCTACTAGATCCCTTGAACCCCCTAGCCTTCTAGCCAAGCTCCTCCATCCCCCACTTCCTCCGAGCCGACGAAATCTACTATCCTCCGAACCTCTTTGTCCCACCCCCCTCCGAGAAGTCCCGCTAGTTATCTCCCAGCCCTCCGAGTGGTACCCTCCCCGACCATCGGATTGTTGACCCAGCAATCCTTCCAGACCCCACGTTGCTTGGCCTTCAGTTTCTGGATTCTTCATCCCCGCATTCTGACCCTCCTTCATCTCCGTGTTTACCTCGGAGACCGCCACGACATCCTCGCCACCGGTGTAGCCCTCTCCTTCTTGAAGCCCTCTCTCCGCAGCGTTAGACCCACAAAATATCCCCCTTGTCGTCGTTGATGTCCACAAGGGAAGGACACCCTTGTTTCTAACTTCCAATACTGTACCCGCCTCCGGTTGGGAGATGTCTTGTTCTCCATTACAGACTGCAACAGGTGCTTCACATCGAGTGTGGACCCCCGGGTCTGATAGCGTGACATAGTCGGATCCAGCTGCCATTATTGTGCCTGGATCCGAGTTCGGGCTCACCACATCTCCTGTCATGGTAACCGCTGCCACCTCAGATTGTAAGGCTTGATTTATTTCATTATTTATCCTTTGCCTTTCCTTCCGAAGATCATGCAGTAACGTTTCCTTCCCCTTCAATGCATCCGTTGGAATTTGAAACGTCCATGCATCCTGCGACCCCCTTTTTGTGGCCGAGACTTCCGGGATCTGGTGCGGTAAACGAGGCGTCATTTTTGCGATCTGACGTGGACTCCCAACGCTCCTTGCTCCCTGCTCTTCGACCGGTTGCACCGCCGGATGCGACCTCGCTGACTCTGCCGAGGTTCTGCGAAGGCTGAGTGTGTGGATCCCCATCCTTCGTGGGTCGTCGAAACCAGCTGTTGCCACCTCAATGTCCAGTTCCACACCTCGGTGGTGCACCTTCTTCCAACCCAACAACGATGGGCTGGCGCTTCGAACGCGAACTATCAAGTCCGCCCCCTTTCCTGCTTCGCTGCCATTTGATAAGATCTCGGCCACCGGCACCACCGACGCGAGCATCTCTCGCACCTCCACCTCCCTTCTCCACACAAGAGGGATGCCTCGTATCCGCACCACGTTCATCTCTCGAACAGCCAAACGTCCGTTGTGAATCCCCGGCCGACGCCATCGTAGAAGGATCCGCTTGTTGTTACTCATCCACAGTAAAGCTTTCGACTCTGCGAACGTTAGGTCACGCGCCATCACTCGCCAAGGACTCATCAGCACTATATCTCCACCGAAACTCCCTTCAGATGCTGCTCCCACGTCCGACGTCCCCAACGGCAGCGGATTAGATCCGCCCCCTTCGCCAATTAGCACCACTCTTTCCCGGACTACCTTTTGATCTCTTTTTCGTGGACAGACCCTCGCGCTGTGAGAGAATCCAAGGCAATGGAAGCACCTCATAGGCTCCCGACAGGAGGCCGCCCAGTGACGTACGGAGCCGCAACGAAAGCATCCGCTTCCGAAAGGCTTAACTTCGCGTCTGACGCTGCCCTTGTGTTGCCCCGTCTGCAGACTCCCTTTGTGTGACCGCTCCCCTTGCACACCGCAGGCAGCACTCCCGTTGATGGAAGAGTGAGCCCTCGCCAGACGCTTCGAGCGGACAAGAACCCAAGGCTCCCCGCCATCGCCTCCCCCCGACGCACTCATTCTCCGAGATTAAAATATCTTTATTCCATCCTCCTTCAAGATGAATTGGATGATCTCAGCTTTAACTTAAGCAAGTCGATCTAATAATTGCTAAGTTAATGACAGGTTCATAGGATAAGATGAAATAAGTTAATGACAGGTTCATAGGATAAGATGAAGCAAGTTTATGGTGGGGAGGGTAATAACAATATTTAAAAAGTTTAGAAGGTAATTTACAATGATTACATGATTTATGTGGTAAAAATTCATGAATTTTATTAAGTATCTCATCTCACAGTTTATCTGATTATAAATAAGCATAAGACGATTATTTTTCTAAATTATTGTATCTTGAGTTATATTATATTAAAAAATATTTATTGTTTGCTATCTGATTATAAATAAGCATAAGACGATTATTTTTCTAAATTATTGTATCTTGAGTTATATTCTATTAAAAAATACTTATTGTTTGGCTTGCATGTAAGGATGTAAACAGTAGATACGATATCGATATAATTGTTACCTCTGTTTTTAAATACGAATGCATATACATATACTGAATATTGATGGATATGAAAATTATATTACTGTATTCTTAAAAGATGGATACGGATGTAAACATAGATACGATCTAATGCATATAATGTCGAAAATACTTTATATAATTAGCTTGAATGTACTTGTATTGCATGACTTACACATGATATATATATATATATTGAGTGTATTTATTTTATAATAATTATATTAAATATGGTGAAAAGAAGTACTAATTTAAAATAATCTTAACTGTATTTGTAGGTAAAAACATATATACTGGTAGAAAATTTGTGGATATCGAAATGGCATCCATGTATACATCCATTTAATACGAATGTGGATGTCAACGTCTATATAAAACGGATATGATGACGGATCCGATACGAATATATTCCTCTCCATTTGTAATCTGATTATGCGTCAAGCAGCATGATTGGACACTTATTGTATATCTTATACAATGTATTATATATATATATATCATTAATATGTATATATTTTTGGACTAATGAGTATACGTTTGTAAGTGTACTATACACGTGTAAAGTAGTGATCCTACGAGATAGATAGAAACGAGACTGTGAGATGGGAGACTTGACCATTGATCTCCCAAAAATGAAAGGCTAAAATTGGTTGCTTATTTTCATAAGCGGACACACATATTACTTAAGAGGGGCACATGCCCCCCTTAACTTTTCAAAATTTCCTATTTTATCTAATTAAATATTGATTTAAAAAGTAGCCAGGTGTGGTTCTGCCCCCGTCACTCGAGAATTAAGAATTGAAAATCCAATCGTGTCGTTTGTGCCCCCATCATCTGTGAATTTGGAATTAGAATTGTGCCCGCGGTCTAGGGATGCTAACAGATACAGACGTATTCATATCCGATTCGCCACTCTATATATTGTATAAAGATTTTGACATTCGCATCTGCATTTGTTTTAAAATGGATACATATATGGATATCACTTTGATATTTACAAGCATCCTTATCCGTGAACATATATCCATTTTAATATATAAATATATTTGGAAGTTTATTTTTAACCATATACAACATAAATATATACCTTCCTTCACCATATTTGGCATAATTTTTCTGATATAAGTACATTTAGTATATATACATATACATATATATATATATCACATATTGTCCATCCAATTCATTATATTTAAGTTAATCTATTATGTATTTCAAATATTTATGGATATTGTAAATTATTTTAATACTTGTCAATATTCGCACCAAATTGTATTCGTATTTAAAATGGACAAGGATCCTTCCTTTCTTTAGACCTGGATTTGCCATGCAAAGACTAGGAGCATGTCTCGGTACCCCTAGATCTCTCGCAGCCTCACCTATCTCTCGACGTGTTGTGGCCCATTCCCCCACAGATCCACTACACCATTTGCACTGTTACACTCTCAAATTCATGGATATACTATGCATCCAGTTTCTCATCATGGCAAGATTTAGTCTCGCTCCAAGTCTCCAACTTCAACGCATGCACCAATATTACAAAATATCTGTACTCCGTAGGTACATATGTATGTCTATAAAAAACATCTTTTTTACCAAAAGTAACTAATGCAATCAGAACCAAATCATTTTACCATCTGTACTTTAGTGTTGTGTATGTCCCTTGAGTCTTTTTATTATAGACATGTATTTCCAAAATACAAAAACTAGATGCGCAATCTTTATATATCTCCACGCACATGGATGTTTATACCGATTTATTTTTTTTTACTATTGCATCTTATTTATTATTATTATTATTTGTCGGTGTGCCCCGTCTAGTCTATAATATGGGTTCGTCACTGCTTATATTTCATCCCACATTCTCTCTGCCATATGTTGAAATCTTTCTCTTGTATTCCCCCTCTTTTCTTTTCCCTCCATATACCCAACATCAATTAAGGTGGCATCAAATCCTCGTGTAAAAGCTTCAACATCATTCAAATCTCACTCAATGTCACTGTTGGGCGACTTCAGCTCTCCATATGCATCCTTTCGAACCAACTTCGACTCCTCCTTATTTTCTTGATGTTCCACATTCCTACCATTAATGGTCATTTACTCTCCTTATGATTATCTCGGTAGTTAAAACATCATCACAATCTCTTTCCTTTCTGTCCTACCAATAACAATAATGGTGGTTTCTTCTCATCATATCGTCATAAGCGGCATCCTCCTTTTCTTCCATTATATCGACATTGGTGATGACCTGAACACTAAGGGTGCGTTTGGTTTGGGGGTTACCCCCCACTTTGGGTGGGTTACCCCTCAAAACCCATATTCCCAACCAACTAGTGGGGCCCACTCTCTTTCCAACCAAAACAATATATATTATACCATCATATTATCTAAAAATCATAAAATACTCAACTTCTACTCACTATTCCAAACTTCAATACAATCACATCACAACAACCACCCACTTTTTTAAATTTCAATACAATCATACCATAATAACTACCAACTTTTTTAAATTCCAATACAATCACATCACACAAACCCTCCCAACCCTTAACCCACCACCAAACACACAAACACAAAACCGGGTTATCCACCCCTGGATAACCCACGAACCAAATGCACCCTAAAGGGAATCTTCTTCCCTTCCATCCCACCTCACATAGCAACGACCCCTCAAAAGTGCACAAAGAGCATACGAAGAATACTTCCCACCTTTTGTCTACGTAAAATATTCATACTTTGTATAATGCGTGTAAAGGTGTTGATGTGGAATTGTAGAAAAAGATACATGTAATATTGAAAGTAATATAATCATGCATTTATTGATTGGATGTAGTTATTATCATCTTGATCTTAACATGAATAATTCAAACTATATTGTTCAATAGGTGACCATCATTTGAATCTCAAGTGCAGTGGACCCCAATCATTTCCAACAACATGGTCAGATGCTGCTGGTCGGACTTGAATGTGAATGGGAACTTAGCGGCAATTGAATCCGAGTAAGAATAATGTCTCCATAATTGACCTCGTATTGGCACTCAACATCCTCTATGGACAATGAATATGTAGAATTTTGTATTTTAAATATGGAGAGCTTTCAATATTCACATGAGATGATTCATTGCATGCTTTATTTGATCTTGTGTGCTTAAATGCCCATAAATCCACAAGAGCCGTTTAATATGTTGTGCAATACATGAACAATTTTGTATACATTCCTTTTTGAAAGAGAAAGACATGCACTATACAGGAAAAAGTGAGGTTGAATGCGACAGACATCCAGTTTGATTTTATATATGTGTTACCTTAAGTATATGGAAGTATATACATAGAGAATTCTACAACACATCCAATGTTGGAATACAGAGAATTCTATAACACCTCCCACATTTGATACATCACAAATGTGCTTGAATACATGGAAATAAATTACATACATCATTTACGTATGGTTAATTATAGGTTTGATTTCACACGCTTATTTAGGTGGAAAATCCACAACTGTCACCGTTACACCCATGGTAGATCATCAATCAAAGCGTAAATTAGCCCGAAAATTGTCATCAATTGAAGATGCCAATTAGCTAATAGTGGATCATGTTTAAACCGGTTGCATGTCAGCAATTAAAAGTTAAAACCCTTATTTAGCCTATAGTAGGTCACCTTTGAACCCGTATCAAAGTCACCTGAACCACTAGTTAACCCATTATTGGTCACCATAAACGCCCATGACATGTCACTCAAATACTCATGATTTAGCATCATTTTAGCTCATTGCTTGTTATTTTAATACATATCGTTTGGCACTATGCGAGTACGTGACATGTTACTTTAAACACCCACGTCTAGAGATCGTTTAGACCTATGGAGAGTTATTTTAGAACCCAATAATCAGCGTCGTTTGAGCCCATTACAATTCAATATAATACGCATGATATGGCACCGCTAAAGCACATGGCAGGTCAATATATGTCATGGATCCCAAATTCTTGTCATTGGATCCTCCCCTTTGCCAAATGTAATTAATCATCAATACTTACCCAATAACAATAGCCAACATTTGAAAACATGCTATAATTAAAAAATGTTATAAAGAAAGCATATGATTCTTGTAATACCCAGTATGAAGTTTGTATAACAAACTACATTCATTTATATGTACATCAAGCTGGAAAATAAAGAACCCAAAATGTTACTAGACTAAAAAGAAACCCTAGTGGGTGGCCGTCTACTGTCTACGTGATGACTAATAGGCAAGGTTTTAAAAACCGAACTGGCCAATTTAACCAGGTAAATCAAGACCAGAAGAAAAATGGTCCAACCACCTGGTATTTATTCAGAAAATAAAAATCAGAACCAGGTTGAACCAACCCACCAGTTCTACCATCCATTTTTTTACAACAAATAATTTCTAATAAATTAATAAAATACAAAAAACTAAAAACTACGTGTAATGTAGTCTCGTTCTAATCCATAGTACAATACTCCCATGTCTCTTCTCCTTCCACATATGCCAATGACCCATTATCACCACTCCATTCATGTTATATGAGCCTTGCATATTTCTTCTCAGTTGTGTGTGAGGTTGTCTACTTCCAACAAGAACAAAGGAAGAAGACACTAGCATAGTTATACTATGAGAAGTAGTAAATTAATAATTTTTATCATTAAATGGAGTTTAAATAGCCTTAAGTTGTTAATATATTATGCAATTGTAATTGTATATGTAGTTGTATTGATTTTACAAAATATATTTATTATGCCCTTTTGATTTTTTTCTATTAGCATTTATACCCGTGACTTTTTAGCAATTTCTCTTGTGATCGTATGTTCTTATAAAAACCACAATATTATTCTTGTGTTGATATAATATAGGAGCACAAGTGTACTAATAAAAGACCATTATGATGAATCAATATTCCACCCGTTTTAAAATAGTCGAATTGTCGGAGTATAGGAGACAGAAATCATATAAAAAAACCACTCTTTTGAATAGGTGGGAAATTTTACTTGACAAGTGCACCAATATTGTACTTAAGGAACGGTGTTCTTTAGTTGCAAGGTTTAAAATTAATCTAAGTATTAATTATTATTTTATTAATTTTAGGTCATAAAACAATGCATGAAGCAAGAGATAAAGAAAATACAATGAAATAGATAGATATGTGAGTAATCTTCGATCCTCTGATTCTATGATCAATCAAATCCTTACAATAATTCACATATGTAAGGGGAGTTCGAGAAATATTTATCAATAATATCCTGATTTGCATATTCAAATCATGCAAATAATCGAGATCAAGAATCCAAATCATTCTTTAAGAATGAGATCTCCAATTCCCTGCACAAAGATTAATTGTTCCCAATATTAATCAGGTAAATATCACCATCTAGAGATCTTTATTCCTTGTAATTTTATTTCCTAAAGAAATGATTATAAAACACAAAATGATGAAAAAATAATTTAGATCAAGCCTACTCAAGAATCATATGTAAAAAGATCAATTTTATCCAAAATTTAGTTGCAAAATATATGTTAATTCATGTCCTTATTAAAGTATTAGATCCTCAATAAAATCCAAATTTTAAAATATCTAGTCTGTCAGCAAAATATATAATGTGGTAGAACATAAAAATAGCTTCAAAATGACATTATATGCAAAAAAAATAAATTTTAAATGACAAATATATGTAAATTTGAAAACCCAAGGACTTTTTTGTAAAAAAATAAAGTTTTCTTTAATTTCAGGTCCCTAAGAAGACTTATCTACAATTAGTAAATGTCAGAAGGGCTTATGTGTAAATAGCCCAAGCGGGGGTTATCGAATATTGTAAAGTTGCAGGGGCCTAAGAGAAATTTTCCTAGGTCACGTATGGGAGACACGTGACCCATAAGGCTCGGGTGGAGGTTGGTGGCTCAGGCTGAGGCTCTAGCTAGGATGGCGATGCGGCGCTCTCTGAGAGATTCGGGCCCACCTGAGTCTGGAGACTCAGGTGGAGCTCGATCAGATGATGAATGTGCGCCTTGAGTTGCTGGATCAAACGACGGATGGGGCTCGACAATGGATCGTATGATCTCAAAGATTCGATGGCGCTGGAAGGTAGGATTTCGCTTCCTTCCTCGTGAAGAATGGTAAGCGGTGCGACGGAGTGGAGCTCCTCTGCAAGCTCTCGGGTGGAGGCAACGACGATGGAGCACCTACTCCTCCTCCTCCTAAATGGTTTATGTGAAGCGCTGATCAAGGAGGATGGGGCGGGTGGTCCTGGCGAAGGAGCTGCGCTGAGGAGAGGCTCATATCGAGCCTCCGACAATGGTGAAGGGTGCAACTCCTCCTTTGCTAGATGGAGAAGATCAAAGGGTGATGGAGGTCTATTGCATGGCTCCTGCGGACAGTGGTTGTGCGTTCTAGAAGGAGCTCATGATGGAGTATGACATGTGTTGTTAGCATGCATAGACAAAGATGAGGGGGAATGGGGAGCTCTGTCAATGCGAGGAACTTATATCGGTATATATGGTCTGTTCGAGGTCGGAGGTGGAAGATGGTTTGGGAGGTAGAAGAGCAACGAGGAGGGGGGAAGGGTAAGGTGTTCTGTCGATGTGGGTATTGGGTGTTTGACGAAAAAGAAAGGGGAGAAGGGTGTTGTGCGAAGAAGAATAAGAAGAAGTTAGATGTTTACTTAGGGTTGATTGGTCAACAGAGTGGAGGAGGTCGGAGGTTGGATCACATTAACGAGAGAATCCCCCAGTGTCATTGCTCGAAGATCCCGACGAAGAAGAAGCTCTGAGCTCAGTTGCTTTTCAGAGAAGAAGCACCTACTCGTTCGGAGATCTGACTGAGGATCGCATATGGTTCATTCTCCTCTTCAATTCACGACGAAGGGGTCCAACTCATGTTGTCACCAGCAGGCGTCTCAAGGCAGGAGGAGGGAGAACTTTGAAGTGGTGGATGAGGAGAATGAAGGTAGTGGTGGCGATTATATAGGTGAATGATCGGAAGCCGGCTAGTGGAGGGTGCTTTGTTTGCCAAGTGAAGGTGATGAGTGAATGGGTGCTACATGCATGGTAGTATGATGGTGGGTAATGGTGCGGAATGGGTGGAATCCAATGGAGAGGAAGAAGGAATCACGGGCTTCGGGTTGTAACAGTTGTTGATGGGGTAGTTGATCGGGGTCAGTTGCAGGAAGAAGGGGATTGGCTAGCAGGTGCTTACTATGTGGGAGAGAGAGAGAGAGAGCGAAGGAGTGGGGCGGGTGAAGTGGACGAATCAACGGGCTAGGATCCCGTTGATCGTTGACTTGATGAGGAGAAATAAACAAACATGGAAAGAAATAAAAGGAAAATTCAAATAAAAAAGTGATTATCATGAAAGTCGTTGGTCTCACTGAGATCTACAACTTTCACAAAAGGCCCAAAATAAAAAAGAACCACTTACATTTTTGCATAGGTATTATTTCGGCAATTAACCCATGTGTTTTTATTTTTTTGTTTTTTTATTGTTATTTAGATTCCAATGAGTGGCTCAATATATATGCAATATATATATATTTAACATAATTTTTACGTATTTTTAATAGGTTAGAAAATGGTGAAATAGAGTTTAAACAAGATGTTGTATATACAAAATATAAAGATGTGGACTCTTTTGTTTTCTATATATCTTGTGATTTTTAGATTTTATTTCTTAATGCCATGATAATGAGTAAATTAAAGAGTACAAATGAGAAAGAATTATGCCAAGATAGTTATTTTGTTTATAAACAATAAGCACAAGTTGGCTAAATAGTAGGGTTTATTTATACACTGATTTTAATCCTAATTTTTTACATAATTAACAAAGTTAATAAAGCCAATTTAGATAGTTTATTTAGTGAATTTTCAGGAGATTTTGCTAAGATCGTTATATAAAGTAGATGAATCATGGATTCATCACATTACTATGCATTTTGTGAAAATATAAGGGCACACACGTAATTGTAAAACGAAGGAGTATGAGTGTTATTGGAAAACTTGGAAGGACACAAGTATGCAAATCCTAAGGATATGATGTAGCATCTTTCATGTTTATTTGTATAATACTGCCGGTATAAATCGGTTCAACGGGGTTGAACAATGAGAACCAAACCAACAATACATCGATTATGTCTTTTCTAATTTTTATGAAATGTTGATGTCATCACCGGTTCGACCACTTGCTCCCATTAATCCGACCATAAAAATAAAAAACTTATACCTATCTAGTTTGATGTCTGTTCGATTTATAAAACCTTGGTCATATATGCATGTCAGATTTTCATAAAAAAATATACGATAGAAGTGAGCAAATGCCCATCAACGAAGAAAGTTAAAGTAGAGTAATTATGATAAATTATAAACTATTCAAATTAGAAATTTCTACTATTGTTTATCATTCTCAATTATTCCAATTTTATTTATTTACATCTATTCCATTCCATGTCATGGATTTATATATACTATGTGTGACGTCACCTATTACAGACTCTGAAGTTGTGGAAACATTGAGATTGAAAGTTGTGGTGAGTTGAGCTCATTACGTCGTAAGTCGCCTCAACCAAACCTACAATGTTGCTCTAAGAAATTTACATTTATCTTATCATTCATGTTTTTACCTTCATATGTATATTAAGAGAAGCGCACCATCTTTGAATGCCCAGTTGCTTAAATCTACATATTCACAACCACTTAATTTTCCTTACTAATGATTCAAGGTAAATGTTATTGTGACATGACCCCTAGTTATTTCCCCTTCACATATCCGACTGATATGAAAATATCTTTAATTAGGCAATCCATTTGATGGCAACTGAATACCACATATTGAAAGTAATTTATTTCACCTTGATACTTTATAAGAGCAGTCATGTACTACTTAGGTTTTACTTATCATGAAGATGTTTTTATTGAACACGTAAACTTTCTCATGACGCCAATTTAGTTTGATTTGTATTCAACTAGAATGATTCACGCCTCCTGTAATGGTAGAAATCAATTTACGAAAAGTGAAAAACACGCGAGGAATGTGAAGAATCAACGAGGAATGTGTAAAGCAAGCAAGGAACACAAACGATGAGATGAACAAATAAAGAACATGAAGAACATAAATTCTATAGAAATTTTGTAGAAATTCTCCTTATATCACGTGATATTTAGAGGGAGAGAATTGGTGGAGTTTTCCTGCATATAGCGTAATGTTTTAACGGAAAACTAGATAAATTTTCCTGTTTCAAATGAGATATTCAGAAGAAAAATAAAAAGAGAGTTTCGGAGAGAATAAATTGAATTTTGAAAAGGAGTGAATAAGGAAGAGTCAGTGAACCTCACGTCATGAATGGGTGACGTATATAATGAATCACATATTTACCAATGACAGAGCCACTAGCTACTCAAGCTTCTATATCACATAGAATAAGTATATTAGCATATAACAAAGAATCGGCATGGCATGTATAAAGAGTGTATGAATCATGTGAATTAACACATGTTCACCAAAAATGGCATCATCAGCACTCAACTAGTTATATTCTTAGATGTCTTCCTTGCATGTTAATATATAGAGCAATGAATTTGAAAATCTAGATCAACTTAGGTCCACCTACTTCCTATATGAAACTTAACAGAAGAAGTTGCGCCTTTCTCATTCTCTTCTTCTCCCCGATAGTGATTCGGTTGCACTTCTCCACCACCTTCCTCTCCTTTCTAAGCCTAATCAACTTATCCATGGGGTGTGGAGTATTGAATGGATGATTATAGTATGAAGGGGTGGGGGTATTTATAGAAATCCACCCAACCTGTACATCATCTTACATATCGTCCAATCATCGGGATTGTCTAATCACAATTTGCTTGTTGTGTTGAGCTGATCTTAGTCATTAGACACGCCATCATGAAAAATCGCGGGCTATCCAACTCATGATTTTTCCCATGTTGATTCCAAAGACCATGGTTTTTCTAACAACACCTCATTAACGATGATCACGATTAAGTAGCATTCGCTACAAAAAAAGACGTGATTGGTGTGCACGGTATGGCTTGCACTTGGCAAGTACATGTGCTCGCCAGTATCTGAGCGATCACTTGGGTTACACATGTGCTCGCCTAAGATGGTCACCCACTTGAATTTTGAGGTGTGACATTGTTAATATATGGGCAAGCATAGGGGTTACACAAGTGCTCACCTAGAACGTGCTTGCCCAATTGAAATTCAAGGCGCAGCTCAGACAGACGCATGTCAATATGCTGGCGAGCACGTGGAGAGCCTTGGGCGAGCCCATAAGTGCGCTCGCTTGCATTTGTAAACATAACATCGGCTAGCCTCCTATATAGAGTACATTCCTCATTCTACCCAAGTTTCTCCCCAAACCCTTCCTTCTTGCGATCCGTGCTATGTTGTCCTCTCCTTCAACTACCTCCGTTTGGGTCATTCAATCACACACACGTCTTTATTTAGGTATATTATTTCATCTTTTCTCTTATTTTTTATTATTTCATTACATTTCATTCTTATTTTGACGTTTTAGGGTTTTCATGTTGTTGATACTCTGCTTGTTATTTTCTATATTACGAGTGTTTAAACTTGTTGTTTATGTTACATGGGACTTGATTAATATATAGTTGTTGTTAGGTTTGATTATGTTTGTCTAATATAGATGGAAATTCATATGCATGCCAAGTATTTGGTGAAATGCTACAACTAATAACATGACTAAATCTGTATAATAAATTAGAATATTGAATTATACAATAACACTGATTTCATTACAATGATTCACGTCTCAATTGAGATTTTAGGATTGCAATTGGAAGCTACAAAAAAGAGAGAACTAAATGAATGTTGATACGAGAGAATGAAGGAAGAAATACATGAGAAGGAGTTGAGGATGTATTAGTGGCATTGAACTTGAATTTGTAGTAGGGATAGAAATGACTTAATTGAAAGAGGAGATGAGAGTTACAAACTTGTTGGGAGTAAGAACACAAGGGGATGAATTTCAGCCCTATGTTAGAAGAAAACAATGAACAAAAGGGTTTATTAGGAGAGGGGGGAAGCTAGCCCTAATTTTGACAGCCGTGAGCGGCCGAACGTATGGATGAGCATGGGTCGGGCCTGGTGATGAATGCAAAATTCACCTCTTAAAAATGTAAAATAATGTTGTAGTACATGAGGTGAATTCGGTTCAGCAAAAACCACGATCTTTGAATGTCGTAAAATATTTTAACTTGGCAAGTCTACCAAGGTCGAACACAGGGATATGACTACTTAATATGTTTATCAAATTTTGATTCAAGAAGGCACAATGTCAGTTAATTTCAATTTCAGGTCCTTATGCAAATTATGCTATTTACAAAGTGATGCTAAGGTGGATGCATTTTTTAATTGTTTTTATGCAAGTCAAAATGATGCAAGAATAAATATGCAAGAGCAATTATGTACAGATTAAAGACTATAATTATACCCTAAAATATGAGCAACACAATATAAAATGAAATCAGAGTCAATTTGAACACATCAATAAAAATCAATCATCGGATCAAAGCAAGACAAGGAGAGCAGGGTCCCATTTTGCACATAAAAATTCACTTTAATTAAAACAGGAGCAAATGAGAGAATTAAGCATGCTAAGATGAAGAGGACAAAACAAGGATCAAAACGACACTAAAATCATGCAATTTGGACCTACGATGCTCAAGTTATGCTAAAAACAGTGCAATGGCATAATTATAATAAAAATGCAATAAAAATAAAGGATAAATATTACATTTAGGTCCCTGGAGGGACCTAAGTGCAATTACCAAAAATCGCCTGGGCCCATTTGCAATTTTTCCATGCGCGTGGGACCTATTTGTAATTTCCAAAACCCGGCGGAGCATCCCTATAAAATACCCCAGGCGCGCACGTGACGCACGCGCCTGGAGGACCAAAATGAAATTCTTCAAAGTATATGGGTCTGTCCTACAAATTACCCAGCACCTCACGTGTTCTGCACGTGAGGGGCCAGGCTCGGGAGGAGGCTCGGGCTCGGGACACACGTCATCATGTGGAGGCTCGGATTTTAGGCTCGGGTCACCCGAGCCTGTTGGTTTGGTTCGAGGCTTGGGCCTCCACGTGGCGTCATCACGTCCGTCCGATCAGGAGGATCGGACGGTGTCTGCTTCTCGTGCTCCTCCGCAAGTCGCCGAAGGAGGCGGGGCTCCGACGACCTGCCTGTAGCTCCACCGTGCTCCATATTAGCATCAGAATGTCGAGGAGGCTCGCTGGAGGCATGGAGAAAGTCCTGGACCAGAGACGAAGCTCTGGCGTCGTCTGGAGTTGCTCGGCGAGGCAAGGTCATCGACGTGGGAGCTGGAGATCGGCGATGTTGCTTGAGCTCTGACCATTGAGCAGCTGCAGGAGTTAGGCATAGCCGAAGCGAAGTGCAGAAGGTGCGTGAGTGTTTTGTGAGGTGAGTGGTGGCCTTGGGGTGATCGGAGGTTGAGGCCAATGATCCTCCTCTGGCAAGATGGAGAAGGAGGTGGGTCGGAGCGGTTGGGGGTCTGGAGAAGGGAAAGGATGGTCGGCGAAGACGAGGGTGGCGTTGCGAAGCTGGTGGGGGTGTCAGAATAGGGTGAAGGTGGCTATCGGCGGAGGGAAAATTAGAGAAAACAAGAATAAAAATCTCCTCGCCGGAGCGAGGAGTTGGCGGAGGAATTGGCCTGGGATTGAGCTCCAATGGAGCTCGGGGGTCGTCGCCCTGGCCTGCCCGGCCTTGGCAGGGGGCTCAGCGGTGATCGGAGGTCACTGATACGCGGCGGAGGCGCCGCGGGTCGACACCAGGAGAGCTCCGTCTTCGCCTCGACGTTCTACCCCTCCGTTGTCACCGGAGGGACGGAGGAGACTAGGAGAAAACCCAAAAATGGCGGACGAGGTGACCGGAGGAGGTGAGCGAGGTTATATAGGCGGAGGAAGAACGGAGGTTATGTGCTGGGAAGGCGTTTTTGCATGAAGGTTTTAATGGCGAGGGGGTAATGGTAGTGAGTGAGGGAGGTAGCGCGAGGATGGCGGGAGACTGGGCTGCGAGAGGGAGGCGTTACAAGAGGAGGTGGGTGGCTGGAGCAACGGCCAGAAATGGAAGGGGGTGTTGTGTCAAGAAGATGAAACGGCTGGGGGAGGGGGGTTACGCGAGGTGGAAGACGACTTCCTGGCCGTTGGATCTAGTGATCCAATGGCTAGGATGCGAGCGCGAGAGGTCGACGAGGATCAGATCCAAAGATCTGATCCGACAGTGTGGATTAGGCGATGATGAGCGGTTTAGATGGATAGGAGGGGAGGATCGTATGGTGGAGATTGAAGGGGTGACGTGGAGGGCTGAGGAGCGTTGGATGGAGCTAGGATCAGAGGGCTTAGGTTTAGGCGCGAAGTAACGGTTGAGATCATATCTAGGTATCAGATCCAAGGGCTAGGAATCAAGCGGAGATGAAGGGCTTAGATGCAGGCAGGGGGAAGGGGATCCAACGGCCCAGATTGGGTGCCAGGTGGCGCAAGAAGAAGCGGGCCGCGTGGCGGCTCCAGAGAGCGCCACGTGGCCCAATAAGAAAATTCAAAGAATAATTACAAAGAAAAATATAAAAGAAATAGTTAGAGGCCAAATTAGGAAAAAGTCAAAACATGAAAGTTGCTCATCTCGACGAGATCTACAACTTTCATGTTGGTCAAAAAGCCAAAAGAGGTTATCTGTACAAAAGCTATTTTGGGGGGTATTTTTAAGGGGATAAAAACACCGATTTTGTGGTTTTGAGATATTTTTGTATTTTTTAGTGGTTTTAAAGGTCAGTGAATTATAGACAACTTATCTACCTAATTTTTAGGGGTTTTTAATAATAAAATAATTACAAGAAAATTAAATACAATAAATTAATGGTAATTTATACACAATATAATACAAGATAAAATCAAGGGATTAGAGGGTATTTTTATTGGTTTGATTAAGCAGGGGTTTTAATTAGCAGCTTTTAGCATGATGAATACAAGATTCATCATACCCCTATACTTAAACCATGCTCGTCCTCGAGCATCTAAAGAATGAAGGAGTAGGATTAATTCCTGACAATGCGCGTGAAATTTTCAAGGCTTGATCTTTCGAATACCCTAGACCTAAGTGATCCTAAAATTCCGGGTTTATCCAAGCCTTAGTCAGAAGGAATCCAACTTCTCTGGTTATCAGACTTTCTTTTTGTACATATAATATAAGGATATGACTTTTAGTGTACTGTATTTCATGAGAGTCGCGTCGATGCATCACTCAAAGTTCCAGTCCCAAAGACTCTCCTCTAGACCTAATCCTCAATACTAGGGAATAAGTCTACTCTTGCTTCAGTCAACCGTCTCATTAGTTTGTCAGACTTGAAATGATTGCTGGACGGCCAGATGATGGAGGTACTGGGATTGTGTCTACTTTTCTCACCCTCACATTGGAACAAGGGGCCTCTCGAGTGCCTTTTTACTCAACACATGTAAATTATTATTTTGTTGATCAATGTGTCCGTCAAGAGAGTTGGAGTCATCTGCACTTGTTTTTCTGGGAGTATACCGGGGTGTGTCTTTTCTGAGTATCTAAGATACCTTCGACACCCAGACTTGTATCGCTTATGATGCAGGGCCCTTTTTGTGGTGTCAGCCCGACTCCTTGGTCCTAATTAGCTCTTGGTCCAAGTGGACACTTTGAAAATGTTTGGGAGCGCTCGCCATTGGTGGAAGCTCATTTGTATTTTGACTTTGATATTCAGAGCTTTTTCTTTGACATTTCATTTCTTTTTATTGGCTAGCTCCACTGCTTTTACCAAAGGTTGGCGCACACTGATCAACAAATTCTATTAAGTTTCATCACACCCTGGCACATAGGTAAATATCAAAGAGATAACATATGAATCTCGTTCACATACTGGCTAGGGTTTTGCTGACACTCAGGTTTTCTGAAGCCTTCATTAACTTTATCCCATCCTCGAATATCATTAGATCGGGTCTAAACTCAAATCTCTGGTCCTAGTTCCTCAAGTGATATCTCAACTCAGCTCATCAATCATGCAGCTGTGGAAGTGACTGTGCTGATCATATTTTCTTAAAGGTAGAGATGAAGAGTGCAATATAGCACTCAAATCTTTCGAACCAGGGAATTGTGGATATTTAAGTCTTCACAAACCCTAATGGCTAGGGCATGTTAACTCAGACTCTCAAGATCACAGAAATCTAGTGTGCTCAAAATCCTCAAGCCTTGAGTGAGTGTGTCAGGAATACACCAACTCCTTAGGTTAGTGATTTTTTGTGTGATTTTTGTCTTTTGAATTTTTTATTTCCTCGGAGAGACAATTACTGGCCCAGGCTCAAATAAAAGTATACAATTTCAGCCAGTATGGGTGTAAGTACGGGCCGAGGCCTGCGTTACTTGAGGACGGGGCCGTATGCGATGTCCTTTAAACCACCCACTCTACTAAGGGAGACCGAGGTTCCCTCACTGAAAATGCCTACTAAACCTAGTAGTCAGAGTCAAATTCCAAGAAAGATTTTTTATTTTTTTTGCAATTTTCAAATTTTTTTACAGGAATATTTACAAAAATTAATCCCTCAATTTTAATAGGTTTTTACTCAGTTCACTAGCTTACCAAAACCCAGCCCGAAAATAATAAAAAAAACTTTTAAAAACACGAGCTAAGGCTAAAGTAAATATACAGTAATATACGGTATACCCCCCTATACTTAAAATTTGCTATGTCCTCATCGCACAAGTGCCATGAAGCCAAAGCTCGGTTCAAGTATAGGGTGATATAGCGGAACTGAGGAGGAGGGTCCCCTATACTTAAGCCAAGATCGGCGTAAGTACAAGAAGATAGAACGAGGGAGGGATGAGCAGGCAGGTCCCCCCTATACTTAGGCTACAAATAGCCTAAGTGAGGTCTGAATTGGGGGGGGGGGGGGTTCTATGATACAAGGGTGAGGGGGAGGTTCATGAAATATATACACACACAGAGAGAGAGAGATAGAGATAGAGATAGAGGGAGAGAGAGAGAGTGAAATATACAGGGCGATGGCGGGAGTGAGTGTGTATGTGCAGTGTAGGTGTGTGTGGGGGGGGGGTTTACAACATGCAAAACTGGAAATAAATATGGAGATGCAATATTTTTTTTACAATATGCAATGCAGGCTATCTGATCTAAAATTCCTATAATTTCTTCCCGAATTCTTTTGTGGCCTTTTCAGCGGAAGCTCCCGTGTTCACGCCTCCACGAGGATCAAACGTCCTCGATCATCATGGGCCCTGCCACAAAAGAGACAAGTTAGGCATACCGAGGAATTAAATCAACAGATATGATGCAAAAATTTATGCATGAAATGAGGTCCTACAAATATTGAAATTATTCAACAAAAGATCAAAATTCAAAAATTAATAAAAATCTTATCCCTGGCAACGGCGCCATTTGATTAACGTGAAATTCGCCTCTTTAATAATCGTGAATTTTAGTATAGGACACGAATTTCGGTCGATCAAAATACCACAATCTTTGGATGTTGTGGAATATTTTACTTGGCAAGTGTACCAAGGTCAAACACAGGGAACAGTGATTTTTAGTTGCGTGGCCTTAAATCAAATTAAATAATTAATAAATGCTCGATTAATTTGTGTGTTGCAAAAATATACAATGAAATGGTGGAGATGCGATGTGATGCAAGGAAAATAAGCAGAGAAAAATATGCCCAGGATCTACGATTTTTAGTGATGTTTAATCCAAAAAATAATCAATATCCTCGAAATGAAATCACAGATCAAATAATATCGAATTCAGCGAGATGTAACAAATTAATTCCTGACTCCAGCAAGAATGAATAGATACCAGATTGACCCTGCGATAATTTTTATCTCCGAAGTCTTTCTAATTTTATTCTCAAGAAATATTCGCAGTCACTAACAATAAGTCAGTACATCTAATCCATCTCCCTGAATTAACCCCTGCATAAAATAAGTCCTCAAATAATATCTCAACTCCAACAAATCCCTGCAAAATAAATCGTCAATTCTCTCGAGGGAAATGTGGTACAAATATGTCAAAATAAGCCTGCAAAAGCCAACAGATATCCTCAATAATAATTCTCAATAAATGACCTCAGATCTGTTTATAAGCTATGTTAAATGGTAGAGCACGGAATTAGCTTCAAAACGACATATTATATGCTAAAATCGGAGTCTGTATGACAAAGATATGATAAAATGAAGTTTCAGGGACTAAAATGTAAATAAAATAAAGTTTTCTTTGCAAAGAGTACCCTGGGAGGACTTATCTATAATTAACAAAAACTTGAAGGGCCCGAATGTAATTTACCCATGACGGGGGTATTTTTTGCAAATTCGAAAAATACCAGGGGCCTTTCTGTAATTTTTCCACTTTTCACGTGCCTTGCACGTGCGCTCTGAGGCTCGGTGGTGGAAGCCGATGCTCAGAGTGGCTGAGGCTGAGGGTCGGAGGTCCGAGCCTGAGGTCGGAGGTCCGAGCCTACGTGGTCGCAGGTGGAGGCTCGACAATTCCGAGCCTAGGTTCGGATAGACCGAGCCTCTAGGCTGGGGCCTAGGCTCGGGTTATCTGTCGTGGAGCTCTACGAACCGTCGGATCAAGGGCCTCCTGCCCGATCCGATGGTATCTATGCTTTACGAGGTCGGGGCGGTGCAGCCCGTGGCGAGGGCGGAGCGGCGGTGGAGAGGCCGCACGGCGGAGGCTCCGAGCCGGTCGACACACGACCGGTCGAGGAAGGCGAGGGCGGAGCGGAGAGGTGCAGGCGGAGCTGGTCTTCGCGGCGGAGGCGGTGGCCGAGACCAGCCAAGGCGGTGGAGGGCTCGGGCGGCACCCCCGTGCGAGGATGACGGAGCGTGGGCGTGAGGCGGAGCGGCACGAAGGTGATGGAGCTACGAGGCGGCGTCGCGTGGTGAGGCACGGCGGAGCTGGTCTTCGGGCGGAGCAGAGGTGGAGCTCAGGCGAGGTGCGGGTACCTGCAATTGGTTAGGCCAAAAAAAATCGGGGGAGCCGGGGGGAAAGATGTGCGTAGCAATGGGAGAGGGGTCCGGCCTGTGCAAGGCCGGCGGTAGATGCCGAGGAGGTGACCGGAAGAGGGGAAGAGGGGAGCGGTCTCAACAGTTGAACACCTGGGCACGGGCAGAAGCTCGTAGGAGGAGTTCTGCGACGGTGCCTTGAAAGAGGGGCACCGAATCTCGCCGGAGTCGGAGGAGATACGTTGGTGCTGTCACCACCAGATGGAGAGCTCCTTCGTTGTGGAATGGCGGATAGCTTTAAGGGCTGGAGGTCGATGGGTTTTATAGGAGGGAAGGTGGCGTCAGTCGTTACTCAAGGGAGAGGCCGGTGGTTATGGTCGCGCATGGCGGCGGCGGTTACAAGGGGGAGGAGAAACGGCAAGGGAGAAGGGGAGGGGGTTGGAACGGTCGAAGGTGGAAGAAGGTGGGGGTCACGTGCTGGGCACGTGACCCGGGCGGCTGGAGAGAGAGAGGTGAGGGGTGCCACGTGGCACGCCCAGGGGCTGCCACGTGGCACCCCAAAAAAAATTCAAAATTTAAAGTTAAAGAAAAAGAAAAGAAATAGAAGGAGACCTCGGATCAAAAAAATTTCTTCATAAAAGTTATTTGTCTCGTCGAGATCTACAACTTTCATGAAGGGCCCGGGAGCAAAAGAGGTCATTTGTGAGAAGTGGTGTTTTTGGTGGTTCTCCATGTGTATAGAAAACCGGGTTTTTGGGATTTTGTATATTTGTTTGGTGGTTTTAAAGGGGATAGAAATTATAGAAAAAATACAATAAAATACAAGAAAATCAATTACACATTAATCTATTTTTTTGTATTTTTAGTGGGTAAGAAATTAGGAAAATAAAATAAAAGTAAGAAACACACAACTTTTGTATAGACCGACAACGGACACTTGAACTTGGTCAGTTTCTTTGATTTCAGTTTTGATCTGGATTTGGATTTTTATGTCGCTTAATAAAACTTCCATCAAAGAATAAAAATGAAAAAGAAATAAAATTAAAAGGGTTAATTAAGTACATAAAAACTCAGGTCAAAAATAGCAAAAAGTTAAAATGCGCAAAAGAGGCCCAAAATCCAACTTTCACAAATGAGCTCCGAATTTTGCGAAACTGGTCTTGTTTTGAAGGTATTTGAAAATGAAGTACTTAAAAAGTGAGTAGACCAAAATCGAACATTGTATGTGGGAGATATGCTCATTTTAGTCTGTCAGATGTGAAATTTGACTTTGGGATTATTTGACACTTATCGGGGTTAGTAATTTTTTGTATTTTTTATTTAATAAGGTTAGTAATATCTACACAATGGAGGTGGTTTTGGGTCAATCGGAGTTAGAATGAATTAACTAAAAATAAGAGAAGTTAGCGCCTTTTTGGGCTAATTTACACTTGGGATTTTTAATGCAATTTATGCATGATGAAATGCATATATTATTTACACATGCATGATGACTAATAATGCTCTATTAATGATTAATTACAAGTAGATGATGGGGGACAAAGCATAAATGACCAATTTTAGCATAATGAATACGAGATTCATTACCTGGGCCGGGCCCTACAGGGCCCAAGCCCAAGCCCATTTATGTTTGTGGGCTTTGGGCCAGGCCTAGGCCCACTAATTTTTTTGAAGGTCCAAGCCCAGCCCAATTATTATGGGTCGGGCATGGGCTGGGGCGGTCCATAATGTCTCAAAAATCAATTGGGCTTGGACCGGCCCAAAACTTATGAGTCTTGACTTGGCGGGCCCATATACTTGGCGCACCCTCATTTGGTTATTTTGATTGTAATCTTCATTATGAAGTATTTATTAGTTATTTAGGTTTTTATTATTTAGTTATCCTAGTGTTTTGCACGGATTTGGTCAAATCTATGATTCTACCATATCTAATGGAGAGAGTTTCATAGAGATATTGTAGGAACATGTGGGCTTCTCTGCGGGCCAGGCTATCGAGCCTAACGGGCCTACTTTTGGGCTTCTATGCGGGTCGGGCTATCGGGCTTAACGGGCTGGACCGGGCTAAGCCCGAGCCCGGGCCAATTATTAAATGGGCCTAAATATTTGGCCAAAGCCCGACCCATAAATAATTCGGGTTCGAGTTGGGCTGGGCTTCGGGCCGGGCTGGGCCGGCCCAGCCCAATGCTCATCCGTAGCCGAACAAGATAGATCGTGAGGGAAAATTAACAATAAAAAATCAAAGAATGATAAATATGATTATCGATGTATAAAAATCATGAATTTATTGGAGAAATGAGAGGGTGAATATGGATAAGGGAAGGGGGACATAGATAGAAGATTGAAGGGATATTATGAGAGAACCTAACTTGAAATCAATGGAGGGAGTCTCATGGGCTAGAGATCGACGATCTTCGATTCTTGTGGCTTCGACTATGCGATGGGGGAAGGGGATAGGGTTTTTCATGGATCGGAGTAATGACGGGTATGGAAACTAGAAAATACATGTGTATAGATATAAGTTAAATTCTTAGCATACATGTGATCAAAAGAATGTCAGAACCATGTGTGTTTGTTCAACAAAACACCAATACTTATATTGTGATAATTTTTTATCGCATTAAATTCAAGTTAATGTATCCAAGTATGGCACATTAACTTATGGTTAGATAGATAGTAAGGTTAAAACGCTAACTTATTGTTAAATTGTACCAAATATTCACATACAATGCGTCCCTCCACACTGTGAGGTATGCAGTCCTGCACACTAAGAGGCATGTGCAACACATTAGAAGATTTCATCACCTCTAAGTACATTATATTTTTTTTATTTTGCACAGTACTATTGGACTCACTTCAAGATGAGACATCCCGATCCAATTATCGTGGATCTTGATGTGTGCGGTTGGAAGAATTTTGTTGCATGTACAATTCTATATAAAAATCATTTAAACACTTATTTATGCACTAATTTAGGATCATATCTATCCATATCCCCACTATTAACCAATGAAATATAAGTAAATGCCTAATCAACCTAAATTACTATATGCTTTAAGATCATTTTATAGTCTCGTTTGTAGCACGTGCAAATGTATGACGTATAATTATCTTAAAATATTACATTTATGTTAGATTTCCTTAGTTCGGAGGTTACGAACTAAGGGAGTCCGTAATGATTTAACTTATTATAAGGCGATTTTGTCACATGTTGTAGTTTATTTATGATGGATATTCGGTTGCATAACCATTCCTCTCCAGTATACCAAACCAATCATAATCTACTACTAAAATTTTCACTACGGTGAATGTTTTGAGAGTTGATTGTGATTGATTTATGGGGTATATTGGAGGTGTGTAGGGTTATGTTGTCAAATTTTCCTCAGAAATAAGCTACCATGTGACAATCACCATTTCCTTCTCACATGTTTACGGGGTATATTGGAGGGGTCCAGGGTTATGGTAAGTTTGATTCCTTATAGATTGCCTCAAGTGATAAATTAATGAAAATACTTCTCTTCTCATTTCCTAAAATTAATGAAATAAGTTCAGGCCAACGATGGGTTTTGGTTTAACTTCTATAGCTATGGTCTCTTTATTAAGCCGATGTTGAAACATCTTCTCTTATTTGACCTTATGAATTGTTACATTCAGGTGAAATCGATGGCTAGCAGAGAGTGGATATACAAGAGTGTAATGATGGGCATGTTACAAGATCTTTTAAAAAGGTATTCAAGAGTTTGTGGAATTTGTTTACGCCCAGGATTCTTGTGTTGTGGATTTCATTGGGGCTATATTGTGTCCGTGTCAACAATGTCCTTTAATGAAGAAGAGATCCAATAATGAAATTCAGATGCATTTATGGAAATGATTTCATGAAAGGATATCAAATTTGGTGGAGACGCGTGAGGCCTTTGATGACACAATTAATAATTAAAATGATGCGGACACTATCAATACATCTGTAAATATAGTTATGGACGTTGCAGATCCATATTTTAACACTGATGGTCTAGATGAAAAGAAACCTCATAGTAAGACAACAAACTTCTACGAGTTGTTGATAGTTTTAAATACGTCTTACAACCCAACCAAAAGACAATTGATGCTAACATTTTCTCTCATTTTCAGAGGAAAAAAGGAATTACGTTATAGGTTTATGTACATACGGATTTAATTCTCATGGAAGATGTAAGGACTATTCTTGTTGGTCAGCAATGACAACATCATACAATCTACCTCCGTAGTTATGCAACAAGAGATAATTTATTTTCCAATCATTGTTGGTGCTATAATCTATGCATCTGGGAAAATACATCGACGTGTATTTACGTTTATTAATAAATAAGTTGAAGATGCTCCGGTTCGATGGAGTGGATACATATGTTGCAACTAAAAGTAAAATATTCAATATGAAAGCAGCTCTATTATGGAATATAAATGACTTTTCGGCTTATGGAATGTTATCTGGATGGAGCACATATAGACGTAAAAGTTGTCCATATTGTGCGGAGAGTACGAAGTTTTTTCAGCTTCAATACGGTCAGAAACCTTGTTTTTTTATTGTCACTTGCATTTTCTCTCAACTGATCATCCATATCGGAGACAAAAACAAACATTTAAGAGGAATACCACAGAACTTGCATATCCCCCGACAGATAAAATCTGTGATATAATATTGTCAACTTTACTGGAATTTGAAAACTCAGTTGTAGGTAGTGGAGATAAAACACAATCTCTGCATGGTTTTGGTGAAAGTAATAATTGGATTAAGAAGAGTATGTTTTGGGATTACCATATTGGAGTGGATTATTGCTAAATGTCATGCATATTGAAATTTCCGGACGGATATGCATCAAATTTATCAAATTCGATCGACTTACAGAAGTTTTCGTTCAAAAGAAATAGATAGTCATGATAGTCACATATTCATGCAAATACTACTATCACTAATGTTTAGGGGACTATTACTGAAAAATATCGTCGACGTTCTATCTAATGTCAGTAGATTTTTCCAGATTCTATGTTCATCGCGTGTTTACTGGAAGGAGATGGAATATATTGAGAAAAATATTTTGTGATTATGTATAATTCAGAGAAGATATTTCCATCTATTTTTTGATTCAATGGAGCAGCTAATAATTCATCTTCCATATGAAGAAAAAGTTGGTGGGCCCGTAAGATATCAGTGGATGTCCATTTGAAAGGTATTGTTTTTAAGACAGATGTTTGCTTTTATTCTAATATTTTATGATTAAAAATACATCCCATTTTACGTAGGTTCGTGTGTTTCTTGAAAAGAAATGTTAGAAACAAAAGTAGAGTTGAAAGATCTACCAGTTCTCAGTATATTTACAAGAAAGTAGCAACATTTTGTGCGAGGTATTTCCCTGAAGATGTGGAGACTATCTACAATAGATTAAGGATGAATGAGACAGTTTACTCCGATGAAGAACCTCATATCAATATCTTTCGTCAGACAGTGCAACTAATTGGAAAGGGTATATAGCGTTTATTGTCCAAACAAGAGAAAAATGTTGTTGAGCATTACGTACTAGATAATTGTGCAGAAATAGCACCATATGTTAAATACATATCTTTATTTTTTCAAACAAATGAAATTTCCACTTTCCTTATCCTTTAATGGTTTGTGTACTCATTTTAGAGAATTTAGAAGGAAAATTATTGAAGAAAATCCTACATATAGAAACGATAAAATTGTGAGTAGATATAGGAAAGAATTTCCAGAGTAGTTTAAGAATCGAGCAAAAGAGTTGGACGATAATGATTACAATACACATGTATTAAACTACTTTTCAAAAGGTCTGGTTTATAAGATCCGATCATACAATTATTATTGAAGTAATAGTTATCGATTTCATACCATAACTTCTAGTAAAAACTTAACAACTCATAATTACGGAGTGATGATCCGTGGATCTTGTCTTGAGAACGATCATTATGATTATTATGGAATCTTAAAGGAGATATTAGAAATAGAATACTGTAGTGCAAAATTAAATAGAGTAATTCTTTTTTCTTGCGTCCGGTACGATCCAAATGAAGGGGGCAATGATTTCTAAAAGGAATAACATCGTAGATGTTATAGAAAAAAAAAGGTTTATATGAAGATTTGTACCATTCGTTCTTGCTTCTCAAGTGGATCAAGTCGGTTATCTTCATCGTGTTTTAAAGAGGAGAAAGAACATTAAAATTTTCAGAATCGTTAAGATAGATTCATGAAGTTATGTTTCTAAAGAAGATACTCCTACAGAAGATGATGTACATGAAGGTTTCACTCCTATTCACGAGCGTTATAAATGTAGCAAGTGAAGTCTCAATCATTGAATCAATTCGATTGGTAGATAATGATGCCATATCTGTTGATCTACTAGATGATGTAGAAGTTACAAATGATGACTCAGACAACTCCACATGAGCGTTATAAATGTAGTAAGTGAAGTCTCAATCAATAAATCAATTCGATTGGTATATAATGAGGTCATATCTGTTGATCTACTAGATGATGTAGAAGATACAAACGATGACTCAGACAACTCCGCAATCGATAAAACACATTATAATTCATCTGAATTAAATGAAAGAGATTAACTACAAGTTATGATAAAGTATTGTACTAGTTTAAAAAAATATTGGTAGGGTTTTTATCAGCTGTGTCCCTCTGAGATATTGCAATTTCAGTTATGCCCCTTCCTTTTTTGAAATATTAGTTGTGCCCCTATCTTCTTGCAAAATTCACAGTTCCGCCCTTTTGTAATATCAGTTATGCCCCTAGTTACCTTAACAGAATGGCACAACTATGAATTTTGCAAGAATGTAGGGGCATAACTGATATTCCAAAAAAGGAAGGGGCATAACTGAAATTGCAATATCTCAGAGGGGCACAACTGATAAAACCCCATATTGATAAGTGTATGATTAACTATTATACTGCCATTACATTCATGGAAGATTTTGTACGTGGCGGCTCTCATGGATCTTAGTGACCCACAAGTCCAACCTCCTTGGATTCACCTTCTTCCAATAGGCAGCCTACCCCGCATTTTGATTTAGGTTAACTTCCTGAAGAGACTCGACGGGTTATACCCTACTACCAATCTTTAGGTTATCCTCCTCCGCCCTTTTATGGAGAGCCCTCTTCCTTGACGGCTCCCGATACATGTCATGTTGCATCGATGGATTCTTATTCTCCATCTTCTAGACGTCCTAGCACCTACGTGACTTTATCCAGTGGAAGTGAGCAGACTTTGGAGTCCTTCCCTTTGTTGGAGCTTACCGCGGATGGGAGGTAATTTTTTTCTACTTTTTCTGATTCTAACTTTCATATGTATACTCTCTAAAAAAAATCCAAAAATCTGCATGATTTTTTTGAATAGAAACACGGTTGCAAAGGAGATGACCAACATTATCAAGACATATTTGACTAGCACTTAATTTCGATGGTGTCGCATTCCTGATACCGAGCATGAGAGATTGTTTGAGGTTTTCCTGGTAAGAATACAAAGAAAATTTATTTGAATCATTTGATAATTCTTGCAACTCATTTATTTAATTTTTTTTCAAAATTTTCAGAGTAGGTACCATTTTGTTGCTAGTTTGGGGAAGGAGGCTTATTGTGGAGCCTTTATTCATTTGGTGGAGAAGAGGAAGAGCGATACATTTTTTAAGAAAAGAAGAGACTCACATGTGAAAACGGGATGCGAGAAAATGAATATTGAGGATATGAATGGATTCCTACCATCATGGTACGAGGAGGAAAGGTATTGTCTTAGCATCATAGTTTAAAATGTAATTTTTATAAAAAATATATTCATTTTATTTTTTTGCAGGTAGATGGGTTTTTGTGATGCGTTCATTACAGATTCTGATTTTGAAAGGAGGTCGACATCAGGAAAGGTAAACTGTCAAAAAACAGAATATTAGATTGACCAGTGGCTTCAAAAGCCACAATTAGATTAGAGCAGAGTCGGTAATTTCTTTTAAAAAGTACATTTTAAACTACTAATTTATTATAGTCTATTTTATTGTTATTATTTATCTCTATTTTTGTAGGAGGCTCGGATAGAAAGAGAACCCTCGTTTCAGTAGTGGTGGTCTAGGTCTCGCATGAGTGGGAAAGAGGGAGTGTCCCAATGGTCAACTTATGGAGTAGGTTGATGGCTAGTGTTTTATATTTTTCAATGATTTTGAAAGATAAGTGATAAACACATAATTCACGAGGGTCTAAATTGGTGTCTCACACAAGGCGGAGACAACCGTCGCTGTGGCGACTCTCAAATTAATCCTGTATTTAATCAACAATTAACCCACACTATATATCAAGCAATGACAAGCAATGTGAAGTTAAAATTTATTTTTAACTCTACAAATAAGTTGTATAGCAAGCAAAAACGTAGAGAGTTCGAACACAGGGAGCAAACAGGGCAGATCAATCAAATGTATGTGTGTGAGTGTGAAGTGTTGTCTACACTATGCAACCAAATATTTTTGTGGGTTTTTTAATTTTAATTTTTATTTTATTTTTTTATTTTTTTATTTTGTATTTTGATTTTTAATTTTCTGATTTTTATATTTTATATTTTATATTTTTTCCTTTTTCAATATTGGAATATATAAACAAGGTAATACAAGAGATGCTACAATATTTATAAAAATATGCAAAAATAACCAAAAATTCAGAAATAAAATCTGTCCTATTCTCATGTAGTCTCACACTGATACCACTCTCACACCTCTGATCCGATGTCTCCATCGTCTACTATAAAGCTAAGCCCTAGTCCCACTCAAGCTTATATATATGCTTTTTGGTATTTTTATGATTTTCTACTGTTTTTGGGATTTTAGGGTATTTTTCCAAATGTTTTTGGTATTTTTAAATACTGAAATAAAGCAAAACAGGGGATAAGCTACTAGTTGGGGGTAAAATGAGAATTAAAAATATCAAACAATCACAAAAATTTTCAAAACTAATTTCAACTAAAGAGAATAAAATATGGAAGAAATAGGAACTGAGTTTCCAATTTTTGGGGTTTTCTAGAATTTTTTTATATTTTTTAGAAGTTTTTGAGTTTTTTGGTATTTTTAAGGTTTTTCTTTTGAAATTTTTAGTGGTTTTTGGATTGACACTAAAGTAGGTTAAAATAGACAGTAGAGAACTTTTTTGGAATTTTTTAAGGTATTTTAATATTTTTTTGGTATTTTCTAAGCTAGACAGTAGATAAAAGCATGTTTTTTTATTTTTAATAAATATGAAAAAGCAATAATCAAAAACTAAAAATAGGGCATTAAAGTACAAGCACACAGGAGCTTAACTTGAATTTTTTAGAATTTTTTGAATTAAAAAGATGCCCTAATTAACTAGATCAAGCAAGCAAAATTATCACAGCCTGACAGGGGTACATATGCAAATACACAAAAGTCCATGGGCATCCAAGCAATTTTCCACAAACTTTAACTCTTAATATTCAAGTTTATGAACCAAATACAAATCCTCAAATCCGCAGGGGTGTCGGTGCAAAATACCCACCAAGGCGCGTGACTTGCACGCGCTTGGCAGGGACTGAAATGGATATTCAACAAAGCCTGAGGGCTTACACGCAATTATCCCAAAAGTTTAACACTTAAACTAAAATTTCTGGTACTAAAATGAAATAGTCAAAGGGTCGAGGGCCTCCTCGCAAAATGCCCACACCTCACGTAAACATGTCACGTGAGGTGACGTGGCAGAGGACCTAAGTGTAAATACTTAGAGTCCGAGGGCCTGGATACAATTTTTACAAAATATTTAAACTACTATTTAAAGTTCATGGATTAAAATAGAATTACAAAAATGGCAAGGGTCTGAACACAAAATACCCTCGCAAGGCAGATCTGACGACAGGGGGGTCTTCACTTGATACGTGGCGACTCCTCTGCTCGCGATGATGGTTCGGCCTGGACGTCTGAGATCAGATCTCAGATGAGATCCGACGGTGGCTGACTCTGACGATCGGATGGTCCATGTTGAATCTGGGGCTCCTCCTTGATCGAACGACAACAGGATAGGAGGAAGAACGCGGAAGAAGGCCGGCGACGGCGAACTTCCGCGACCTCCCCCGCCCTTCTTCGTCGGCGTTAAGGCCTCAAAATGACCCTGATCGCTTCCTGCAGGCGATCTCCATGTCTAGGGAGCTTCAAAATAGCCGGAGAGGTACGGGTTCGCGCCTACGACGGCGGCGGAGCTCGAGAGCTCCAGGTATCTCTGATGGGTCCAAAAAGGGCTCCCAGGTGTCGTTCTTATGCGCGTACCTGCAGAAAAAGATGATGGAGTCCAGGACAAAGTGCCTGGACTCCGTGGAGGGTGGAAAAGAGGCGCGAAGCGATGCGGTGATGCTCAGCTGGAGGTGCGGTCCGGCGAGATGAAATGATTGGACAAATGGATCGATGGAAGCGAGAATTTTTTGAGGGATTTTGATCCTAAGATGATAGCTAAGATACTGCGAGAAAAAAGAGGGGAAGAAATATACCTCAAGGGACTGGGGTGCCCGAGGTTGGGGATACCTCAACGGTGGTCGGCCGGAGGTGATTGGAACGCCCTAGGCTGCTGCTCCGCCTCCTTGGATAGCTGACCGTGGAGCTGTCACCTCCAGGAGTCGTTTGGGATCGACAAGGGCGCGAGAGAGACCAAGAGTGGGGTTCATAAATTGAATCAAAGTCAAGGGGCCCATTTTATGTGGTTGTCGACCGTGGCTCAAAGATTGATGCGCACAAGGCGCAGCAACGATCCACAGCCCAAAAATTACATGGGGCGAGTATCCTCGATCCTAGTGGATGAAAAGTCAAGAAGAGCTTATCACGAAAAGATGCATGATTCTAGCTCCAAAAATCGGGTGAATCGAGGAAAAATAGCACAGCTGACAGACCTATAGGGGGCGGGTCAGAGAGTTGACCCGCCAGTCAACTCTCGGACCCTTCTGGTTGGTCCACGTGGACCAACCAAAAAAAACCCTGAGAAATGGTTTATAAAATCATTTAAAAATAGAAAAAGGCCGAGATAAATTATGATTATAAAATAAAAAATATTCGTTATTTTATGTAGTATTTTATTATGATTTTTAATTATTTTTGTGAAGTATATTTTTACAAGTTGTCTTTTTAGCCCTATATAGGTATAATATATATATATATTTTATTCTTTTATTTTTATTTTGTGTATTTTAATTTTATTATTTTTATTTAGTATTTTACAAAATCATAAAATACTTTTATACACACAAATATATTTTTATTTTATTTTTCTGATATATTTTGTATATTTAATAAAATGTAAGTAGGTATTGTATAGGTATATTTACAGGTATAATACCTATGTATTGTATATACAAATATTTTATTTTGAGTTTTCTTTGAGTTTTTGTTCTGACTTTAATATACAAATATATTATAAGTAATATTTACAAAATTATAAAAATACAAAAATGCAAAAATATTGAATACAAAATAAATTGAATATTTTAATCTATACAAGTATACAATATGGGTCCAAAACTCAACTTTCAAACCGTAGCTCCGCCAAATGCGAAACCACTACCATTAAATAGCTTATTTTATTCTATATACAATTAAAGTGAGTTTGATGCATTTGGAGTTTTTATTTGTGAGATACGGGTCTGGGAAGTTGGGTTTCTGGATTTTTATTCAGACCATAACTTTTAATCTGTGTATTATTTTTGAGTGAAATCAATTTTGTATTTTTATTTATTTAATTATCTACAACTTTCATGTACAAAGTTTCTTTATTTGATGTACAAAAAGTGGATCCAAAAATAGGTCCCAAAATGAATAAAGAATGAATGAAATAGTATAGGTATTTGACCCTTATCTCCCCCTACTTTCTTCCTGGTCGACCTATTCATCAAGATGTCTAGGTCTCGGGGTTTTGGGTCATAAAATATTTATAATATTTTATTCTTTTTCTTTTCTTTTATTTATTCTATAATTTTGTCTTTAATTACAGTATTTTATACCCTATTTACAGGTACATGCATGAATGCTAAAATGTTCTATTTAATGTTATTTACAGGCGTTTGCTAGGGTTTTTGGTGCTAAAATGATAGAATAAAGATGATGAAATGTGGATTCATCATCCCCTAAACTTTACCTTTGCTAGTCCCTAGCAAACACTTATGTAATAAGTGCAAAAAGAAAAGAAAGAAAAGAAAAGAAGAACTTGGATTTTGTTTAATTATCAAACTTGTCTTCACAAAATCAAAGTTTGGAGCTTAAGTCGGACCTTTGGAATTTTAGTGCAGGCGGAACCTTAATGAGAACCGAATTTGAAATCCAACAGTCCTCGAGAATCCCAAAACTCTGCTCAAGTCTCCTTAATAGCCAGGTCAGAAATATCTCAATTCATACGCAAACTCTTACGACTATGAATCTGACTCGTACAGTGTAAGTGATGGTGGCTCTCCCCAACTAGAATGACAAAGAAACCGACTTCTCCAGTACGACAACCCATTGATTCTCCAATCCAATAACTCCATCCTCGAGGAGCGGGGTATTTCCTTCTAAGTTCAAGTGGCAACCAGCTCAAGAGGAGGGGGTGAAGAGAAGAATGGACGGTAGCCAGTGTAGCTACCTATCCTGGGATGCAAGACCAGTGTAGTCAAGTCATCCTGCTGCAGGCTCACATATTTGACTTTGGAACTCAAGCTTGCTTATTGGCTTTACAACATTTGTACATACTTTGCAGGCTTTTTATTTTTATACATGCCTGAACATTTTTTTTGAATACTATTCACAACAGCATTTACATAAGGAGTTTTCCTCTTGAGCCAGTAGACTATCCCTCTTTTGAAGCTTTATCGCAACCCACAGACTCCTGTCTTTAGACTTCCTAATCACTGGACGGGTTGGCGTGCACTTCCCTCCCTAGAGGAGGACAAATGTTTCCACTTGTGTGCGTCTCATACCGGCAAATCCAATCCCCTCACCACTCCAACTGAGTTGAACCATGTGAAAGGTGCAGGTGTCCAAGTTAGGTCATTATCAACAAGAGTCGTGCGTGTGCTCCGAAATACTCTACTTAGGCAGTCAAGAATCTATTGAACTAAGTCCCGTGATCCTCAAAGAATTATAAGTCAACTAGACCTGAAGTACCTCAAACCCAGTTTCTATAAGGTTCCTGTTATTAGGTAGAATTTAAGGTCCAATCAAGCTCCAATCTCCGAATTTTACTTAGACTCGTTCAACTATCAAACTCAATCCGAAAAATGCTCATGCTATGCAATGCAATGCAGAAAATATTTTTGTGATGCAATTTTCAAAGATTTTGAACTTTTTATGGATTTTTGAAAACATGATGATGCATGACAATGCATAATTTTTTTTCAAAAGATTTTTCAAATGTTTTGGATTTTAATTTTTGCAAATGTTTTTGGGATTTTTTTGAAAATAAAAAGATTTTGGCTGAAAACTAGGTGAAAACTATGTACACGGGAGTGCTTCTTATATATACAAGAGGTGGATTTTACAGGGTAAGTGATCAATTTTATACCTATCTATATATAAGATGGATTTTGGTGTGATGTATGTATTCCTCAAACTTATTTGACAAAAGCTTTTCACACAATTTTTTGAAAACTATAGTCCAAAATAATTTTTACAAACATTTTTACAAACATGTACACACATTTGAAAATTATTTTGCAAAGGCTTTCAAAACAATATAGATAAATTTTTCAAAATATTTTTGCAACCATTTTTCAAACCATTTGCAAATCATTTTTCAAACATTTTATTTCACACAAAGAAAATAAATTTTTACAAACCACACATTTTTACAAAGGTTGAAAACATGTAATAAAACGTTTTCAAAATAGTTTTCAATAAATGTTCACAAAGATTTTCAAACTATTTTTCAAACATTTTGCAAAAAACATTTTCACCTGATTTATTAATCAGTATATACAAAAAGAATTTGAGGAATAACCGCATCTTTTTATTAATGATTTTAATGAATTTTTTTTAAAAATGATTATCCATATTATTAAGACAATACGAAAGTACGAGTTATGGCTAAAGTATATACGTAGTATATACGACCCCCCTATACTTAGCTTGAGCTATGTCCTCATAGATCGGAGAGAAAAGAGAAGACATAACTCGTACTAAGTATATACAAGTCTAAAGAATAAATAACTAATGAATGAATCAATGAATGAGAAGTTGACCGTCCCCCCTATACTTAGGATCAAATAATCCTAAGTATATCAGACTGTACACAAAGCAGGGAGGGTCAAGGGTGGGAATGAACAGATCGTACTCACATTGTCTCCCCCTATACTTAGGGTAAAATAGCCCTAAGTATAGACAAGAAGAGGAGACAATGGAGAGGATCGAAATGAAAATGAACGAACTCGGGTGCAAACCCCCCTATACTTAGGACAAAGTACGCCCTAAGTATGGAAAACTATCTACAAGGGTGGCACCTTTTTGATAGATAAAGAAACTAGGAAAGGAAAAGAAGAAAAGAAGAAAAGAAGAAAATAAATCAACAGATGAAAGAGTGATATGAACAGATGGATCTGTACATCAGAAGATGGAATTGATCACCATGTATGAGATGCAGATGATGTGAGTCAAAGAACACATCTCATACCAAAAGAATGGGGGCAACGTCGATGGTCGGCGGATGATGATCTAGATATATTTTCAGGCGTTGACCATTGACACGGAAGTTAGAGGAAGATGACGGTTCGGATATGTCGATGCTGCCATTATCATGTACCTTCCTGACCACATATGGACCTTTCCACTTGCTCTGTAATTTCCCTGGAAATAATTTCAGCCTGAAATCAAACAACCATACTCTCTGATCGGGCTCAAACTGTTTATGGCTGATATGGGAATCATGCCATGTCTTCACTTTTTCTTTGTACTGTAGGCTGCTAGAAAAGGCTGTGTCTCTCAGTTCTTCCAGGGCTGCCAACTCTGCTCTTCTTTGTTCTCCTATACTCTCGGGATCTAACAGTAACTCAAGAATGCCCAAAAAGATTTGTGATTGATTTCTACTGGCAAATGGCACGGCTTGCCATAGACGAGACAAAATGGAGATGTCCCCAATGGATTCTTGAAAGAAGTCCGATAGGCCCACAAGACCGAGTCCAAAAGTTGTGACCAATCCTTTCGGTCTGGGCGGCCGACCTTCTGCAAGATAGTTTTTATCTCCCGGTTCGATACTTCGGCAAGACCATTAGTTTGAGGGTGATACGGTGTGGTAACCCGATGGTCAATGCCGAACTCGTCTGCAAGGGCCCTAACCTTGTCATTGATGAAATGTGACCCCCCCCCCCCCGTCTGAAATCAAGACTCTAGGTACCCCGAACCGTGAAATGATATTTTTCCTCAAAAATTTGCACACGGTTTTAGCATCTGCGGCTCGGGCGGGGATGGCCTCAACCCATCGGCTGACATAATCAACAACGAGCAAAATATGCTCGAATCCCTGACTCTTAGGAAATGAGCCCATGAAATCAATCCCCCATGCATCAAAAACCTCACAAAAGTGAATGTGTTGCATGGGAATCATGTCTCTCTGTCCGCAGGGTCCTATTTTCTGACAGTCAGTACATCTCTTCATGAACTCATCAGAATCCTTGAAAGAGTAGGCCACCATAGGCCGGACTGAAGCACCTTCTGTGCTGTCTTTTTTTCAGAATGATGTCCTCCTGCCTCAAGCTTGTGGCAGTATGTGAGGACGCTATGATGCTATTCTTGAGGAATGCACCTCCTCCAGATGTTGTCCCCTCCATGATAAAGGACGGGATTCTCCCAATGGTAAAACTTGGCCTTCGCCAGGAAGGTCTCAAGTTTCTGCCTGGGCCAACTTTGTGGGACCGTCTTGGCTACAAGATAGTTCACAACGTCGGCGCACCATGGGAGCGAGGTGATAGCCAAGATCGCCTCATCTGGAAACGTTTCTGTGATAGGTGCGCTGGGCTCAGATTCCTCTAGATTCTCCAATCTGGAGAGATGATCCGCCACCACATTCTTGACTCCAGGTTTATCCCTAATCTCAATATCAAACTCCTGGAGCAGAAGGATCCATCTGGTAAGGCGTGCTTTGGCATCCTTCTTGGCCATTAAGTACCGGATGGCGGTGTGATCTGTGTAAATAGTCACTCTAGATCTGAGAATATAAGATCGATACTTATCCAGAGCAAAGACTACGACCAGCATCTCCTTCTCAGTCACAGTGTAATTTCGTTGAGCGGCATCCAAAGTACGGCTGGCGTAGTGAATGACAAATGGTAATCCATCCCTCCTCTGTCCGAGCACATCCCCAACGGCAAAATCTGAAGCATCCGTCGTGATCTCGAATGGGAGAGACCAATCGGGTGGCTGAAGGACAGGAGCTGAAACAACCATACCTTTGAGAGTCTCGAAAGACGCAGGACACTTATTGACAATAACTCGGTGTCTTTTGTCAGCAAGTTAGTGAGCGGTCAGGCAATCCGACTGAAGTCCTGAATGAACCGTCGGTAGAAACCGACATGCCCTAGAAAAGACCGCAACTGACGCAAATTGGACGGTGGATTGAGTTTTCTAATGATATCCACCTTGGTCGGATCGACCTCCATGCCCCTGTTGGAGACGATATGACCAAGGACCGTCCCTTGAGTCACCATGAAGTGACTCTTCTCCCAAGATAAAACGAGATTGACCTCTATGCAGCGCTGAAGCACACGGTCTAGGCAGTCAAGACAAGCATCGAATTCGTCGCCATAGACCGAGAAGTCATCCATGAAGACCTCTAAACAGTCACCCACCATGTCCGAGAATATGGACAACATGCACCTTTGGAATGTCGTCGGAGCGTTACATAGACCAAAGGGCATCCGTCTGAAAGCATACGTCCCAAACGGACAGGTGAATGTCGTTTTCTCCTGGTCTTCGGGCGCAATGGCCACTTGATTGTATCCAGGGTACCCGTCAAGAAAGCAGTAATGACTCTTCCCAGCTAGCCGCTCGATAATCTGATCAATGAAGGGTAGCGGGAAGTGATCCTTCTTAGTGGCCTCATTCAATCGTCTGTAGTCCACACAGACCCTCCAAGAAGTGGGTACTTGGGTAGCGATCTCCTCTCCAGACTCATTGACAACTGTAGTGATACCCGTCTTCTTAGGTACCACATGTAGTGGACTAACCAATTTGGAGTCGGAGATGGGGTAGATAAAATCGACGCTCCACCACTTTGAAATTTCTTTCATGACTACGTCTCGAAGATTCGGATTCAGCCGTCGTTGGAACTCACGTGACGGCTTAGCGTCATCTTCAAGATAGATGTGGTGGGAGCACAGAGCCGGACTAAACCCCTGGAGATCAGCTATACTCCAACCTATTGCCTTGCGGTTTCTTTCAAGAACCTCCATCAGACGAGATTCTTGTTCTCCAGTCAAACCTGCTGAGATAATGACTGTGTGCATGTCTGGCTCACCTGCAAGGAATCTATACTTCTGCGACTGCGGCAGAGGTTTCAGTTCTGGACAACTGAGAGGTGACAGATCTGGCTTCTGGTATCTCTGTGTGAAAGCTACCAGGTCTGCATGGGAGAACTCTCGCTCTGCATGAATTTTTGACGAAGGGCGACCTGCTGAATTATCAATAAACTGCACTGGCTCGCACTCTGTCATGGTTGTTGGCTCAGAAGGAATCAGACAAGGTAAATAGTCATCAAAATCATCCCAGTCAATGTCTAAATCCGAGGGATCAGAAGAAGATGAGCAAGAATGAAAATAATCAGCACCAGTCGTCACAACGCTGTCAGCCTCAGGTGTATCCTCATCCAGGGGTGTACTCTCCAGGCTCTCGACTGCCATGAGCTTAGATATAGTGAATCTGTAGGTAGGGCGAGGGTCGGTGCTACAGGATCTGTCCAGTTGGATTCATCATCAATCATCACAAAATAACACGCCTGGTGGATGTCTAGCTCCTCCTCTGTCATCTGCGCGGCTTCGCTGGACTGCTCCGAGCATTCCAGCTCTCTGGCTCTGGTTTCCTCGATCGTCTCTATTTGTATGGTTTCACCCTCTACGCGAAAACATACCTTCCCACTATCATGATCGGTCACTGCCTTGGCTCTGGCCAAGAATGGACGTCTGAGAATGATGGGGGCATCGGTTACCGACTCAGGGATCTCCATCTCCAACACAACGAAGTCCACGGGGAATTTCAGGCCCTGAATGGTAACGACCACGTCTTTCAATAACCCCTTCGGCCTCTTAGTCAACCTGTCAGCAAACTGAAGAACTGTCCTGCTCCTAAGAAGAGGACCAAACTCGAATCGGTCGAGTAAGGCTGCCGGAAGAAGGTTAATTGAAGAGTCGCTGTCTAACAGAGTACGATCAAACTGCTGCTCCTGAATCTCGCATCTGACATAGGGAGCTCCTGCATCTGGTCGCTTGGCTGGCAGTTTGTTCTGAATAGTGCAGCAAGTGGAATGAGTGAGCACATGGATTTGATCTCTGTGGTTCCTACTCTTTATGCGGACGGTAGTCTTCTCTTTCAGGTTCTTCTTGAAGAGGGGGATGTGCTCAAGTGCTTCTTGTAGAGTCAGCTAAATATGGAATCTGTCTATCATCTGATTGCCGAACTCTACCTGCTGATCTTTTTTTGGATTTTCTCTTTTATTCCCCTTCGCCCGGCGGAGTGCCTCAGGGAAGGGGATGGTAGGGACCTCCTCAGATGGAGGACTAGGAATATGTCCCTGTGCCTGCGACGGAGGAGAATCCATACAATCATCATCATTCAACACATATGGATCCGCAATGTGAACAGAAACCTTTCCTTTATTCATATTTTTATTTTTCTTTTTGTTACCACAGTCCATAGATACAAAAGGTGGTAACATCACAGAAGGAGGCTCAACAAAAGTAGATGTGGTGGCCTCAGTACCGCCATCGACACCTGTCTTCATGGCATCAGCACCGCGCTCTGGCTCTGCATCCAAAATGGTGGCATCAGCACCACCGTCTGCATCTGGTATCACGATGGCCTCAGTACCGTCTTCTGAATCTCCATCGTTGGTGGCCTCAGCACCACCGTCTTCAATATCATCATCAGCGGCATCAGCACCGCTACTCTGCTCCTCTGGCGCTCCTGGTTCTGCATCTGGTTGTCGCTCAGAAGAGGTGTCGCCGGCTGGCATCCTACCGCTCCTAGTAGTCACAAAATCAGCATCATACAAAGAATAAGACATATCACCCAAATAGTCACCAAGAGAGGTATCCTCTGTAAACTCTACCTGCTCAGACTTCCTTTTCAGATTGTTCGGGTTTGGTTCAATCTGAGCAGGTATGGCGGCCTTGCCTTTCATTATTTCCCTCATTTCCTGCCGGAATTCATCCATTTCTTGCCTGAAGGATGCTCGCTGTTCGGAGAGCAAGCGGGCAAGATCGTCTAAAGCTGGGTTCTAAAAAATAGGGGGTTGAGAACCGGATAGGTTCCCTTGCGGGAAATGAGGCTGCTGCTGCTGCGGTTGATACTGGGGAGGATGGGGGTAAGATTGATGAGGCTGTTGTCGCTGCCTCCACTGTTGTACCTGATAAGCAGGACGAGGACCACTCTGGTATTGCTGCTGATGGGCGTACTGGGGCTGCTGCTACTGCTGTGTCTGTTGGCTGCTCTGCTGTCCTTGAGCTGGATTCTGCTGCTGGGATGAGGAGCCACCGTTGCCCCAACGAAATCTAGGGTTATCATGACGAATCCTGGGCTGCGGGTACCGGTCGTACTAAATCCAATTGACTTCCATCAATGGTTCCTGCTCAAAGGAGGGTGGAGGAAGAACTACCAGTGGCTGCTCCAGCTGATAAACCACTATCTGCGTGTCCGAAGATGGCGGTTGCGCTGGGTAGAAACTGTAGCAGCGGGACCGGCTCTACCTGGACGTGATTCACTTGGCGATACGAGGCAGAGGGTTGGGACGAGCTGCTACTGCTCGGATCAGCCCGTGACCTGGGAGGCTGCTGGGAAGAAGTCTGTGCCTCCTCGATGCAAAGGATCTGCGTCTTCAGGTCACTCATGGTCTTGGCAATTTGGTCCATCTAGGCCATGCCTTGCATCTGTTTCTTCTCGAGGATCTCGAGACGGTCCAGCTTCTCACTAATGATGCCTATGTCGGTTGCGGCTGATTCAGCTTGGGTTGCGGCTGCCGATGAAGTGTTAGGACCGGCATCGATGCGTGCGATCCTCTGGAATGATCCCGCTCCTTATGGGGGCTTTTGTTGTGTGTAAACATGTGCTTGGGCCATCACAGTTGAATTTTCTGCCATGCCCTCGTAGATGGCCCAAACGTCGTCTTTACCCTTGGAAAAGTACGACCCACCGCAAGAGGCGTTGACAAGCCCCTGCAGCTCCGGTGTCAGCCCACAAAAGAAGCTTTGCACTAGATTGGGCTTGGAGATATCGTGATGTGGACACCGGTCGATGAGCTCTCGGAATCGATCCCAAGCTTCATGAAACTGTTCATTAGGGATCATGACGAAGTTTCTTATCATAGCTCTGGCTGCATTAGTCCAGCCGAGAGGGTAGTATTTCTTCAAATACGTGGTCCGGAGATCTGCCCATGTATCGATGAATCGCCCCAGATGTTTGAGTCAGTATGCGGCTCTGTCAACCAAGGAGAACGAGAAGGCGATCATCTTGATCGTGTCCTCGATCATCAGCCTATCATGGATCGTGCTGCATATCATCTCGAATTCTTGGAGGTGGAGGTGTGGCTCTTCGGTCGGCAACCCGTGGAATTTGGGTAGAAGCTGAATGGTACGGGGCCGAAGCTCGAAATCTCCATGGATAGGAGGGAGTCTGATCCACCGATGTGTAAGGGACGCTGCTGGGTTATGCAATTCTCGCATGATGGTCTGCGGTGGCCTCTCAGCGTCGGGATCACCTCCTCCTGCATCAGGTCCTCCTCCTCCTCCACCACCGCCACCGCCCCCAGGTCGGTTTTCTCTCATCTGTGCTATCTCTCTCATGAGATCACCCATGAAGGTATCCTGATCATGAATCTGCCTCTGCATAGTCTCCAGGGATGCTAGCAAGGAATTGTTGATGACGGCTTGATCAATGAAGTATGGAGGGTGCTCATGATCATCAGGATGCTCACCTCTGTCAGCCATCTCGGGATTCTCTGAAAAAGCAAAAGAGGCCATCTCAGGTGCTGTCGAATGATCTGAGCTCTGCGATGCACTGAATTCTGAAACTATTGGACTGATAGAAGGAGAATGAGAAGGGTGATCGAGGGGGAACAGGGTGGAGGTAAACTCAGGCTCGAAGAGCAGACTCTCCGAGGTAGTCCTAGATGAATGAGGAGGAGTGCAAGATAGCGGTGCCGACAGAGTCGGCCTAAGAGATCTCCGTCCCATCATCTTGATTATTAGGAAGAGCAAGGTGAATGCAGAAGAAGAAAGAAGAAGGGAGAAGCAAAATTGCGCACAATTGTGCTGTGTTTTTGATCTTGACCTAAATAGAACTAGCAATCAAATACAAAACAGGGGTGAGTTCACCAACTCAACACATGAAGCCGTGAAGGTTCGGCTTTTATCTTGTCAATTTTAGCTTGAATTCAGGAATTAATCTTGTCACGAGTCCTTAGAGCGCTATGCCTAAAGGAGAGAGAGTACTGCTAGAAAAGTATTCCCGTACTTGTCCTCCTCCTGTGTAACCTGTAACTTGTGCTTTTTAAGGTCCTTTGTAACCCTTCCTGGATCCCTACTCAGCCAAAGAATAAGAGGGAGGAAGCCGATAGGCGAAACCGATACTTCGGATCTCACTCGCAATGGAATCACCCATGAGCGTGTAAGATCCTACTCGGACGCAGACGGTGAGACAGACACACCCGTGAAGGCGTGGTCTATGCTCGGTACTTCGGACAAGGTCAATGTTCACACAATAGTGAGTCACCAATGGTGACCAAGCCCTACTCGCCTACGTACGATAGTAGCGCCAATACTTCGGAAATCCAGGCGATACACAAGGCAGGCACAAGTTGGGTTTTGGGCTCTAATCCTTACGAAGCACTCAACTCACTTGGAAGGAGACCTTCCCATGCAACCTTAATACAAGTGAGGGTGTTGCTCTCCCCAATCAAGGAATCCAATTACCAATTTTATTTTTGGTCAAGGTTTTCTTAGCAGTCCCTTTTTTAATTTTTTTGGTGTTATCGCTTCTTTTGAGTCAATTCAAACAAGCGCCTAACGGTTTTTGTATTTTTCTTTGATCCTACTTTGTCCAAAAACAGAGGGAGAATAGAGTTGGAAAAGCCAATGCAAGTCGACACCAAGGTGGAAATCTCACCTTTGTGCCTAGATGATGGATGCAAAGTAAGAAGACTTACAGCGAATCCCAGCTCTCTCCATGTGGGATGCAAAGCAGAATTTATAAACCTAACTACATGCCGGTATGCAATGCGGAAATCGTCCTAAGATAGGCAACTGCTAGCGTGAAGAACCACAAGCTAACCACTAACCCCCAATCCTAATGTCCGGTCTAGGCTCACCCCTCCTTCTCTCGACACATCGAGTTTAGGAGAAGCGCTTGGCGGGATGAGCTCGCGACGCGCGGATCGAAAGCTAATGACTAACTGTTTAATTAGGCTAAGTCCAAATACGATCTATAGGAACATGCAAAGGTTATTAGTGTGTTTGGACCTAATCTAATCGATCAAGCAAGCCTAAAAGTCTAAGGGCTCAATCCACAAAAGAAATGAAAAATGAAAACAAAACCGGAAAATGACAATCGAAAAACGCGATAAAAATCACGGTGAGCCCCCGGGTGAACAAACACCCGGAAATTAGGCCCGAAGTGTCTGAGTGTCTGAGTCCTGTATTATTACAAATTAATAAATCTCTCTCTCTCTCACAAAATAAAAATGCAACTAATCTAAGCACTCTCTCACTCCTCCTGCTCTCTCCTGCCGGCTTGGCTAAAGAACAGCCGGCTCTGCTTCCCAAGGATGCTTCGGATCCCCTAGGTGATCCGCCTAGCTCCGCGGTCCCTCGCAAGAAGACAAGAAATGAGTGGTCAGAAAGCTCAATCAATATATATCAAAATGTAAGAGAGATAAAATGAAGCAATGGTAGACAATCAACACAATCAAACAAAATAATGAACTACTCGTTGTTGCTCCCCGGCAACGGCGCCATTTGATAAACACAGAATTCACGAGGGTCTAAATTGGTGTCTCACACAAGGCGGAGACAACCGTCGCTGTGGTGACTCTCAAATGAATCATGTATTTAATCAACAATTAACCCACACTATAGATCAAGCAACGACAAGCAATGTGAAGTTAAAATTTATTTTTAACTCTACAAACAAGTTGTATAGCAAGCAAGTATGTAGAGAGTTTGAACACAGGGAGCAAACAAGGCAGATCAATCAAGTGTGTGTGTGTGTGAGTGTGAAGTGTTGTCTACACTATGCAACCAAATATTTTTATGGGTTTTTTAATTTTTATTTTTATTTTTATTTTTTTATTTTTATTTTTATTTTTAATTTTCTGATTTTTATATTTTATATTTTTTTTTCTTTTTCAATACTGGAATATATAAACAAGGTAATACAAGAGATGCTACAATATTTATAAAGATATGAAAAAATAACCAAAAATTCAGAAATAAAATCTTTTTGGTGTTTTTATGATTTTCTACTGTTTTTTGGGATTTTTGGGTATTTTTCCAAATGTTTTTGGTATTTTTAAATACTGAAATAAAGCAAAACAGGGGATTAGCTACTGGTTAGGGGTAAAATGGGAATTTAAAATATCAAACAACCACAAAATTTTTCAAAACTAATTTTCAACTAAAGAGAATAAAATATGGAAGAAAAAAGAATTGAGTTTGCAATTTTTGGGGTTTTCTAGAATTTTTTATATTTTTTATAAGTTTTTGAGTATTTTGGTATTTTTAAGGTTTTTCTTTTGAATTTTTTAGTGGTTTTTGGATTGACACTAAAATAGGTTAAAATAGACAGTAGAGAATTTTTTGGAATTTTTTAAGGTATTTTAATATTTTTTTGGGTATTTTCTAAGCTAGACAGTAGATAAAAAGCATGTTTTTGATTTTTAATAAATATGAAAAAGCAATAAAATCAAAAACTAAAAATAGGGCGTTGAAGTACAAGCATACAGGAGCTTAACTTGAATTTTTGAGAAGTTTTCGAATTAAAAAAGATGCCCTAATTAATTAGATCAAGCAAGCAAAAATATCATAGCCTAGCAGGGGTACATATGCAAATACACAAAAGTCCAGGGGCATCCAAGCAATTTTCCACAAAATTTAGCTCTTAATATTCAAATTTATGGACCAAATACAAATCCTCAAACCCGCAGGGGTGTCGGCACAAAATACTCACCAGGGCGCGTGACTTGCACGCGCCTAGTAGGGACTAAAATGGAATTTCAACAAAGCCTGAGGGCTTACACGCAATTATCCCAAAAGTTTAACACTTAAACTAAAATTTCTGGTACTAAAATGAAATAACCAAAGGGCCTAGGGCCTCCTCGCAAAATGCCCACACCTCACGTGAACAGGTCACGTGAGGTGACGCGGTAGAGGACCTAAGTGTAAATACTTAGAGTCCGAGGGCCTAGATACAATTTTTACAAAATATTTAAACTACTATATAAAGTTCATGGATTAAAATAGAATTACAAAAATGGTAAGGGTCTGAACACAAAATACCCTCACAAGGCAGATCTGACGACAGGGGGTCTTCACTTGACACGTGGCGACTCCTCTGCTCGCGATGACGGTTCGGCCTGGACGTCTGAGATCAGATCTCAGATGAGATCCGACGGTGGCTGGCTCTGACGATCGGACGGTCCATGTTGAATCTGGGGCTCCTCCTTGATCGGACGACAACAAGGACAGGAGGAAGAACGCGGAAGAAGGCCGTCGACGGCGAACGCCCGCGACCTCCCTCGCCCTTCTTCGTCGGCGTTAAGGCCTCAAAATGGCCCCGATCTCTTCCTGCAGGTGATCTCCATGTCTAGGGAGCTTCAAAATAGCCGGAGAGGCACGGGTTCGCGCCTACGACGGCGGCGGAGCTCGAGAGCTCCAGGTATCTCTGATGGGTACAAAAAGGGCTCCCAAGTGTCGTTCTTATGCGCGTACCTGCAGAAAAAGATGATGGAGTCTAGGACAAAGTGCCTGGACTCCGTGGAGGGTGGAAAAGAGGCGCGAAGCGATGCAGTGATGCTCAGCTGGAGGTGCGCTCCGGCGAGATGAAATGATTGGACAAATGGATCGATGGAAGCGAGAATTTTTTGAGGGATTTTGATCCTAAGATGATAGCTAAGCTACTGTGAGAAAAATGAGGGGAAGAAATATACCTCAAGGGACTGGGGTGCCCGAGGTTGGGGATACCTCGACGGTGGTCGGCCGGAGGTGATTGGAACGCCCTAGGCTGCTGCTCCGCCTCCTTGGATAGCTGACCGTGGAGCTGTCACCTCCATGAGTCGTTTGGGATCGACAAGGGCGCGAGAGAGACCAAGAGTGGGGTTCAAAAATTGAATCAAAGTCAAGGGGTCCATTTTATGTGGTTGACGGACGTGGCTTAAAGATTGATGCGCACAAGGCGCAGCAGTTATCCACAACCCAAAAATTACATGGGGCGAGTATCCTCGATCCTAGTGGATGAAAAGTCAAGAAGAGCTTATCACGAAAAGATGCATGATTCGAGCTCCAAAAATCGGGTGAATCGAGGAAAAATAGCACGGTTGACAGACCTATAGGGGGCGGGTCAGAGAGTTGACCCGCCAGTCAACTCTCGAACCCTCTTGGTTGGTCCACGTGGACCAACCAGGAAAAACCATGAGAAATGGTTTATAAAATCATTTAAAAATAGAAAAAGGCCGACGTAAATTATGATTATAAAATAACAAATATTAGTTATTTTATGTAGAATTTTATTATGATTTTTAATTCTTTTTATGAAGTATATTTTTACAAGTTGTCTTTTTAGCCCTATATAGGTATAATACCTATATATTTTATTCTTTTATTTTTATTTTGTGTATTTTAATTTTATTATTTTTATTTAGTATTTTACAAAATCATAAAATACTTTTATACACACAAATATATTTTTGTTTTATTTTTCTGATATATTTTGTATATTTAATAAAATGTAAGTAGGTATTGTATAGGTATATTTACAGGTATAATACCTATGTATTGTATATACAAATATTTTATTTTGAGTTTTCTTTGAGTTTTTGTTCTGATTTTAATCTACAAATATATTATAAGTAATATTTACAAAATTATAAAAATACAAAAATACAAAAATAATGAATAAATAATAAATTGAATATTTTAATCTGTACAAGTATACAATGTGGGTCCAAAAATTCAGCTTTCAAACCGTAGCTCCGCCAAATGCGAAAGCACTGCCATTAAATAGATTATTTTATTCTATATACAATTAAAGGTGAATTTGATGCATTTGGAGTTTTCATTTGTGAGATACGGGTCTGGGAAGTTGGGTTTCTAGATTTTTATTCAGACCATAACTTTTAATCTGTGTATTATTTTTTAGTGAAATCAATTTTGTATTTTTCTTTATTTAATTGTCTACAACTTTCATGTACAAAGTTTCTTTATTTGATGTACAAAAAGTGGATCCAAAAATAGGTCCCAAAATGAATAAAGAATGAATGAAATAGTATAGGTATTTGACCCTTATCTCCCCCTACTTTCTTCCTGGTCGACCTATTCATCAAGATGCCTAGGTCTCGGGATTTTGGGTCATAAAATATTTACAATATTTTATTCTTTTTCTTTTCTTTTATTTATTCTATAATTTTGGTTTTAATTACAGTATTTTATACCCTATTTACAGGTACATGCATGAATGCTAAAATGTTCTATTTAATGCTATTAACAGGCATTTGCTAGGGTTTTTGGTGCCAAAATGATAGAATAAAGATGATGAAATGTGGATTCATCAATAAGTTACAAATAATTCTTATAATATTTTCAACTTATATTTCAGGATCGTTGTTTGACACTGTCTGTAGAAAAACAGGGGTGGAACTCCTAATAGAGACCAACCATCATTTGATAAAGATACTTGGAGACATGTATAGAAAAAATAATAATTTATTCTATTCAAATTCTAAATATATCTACATATCACACAATGATAATTTAAATAGGTGTTGGAGGAGAGGAATGCTATAGTAAATCTGAAGCAGGCACTTGGTGGTCTTCTACCATATTATGTGGAGGAGCATCGCCAATCATACTCTGCTTATGATCAATCACCGTATACACATTCACACTCATAGTCATCACGACCATCACCGCATATGGAATCACAGATGGCGAGGATGGTGGAGTAGTTAGTGAAGCTCCGAGAAGATTTCATGGCGTACATGTAAGTATTCTCCTTAAAATGAGTAATGATTTCATAGTTCTGTATCTTCACATACATATCTTATACTCATTTTTCTTAATATGTAGGTCACATGGGTGTGCATCTCAGTGTGAGGAGATTGAATTAGATGACGAGGAGAAGAATGACCCGGAAGAAGAGGCACACATATATGCAAGGTTTAAGGAGAAGGGGAAGGAGAAAGAGAAATCAAAACAGATTTTGTTTTCAAAAATATTCAAATCGAAGAAGAAATGTTTTTTTTTATAGTTGTTGAATTTCACGCAAATCTTTCAATTTTTAAAAACTTTGATATTTGATCCATCTGTACTTGTAGATTATTTCAACTATAGAACATTTAGAACATATATTAGTTATGCATTTGTATATATTGCATATTTATATGAACTTATATGTTTAGTTTGTATGTAAGTTCATAGATATTATGTGATTTTGATAGGTACAAGTTAATTGTACATGTATAAGAGGATGTTGCCTACTGGACATTTTACAGGTACATTTCTCAACTCTAATAGGCACCTACAGTGGTTTCTTGGTAGGTTTTACAGGTTTGACGAGGTGTCTAAACTCTGCTGAATCTGTGTATATATTTTCTACTCTCCAGGTTGGGCGAGCACAGGTGCACACCCGGATGACGGGCGAGCACGTGGCGTACATAGGTGCTCGCTTGCCTGCCATTGCAACAAGGCTATCCGTGAGCACACGTCAGGCGAGCACATGTGCTCGTCCAACATTTGAGCGTGCATAAGACGTGCTCATAACGTGCACATGACGAGCCCCCATGTGCACACCAATTGCGCCTTCTTTGTAGTGATTTAATCATAAGTAATTAGTCATGGTGACAATGATTAAGGGAAACAAGTTTCCTTAATTTTGTCTCGACAAGTGGGACCCATCACAATATTTAAGATACGATTCAAGGGAGTTGATTTTAGATCCTTATACTATATAACCCCTTGGCTTGGCACTATTTGAGCCTATGGCCAGTCAAGTCACTCCAAAATTTAGGGTTGGACAACATTTGAGTCCATGACATGTCACATTATACCTATGGTTTGACATCATTTGAGCATGTGTAAGGCTACTATAAACCTATGGTTTGGCATAATTTGTGCCCACGGCAGGTCACTCTAAAACTAATGGCTCGACACCATTAAAGCATGCAGTAGTTTTTGCGTTGAAACCCATGCCATGCCACCATCGAATAAATATGTAGAGTAATGGATGTCTAATTTCGCAATTATGAACATGGTAAACGATTCAAATGTCCACCAATTTGCGAGAATAGACATCGTGTTATTTGCAAATATGATCATGATATTGCCTCCTAGGAGAGATTTCACGGTGACTGGATAGCATGTATCACATGATATGGGAATGTACCCTTGGGCCTCATGTTAGAGAATTAGATGGTTGTTACTCAACGATTCGTTTTGTTGATGTTGATGTTAGATTTCAGAGTTTTCTCGACAGAACTTAATTGCATAATGGTTTGGTTAGAAGTATAAGGTTTGCTCTTATACATGTAGTTATTACTTATAAGGTTACGTAGTAACCATACCAAATGATATTTCTACGTGTTAGCGTAATGAGGGAAATTTCATGACGTGGTTAATGGAGGAGGAGAACGAGGAATCAATTTTCCTATATAGATAGATGAAACTGTCCTTGAAAACGTTTACCCGAGTATGTTATATTAATGGATATGATTGAGAGCCAAACTTATGCTTGGTACCACTAAGTATTTTTACCAATGGATAGTAGAGTTGGACAGTTTTATGATGTTTATATATGATAACACCGATCAAGTAATCAAGACACCTTTCAAACGTGTGACCCAGTGTGAGTTAATATACGCACTGTAGACTGTAGAGCCTTGTTTTCCAACGAGTGTGTGCACATGCGAGAGTTTGTACACTTCTTACTACCTTACACTGATGGTTTTGTTGGTATAGGTTCTGTGTAGTTGCATATAATGTTACCTTCATGTGAACACAATACGTGTAATTAAGCATTCCCAAAAGTAGTGGCTCTCGGAAACTATTATCTTGAGTTAAGTACTGCATAAGAAGACATGCTTTTATTATAACGAAACTTGCGTATTTAGCTTGAACTAGGTCAAAAACAAACAACTTGAGGAACCAATAAGATGGTATTGAGCATACGAAGTTGAGCTTAAACAAATAAGCAACAAAGCTGCAAGAAATTGGAAGACATGAAACTCAAGCTCGAGAAGAAGTTGAAGAGTTTTCATTATTTGAGTCATGTAGTCATAACTTTGGTAATGTTGTAAAGAACCTCAAAGCATATCTTGCATCACACACATCTGATGAATCACGTATTCATCATGCTAAGAATCACTAATTAAACCACTGGCTTAATCAATCTAATAAAAGTCACTAATAATTCATTCATTTTATCTTGTATTATATTATGTATACTTAACCTATAATTAACTATATCTAATTACTATTATTTGCTTTGTAATTATTTTCTCATAAAAACCCTAAAATTTAGGTGGATTAATTGTCTATAAGTTCCTAACCTTTAAAAAGACTAAAAAATACAAAAACAACTCAAAGCCCAAAATCAGTGTTTTTAACCCCTCAAAAATACCCCCAAAATTGCTTTTTGTACAAATGACTTCTTCTGGCTTTTTGCCCAACATGAAACTTGTAGATCTCATCGAATATACAACTTTCATGTTTTCACTTTTTCCTAATTTCGTCTCAACTATTTCTTTTATATTTTTCTTCATTTTTACATTTTTGAATTTCTGATTGAGCCACGCGGCATCCTCTAGGCCGCCCACGTGGCCCGCCTCTTCTCCGCCACCCGACGCCCTTCCAGGTCGTTGGATCTCCCCCAGATGCCTCCATCGTGGCCGCCCATCTCTGCTTCACCCACAACCGTCTGATATGAGCTCTGATCAGATGTGAGCCTCCCCCCAGCGCCTTATCCACATCCGTTCGATCCCACCTCCCATCCTACAGCTATCTTCACGCCACATCATCCCCGCACCCACGCCGTAGGATGAGACTCCAGATCTCATCCAAGCCATCCATCAGCGCCTCAATCCCCGTGGTTCGATCAAATTCTTGATCTAATCCCGCCCTCCCATCTGCGCCATCATCCTAGTCGCCAGATCGCTAGATCCAACGGCTGGGAGGTCATCCCCTACCTCCGAATCCCCCTTCCCAACCGTTTCACCTCGCATCCGCGCCACCCCCTTCCTATTCTGGAAGGCATCTCCGACCACCTCTCCCTCTCGTAACGCCTCCCTCACGTAGCCCTATCCTCCGCCTTCCTCGTGCAACCTCTGCATCCCTCCTCCATTACTCCTCCACCATTAAATCCTCGTTAAAAACCCCCGACGACCTCCGGTAACGTCAAAACCTCCACCTAGAAATACCTTCACTCCGCCTCCTTCTCCGATCATCCACCACTCCAGGGGGGCTTGTGCATCCACCGGAGGACGAAGCAAGCATGGCGGGCACCATGGATCTCACCGGGGCTGGGGTCGACATCACATACTCCGAAAATCATTTTTACTTAACCAATCGATCAACACTTATCAATCAACATGTTTGCATTGATGGATCAACTCTGGTCGATAAACACTTTTGCCCTGATGGATCGACATTGACCAGTTAACCTTTTCGATGGATCGATCAACTTCCATTTCTGGTATATGAAATAGATTAACCAATTCTTTCGAATATCGATCAATTTTTGAATTCCTTTCTATCAACATTTATAATCGATAAATCAACTACTTTTCATGAATATTTTGAAGATGATTTTATTGATGGTTCGAACCCCAACAAGTTGTATTGAGCTTTAATGTCTTTGAGTACTCTAAGTCCTATAAATATGACATTATACTACTCTTTTTATAAACACAACTCATGTACTGTCTATTTTTCATTCAATTCTATGTGAATACATTCTTAAAACTACATTCCGCTTTACGTTGCATACCCAAAGATCTATGGATTCAACGCCTCATCTTATAAGCATACTCCTAGCTTTATAAAATCAATTCATATATCTCGTTCTTTATTGCATATTTATTTTGCTATTGAGGTTATATGATTTGGTATTCTCATATCATATCACCGAAGGAGTTAACTACATAATCAACTTATTGTAATACATTTGAGTTTCCCACGCAAGCAATCCACGTCAGTGGAAAATCTAGGTTGAATCAGGTTAAAAGCTCGAGTATGGAGACCCATGTCATGGTCTCTACACCGGAGGGTTTCCACATTAAATATTTTTTCCCTTGTGTGTTGCTTGATTCATTTTTTTCCTTGTGATTGATTAGTGTGTGCTTGAGATATGTGATTGTAGCAGTTAACTTCAAATACACTATCCAATTTGCACAGTTTCCAACACAACCGAGAGTTCGGAGTCCACACAAACACACACTTTCACCAGTTAGGGTGTGAGACTTTTGTGCAGTTACTTTTACTTCTAAATTTGCTTTTATTGAGATATACTATAGAGAGTTGTACTTTTGAGAGCATTTCATGATAGATTTGATACGTGTGCACGAGGAATATAATTATGATCGTGGGAGGTACGTTATTAATACGACTAATGAGAATGAATGCAAATTTTAAGTTACTCATTCTGTGATCATTACTCCTATTATGTATATTTTGAATGTTAATCTAATTTGCATGTTATGGGTCTACCGAGATTGGATATCTTGGAAGTGTCGGACGTTATTGCCTATTGTGTCCCTGAAAAGGTAGGATGTCGCATAGTGACCCTTGCATGCATATATTTGGCTTGTTATGCGTGTAATTATACGTTGGTAACTTCTCGAATCAAATATGGATGACCTTTGGTCACAATAGTCCCAAGTATTGTTGTCATGTCTGTAACCACAAGCATGTCGAATGACAATGTGTCCACGTAGAGTAGCATCCAAGGAGATAAGCATGGAAAAGCTAGTTCTTAGTGAGGCTAAGGAGCCCGAGCAGTGAGCAATCGATTGATGTGAGGTGTAAGGATGCCACTAATAGATTTCACGCATTATGCAATATTTGTAAACTTTCGAGCTTGTTCTTTTTTTGCATTGTTCTTAGATAATGAGACGTTAATCGACATTGATCAACATATGTTATAGCTTGTCACTATTGAATAACCCAACATGAAAAATAAACGCTAGACATCTTTGATGAGAACTTCAAAAGTGCTAGTACCCATGTTGTTGAGATCTTAATAAACATTCAAACATCAACTTCGGATAACGAAGGGTGGCATTTTGAATATAGGAGGCGCTCTTTTTGTTGTTGGGCAACCAGATAGTCAACCTCGACATTTGAACATTGGCAAACACTATCAATGCCAACACTTGAACGTTGTGAAACCATCAAGGATGATTGTATGCTGACCTTGTTCATGTACATATAATATAATATAAAACAATACAGTATAATATATCGAGATATTTATTCTTCTCGCCAGTTTCTTATTGCACATTCGTGCAAATTTAATAAAATTGAGTATATGCAAACGCTCAATAATCACAAATGAACTTCCTTGTTGTAAAACAAGTAAAAAAACGAGCATGCCTAGTTTATGAAGTTTACGTGTATGTAAGAAAAGATTGTTTAACAAAGAGAGAAAAATCAAGAGCGATAAAATGTATGCTTTTATTATTTGTATTAAACACTAAGCATGCACATTATGACAAACAATGGGTCTGCCGCCATCTTCTAACAATGTAAACAAACATACTTTGCCCTTGATCTCTTCTCCCTGACATTGATAAAACAACCTGTGGTTTTGTCTTAGATTCACTACCACTAGCTCGCTCATCGAGTTTCTTTAGATCTTAGCATTACAAGAGAAAGATAATTTGACGCCCTCGGATGCGAGCTCATCGATCGATGAGTGTCATCTTGTCCGTCGTCTGAGCCACTACCCACATTATTAGCTCAGGGTGAAAACCACACCCGACCCTCTATCAACTCAACCTCTGTGACAACCAACCCGACATTCTTTGATGGGCCTGAGCTTACTCTCGACCATCGTTGCCACCTTTAAACACAACTTGATCATCGTCTTTGAACATAGCTCCCTTTATCGGACAAGCCCCTATAAAGTCCCTCGTGTCAGTCATGCGCACCCCTCAACCACATTCACCTTTTGTATATGTCCTCATTCTTCCCATGCATCAATACCTCCCAACATTTCAACCATGCAAATCAACCTCCGCCGTCAAAACTATTATTTGGGATGGCTTTTGGGAGGGGATGGAGTTGCAAGGGAGAAGGACGTCGAGGAGAAGGAGGTCGACATATGAGGAGGAGAAGCGGGGGTGGGGGGGAGGAGGGGGGATGCGGAGTAGATTGATAAGTGACTTTCATAACTGCTTATTTAATATTGTATGATGCAATAATGATGTCTAAAGTTTCTATCTATTGTCGCCATTTATTTCATTTTGCTAGACATATAAATGAATCATGATGCTATACCTAAATACCATTTTGTTAGACATATAAATGAATTACAATACTATAGTTAAATAATTATTAATGTTGAAGCTAGAGAGCAATAAGGATATATGTATTGCTTTGATTAGGCATTTCTGTTACAATAATAGTAAAAAAAAACTAATCATAAGACGATCGGGATGAAATATAACCGTTTTAAGTGCATTAACAACAATGCAGGAAATGGTTAACGAGAAAAGATGATTTACAATAATTTAATAGCCGGGATACTTGTGCGGAGGACACACCCTCTCTCTATCACCACAACTACCTTAACGGTGACTAATCTTCACCTCCAAAAAAAATTTAATTTAATATTTCTTAATTACATTAATTGCCTTCTTATGATCCTCTCCTCCATCAACATATGCTCGGTAATTTCACCCTATCCCACGACAATATGGTTGCAATTGAGTGTTGTAGCGGTGTAAAGGTTGCTACAACTAGTGGTTGACGAATTTTGATTAGAGAAGACATCGAAGTATAACTATATGCCTAACAAGTTTAATGCATGCTTGTAAGACGACCATAACATCCCTCATCGCTAGATGCAACACCTCGACATAATCCTATGTATAATACTAACGAAGTGTGACAATGTATTACAAGTTATTGATAATTTAGACTTGAAATTTTTGGGTGGTTGTCAAAGGATTCGATTGCGTCCAAGCCTAACAATAAGTCATGGTCAGTATTTCCGAATAAGGGTTTAAATATTGCCCGAAACATTACAACGAATTACACGTGCTTGTCTTAGCATGGATGAAATTGATTATTATTATAGTACCGCACATAAGGTTTTACATGTATACGCATCAACAAAAAATATAGTAATATCGTCCATGTAGTAAATCACATAAAATATGTTATGTATTAACAAATACATAAACCGTGCATTTAAGTATTACATCAACTTAATGGATTGTTGGTAGTGTCGTGTGCCAACCACCTAAAAGATCAGTATTCAAATCCCTCCCTTGTGGGGGCTGCGTTAAGTAGTCGACTGCCTGCGTAAAAATAGTCGAATCTTTCAACATGGATTTGGGTAGGAATTCATGTAGCCGACCATACTTATAGTGGGAGAATGCTTCATCATTAACAAATACATAAACGTGTAAATAGGTCATGCCTCGACATGGAAGCTCTACAACTGTATTTGATTAAACGAAAAATAAATATTCTTTGGAAAAATGATATTCCCTTGTCAATAAACCATCGCAATCATATTCTACATGTTGATATATTCATTTTAAGAATGATACAAAAATTTCAGCAGTAGTTAAAAAAATAGATGGCATAGATCCATATATGATATAAATCCAAATCGATAAATCTATAACAAAAAGAACTCTTAATAAAATACGACAACGACACGACTAAGGGCTCGTTCGGTAGGAGAATAAGCATGAATAAGGATGGGGAATAAGGGGAATAAGGGTCTATTCTAAAGGTAGGTAAGATGGGATAAAGATATGAATAAGAGTGAAATAAGATGAAATAATGGGGAATAGTCGTACCACGGGGAAGCGTGTTGGGGGCTTATTCCCCTTATTCCATTCCTCCTTTGGAAGTTCAATTTTCAACCTTCGAAACTTGGGGGATGCATGCAAATAGCAATGCAATATGCACAGATGTATAATGTAATCGCAGATTCGGGAGCGAGTCATGAAACTCTTGTCCGATGCCAATGCAGTGAATAACGTAATATATAATATAAATATAAAAGGAGATCTGATGGATAAGGTTCTTGCCATTGCCATGAGTCCATGACTGGTGACGTCAGTATATAAGGAATGAAGAGAAAAGGAAGTATAAGAGACTCATACTCTTGTCTTGCTCTCTTGTCTAATCTCACGCGAAGAAAGGAGAAGCAAATCACCATAATTGCATTTTGTAATGTCGAACCAATAGATACATTTTCTTGTTTGGACCGGTTCGATTCAACCAGTCCCAACCGGTTCAATACTGGTTTCTTTTATCTCTTTTTTAATAGCTAAAACTGGATGGACCGATCGAAAATTCACCGGTCCATGGTTGGACTGGTTCGATCGATTTATTCGATCTGATTTTCGAAATCAAGGCCACAATTACAATTACTATTCGATTCTCCATTATATAAAGATACACGATAATTATGCAATGACCAATGTTAACAGGAGCAACTTGTAATAATTTAAAATGTAAATCAAATATTCAAATATTGCTTGAAAAAAAATCACCAGGATTGTTGCTTTGAAGTTTGAAGAATTCAAATCCGTGACTTGCCAAAAGCAGTGTCAAAAAATACACCACTAGATCGACAATCTTGTTATTAGAAAAGCAAATAAATTACGGTTATACCAATTTTATATGCATATGCTATAGTTGCTACAACAATAACAACCTAATGGGCTATTATATATAAATATTATATCAAATACAGTGAAAGAACACACGAAATTATGTTACACATCGTTAAAAATAATTCCACAATAATATTTATATATGAAAATAGATACACATACATGGATACAGATACTTGTATATATCAAAGTGATATCCATTGTCTTCGTATTCAATTTGAAAAAGAATATATCAAATACATATAAAACAAATACAACAGGGGATCAAATATTGACTTACCCAAATTATTTTGCACTGGGAGCCTACACTGAAGGGTGTAGGTTTATTTTGGCTTTTATTGAAGTAAACCTTAGAAGGATTTGCATAATATATTGAATGGAATATAGTTCCAGGTTTCATACAACCAATTTTGAGACCATTAAATTTTGACAGTCTCGATGAAAACTATAGAAGTTTCGAATTAAATTGAATTTAAAATGATACTATACAATGATCTAATTCCATCAAGATTTTGTTTAAAAAATTTACGAAAAAAGAGCTTAGGTAATTAAATAAACCTTTTTTCTATTTTACAACCCTACTTCCATTTTTTCCTTCCCCAAAGACTACCCTTTTCTCTTTTTTTTGCTTCCCCAACGAGAGCCCTACCACCCCCACTACCTCTTCTCCCCTAAAATCCCCAACGCCCCACTCCAACATCGCCACAATCAACGGCAGCCTCACCGTCACCGACAACCCGAGCTCCCACCCGTCATTCGCCAACGCCAATCAAGACTGCCGCTGCCCGATCCCCAGTATAGAACCCTCTTCCGCCAACCAAATTGCCACGGCAATCAAGCCGCTCTCCTCGCCGGGTGCCATTTCCACCTTTCTCCGCAGTCCTCCTCTTGGGTCCTGTATGCGGTATTCTGTTTTATTTTTACCGTTATTGTTATTTATTGCACGTCTGCTACATTTTGGGTCTAAGTCTGCTTTCCTTCACGAACGAAATATGATTTCATTGTTGTCATATTCTCAATCGATTATTTATTTTCCCTAGAAGTTGGAAACTTGTTACTGTCCAATCATTTCCCTTACTCCATATGTTCTGCCTTGATTTGATTGTCGTGATAATTTACTTAATGTTATTTGATCATCAATTATTTTTAAGTCATAGTGTGTTTCTTTGTTTTCCCATGAAGTTGCAGCACTTGATTCCAATCAAGATCTCATTGGTAAGTCTTCTTGGACATTCAAAAAGGTCTCCATCCACACAATCATTTATTTATTTGATCAATTACACCAGTGCATAATATTGGCATACCCGTATATTTATTTTCGAGGATTGCATTAGACAGTCTTCACTCGGTCAATAACACCTTGTAAACTGTCTCAAAATTCTTGATGCACACTCTACCTTTCTTCATGGGCTTTGCATATGTCTTCCCACTTTACATGTTCAAATGCCCCGCCATTTCCTCTGCTCTCTTCCACATTAATTATCTTCCGACACTATCGAGATGATTCTCCACCTTCGTCTACAATGGACATTTAGCATCATGCACTGTGCTCAATAGAATAAGGCGCCCTCCTTAAGATGATAGACTTCTTCGAACCTCCAAGCCTTGCCTCTAATCTTTCATCCTTGACCTAGAGTCAATCGACTTACAAGACAATATCACCAACGGGTGGGCTTAGGTAAGTTATAGGCCGTTGAACCTGCCCTGTGTTCAAGGCCCTCTAGCATGACTTGGCCTTCTGATTCTTTAAGCCAAATGCCATGTAAACCAGGGCTCGAGATATCGCGATATATATTGGTATCGACATGGGATCGATATATTGGTCGATATTTCGATATATGCCTCCGAAAAGGAATTTCCTTCACAAATGGTCATTGATATGAGCGATATTTTGGTGATATATTGCTGATATATTGCCGAAATTTCATGACATGATACCGATACAAAGTCCAATATTGATATTTAAACCCTTGATATAAACTAACTTCTACATATCGATTTTCATCCATGAAGCCTCCCGAACATTTCTATCAAGACATTGACCAGTTGAGCATGTACCTTATATCTTCACACGAAGCGCAACATGCCATCCATGTATTGGGGCAATGCGATTTAGTAGGTCCCAAGTGGTCCCACTTCGAACATGTAGAACAAACCCCTACTGTAGTGTTTTAACATTGTCGAAGACAACATGCCACTGCCACCATGGACAACATGGGGGTCAACAAGCATTTCTATCTGATGCCTTTCTTGATCGTATCGACCCTCCTTTCAACCATTTGTTCACTAGGAATGAGAAAACACTACTTTGACACACAACTTCATCCAATTTATTTATGTAACCGAGAAGCCTCTCTTTTGAAAGCACACTAATGGGGAAGGGGGTTAATTGCGACTTGCAAAAAATATAAACATATTTTAGAAACTTGTGCTAGAAAATCGCAAATTATAAAAGTACATAAACATGCATAAATACATGCACCATAGTGCAATGATTTATAAAGGTTCACCTTATGTGAGGATACATCCTGTTCGTAACCTTAGTATGCTTAGATCTTAAAAACACTCCATAAATAGGACTACTGCTTTGGCGTAGTTTAAACCTTAATATACACACTTTGAGATTGACGCTTACATGTTTATAAGGGGGATGTCGAGTGAGAGAGGCAATTCAGAAGGTAACACAAAGGAGGAAATGGTGCGTTCAATGGAAAGACATAGAATGTATCATGGGAGGCGTTGTCATCGAGTGGGTAATGCTTGCTCCTACACCACTTCCAACCCCGGGAGGATCCATATGCAGAGATATGGGTGGTTATGCTTCTGGTGCGTGAAGGATGGCCACATTGCCAAAGATCGTGGAGATGATTTTAAGTGCTTCAGGTGCGAAGGGAAGGGCCATCAACGTCGGGAGTGCATGACTATAAGGGTGTGGCGAATGAAGGTGCGTGAGGAAGTGATTTCGGATGGCCATCGCACAAGGGCCCTAGACGTGGAGCGCATTGACCTCCACTGTGGCATTTTGGTTGCTGAGATATGATTGAAGTTTGTGAAAGAAGGTATCAGCTTCCCAAGCCTAGGTCTGCGGGTAATGTAGACAATCTTGGTGGGTGGCAGTTGTTGGCAGGATTTTTTCTTCAAAAGTTGAGTTTCGCAATATTTTTAATTAATAAATAAGATAGAATTACAAACTTGTTAGGCAACAAAGGTTTAATTAGAAGTTTTTTTTGAAAGGAAAAAGGCCGACACCGTATATGTGTGTGCCCAAAAACTTCACCATTTATCACCAGCAAAGATTACACGCCTAAAATTGGCCGGAAAAGATTACATCGCATTTACATGTTCCACCCCTCAACAAGAGTTTTAGCATGTATCACCAGATTCTCGCCATATACGTGCTCGTGCTGGAATACTGCACCATCTATGGCAATCCAAATTGCCCAGATCATCGCTATCATCTCTGATATTCTCCTTTATGTGCTCGTCCAACCATCACTTATGCGCTCCCAAAAGTTCACAAGGGCCACAACCCCATCAAAGTACCTCGCAGGTTCCCCCAACAATCTCCAGGCCTCAACCGAGCACCTACATTTGAAGAACAGATGGTCCATATCCTCGATCACATCTTGAAATCTTCGACAGATGTGATCCGCAGTCGTTACAAACTGCGCAAAACGTTCTCTCTTCAAGAGCCTACCCCTCCTAAAGAGCCACATGAATACCTTTACACGAGTAGGGATTTTCCATTTCCAGATCCTACTGCAGTCAGACTCACAACCCCACGGAACAAAAGCCGCAACTCCCTTTAGCGCTTTGTATGCCTTCCCTATGGAGAATGTACCATTGTGCCAACACTAGCAATCCATTCCATCCGTGGGTCTGGAAACAGTTTCCAGGCCCAGAAACATCACCATCAGGTCCACCACATGTTGATATGACAAATCTGATATGAACTCGGGAAGGAAGGTGTGGCCATCCCACACATCTGCCACCGAAGCATCCTTGTTCACAACCATCGCCATCAACCTCGGAAAGCAGGTACCAAGTATACCTCCTTCGCTCCAATCATCCTTCCAGATTTTGAACCCCTAACGTCCCCCAACACCGGTCTCCTGAAGGTACGAACCTCTTGCACCACCCCGCAAACACCACTTCAGAAGCAAGACGGTTTCCTCCAAGTCTCCCGAGTTTTTGGGAATGAGCAACTGGTGCCATAATTTTTTTGGATCGTCTTGCACGCTAGACTAATACAATCACTCCAAATATGAGAAACCCACTTCCCAAGCAGTGCCTTATTCATTTGTTCCAAGTTGTGCACCCCAAGAACACTATTGTCCACGGAGCGAGTGATGGTCTTCCAATCGACGAGGGAGAAGCCATTCTTCTCAACAGAGGAGGATAACAAAATCTCCTCGAGAGACCTTCAAGCCTCCTTTGCACCTCCACCGGTATCAACCTGGACGAGAGAAAGAAAATCGGAGTTGTCAATAGGACCGTTTTTTGAAGCACTAATCTGCCCCCTTTCGACAGACACGTATTTTCAGCCTGCTAGTTTCTGCTCCAGATTCTATAACAGGTAGCCAATCCGTGGCCCTCATCTTACCTGCCATGAGAGAAATGCCCAGATAGCCCATCGACAACTGGCCACACGGAGATCGCAACCTACTCTCACATCTCCCCACCTCCTCGTCATTCAGCCTGAAAGAAATAAATTCTGATTTGGCTGTTGATACCAAGCCTAGATACCCTCCCGAAGATATCAAGGACCGTCGAAATTCCCCGACAGCTAGCATCCCCTCCTTCATTGAACATAATCATATCATCAGCATATTCGAGCACGGAATTGGAATCTCATCATGAATGTATCCAGTACATAGACCATGCAAGACCGCCCGATCCACTATGATGGACATCACATTAGAATTCAGAACGAAGAGGAGCGGTGCTAGAGGACAACCCTGACGGGCCCCTCTCTGAGGCTGGAAAAAACCACCCCTTGGTTGCCCATTCACCAGCACTGTGCTCGAAGAAGTAGTCACACACCTCTTCATCCAGGAAATCCACCTATCATGAAACCCGTGCATGTGCAAGGAGGCCCATATGAACCACCAATCCACACAGTCACATGATTTGAAAAAATCCACCTTCCATATGACCCCTCTGTCCCACGCCTACGCAGTCATCCACTACCTCTGTCGCCACGATCACACTGTCCAAAAGCTGTCCAAAAATCCACCTTCCATATGACCCTTTCGTCCCACACCCACATCACATTAATTAGAAGTTTTTAGTATTATTGGATCATTATAATGGTCGCACATACCACATGTTGATATATATTTATATCAAAAAGTAAGGCACATAATGTATGCGCTGCAAATTTGTTCATAAAGGCTACACAAAAAAAACAAGGAAGATGAGAATGAGTTTGAAGTGAAGGACAACAACCCCTTCTTAGCTGCCGAGGTTAAACAAATGAGCACACATTGGCCAAAGGCTTCAAGAAAGAGATAAGATCCACGATATATGGGTCAACGATGATTGGGCAGCGAGATAGCGGAGCTCGGTTAGAGCACTAGATGATAAAGAGAAGTTGGCAGTTCTTTGCAGTGGATGGACAAAGGAGGAGATGACTGACTTCAAGAAGAGGCTAGCGAGAAGGGATCCAAATCATGTGTACTTGATGCATAGAAGTTTGTATATCAAAGCATATTATGAAGCAAAGAAGAAAAGAGGTGGTATAAGAACTCACTCAACCACTTATCAGCACAAAATCTACTTCATTTTTATGGAGTAAGTTTCCATGATTTATACTTTTCATATTTCAAGGCCATGCTGGCTATACCTTTACATATAGTTTTCACTTCCATAGCTTTCCCTTTTGAAGTCCATGTTGGCCACACTTGGTGTGCAGCTACAAGCCCCGCACTACGAACTTCATGTAGAATCTTATGGATGAAATGAAAGCGGTTATCCAAGCTGCACAATATCGTGCTTATTAGTACAACCAACTTGGTGCAATGGATCAAAAATTTACATGCTAGTATCTGGAGTTCCAATAGTTCTATAGATAGAATCAATGAATTTAAGAGCATTGAGACATGGAAACTTGATTAGGCAATGCTAATGTTACCATTGGCTTCGAAAGTCCATGTCAAGGTTGCATAAAAAAGTTTGTAAAATAGAGGATAAAAGCTAGGAATTCATGCATGGCATGAAGTTTGACTTGAAAAGAGATATATCCTAGGGATATTTACACCCATAACCTTAAGTAGTTCTGTAATTACCCCAGGAACCCTCGATAATCACGCATTACACATATGACCTCGAGTCATTCTTAACTCTTGCATAGCATAACCCTGAAGAGTTTCTTAATTACATACATAACCCTAAGGAGTATATTCCATCCATTTCTCCGTTAGTTATAACGAAATCCGTTATGTAATCTACCTTTAAGTTCATCTTATTTACAAAGGATACCACTCCTCCTTCCCTTCCCTCTTCCTTCGACATCTCTTCCTCCTCCTCTACCATCCTTCGATTATGTAAGGTCCGGGAGTGCTTTGAGAGGGATTCGACGGTGGACGGGTTTCCAAGGGGGAGAGGGCTTCGAGCTTCAAACGATGGGCAGATCGTGCTCTTGTAGGCGACCGGGTCCGGGGGTGCTGGTCGTGGGGCGAGGGTGCGAGGGGTTCTTGTGTGTGTGGGGGGTCTCCTACAGGTCGGGCGGGGGGCGGGGGCTTGTGCAGGTCGGGTGCGGGGGGGTCGAGCAGGGGGCGGGGGCTCGTGCAGGTCGGGTGTGGGGGGGTCGGGCGCAGGTCGAGCGGGGGGTGGGGGCTCGTGCAGGTCGGGTGTGAGGGGGTGTCTCTTGCAGGTCGGGCGGGCGAGGGGGGGGGGCGCTCCTGCACGTCGGCCGGGGAGGGGGTGGGGTAGGTTGGGCGGGGGCTCTTGCAGTCGGATGCGCGGGGCTCGATGCGGGGGCGGGGGTGTGCATGTCGGGCGGGGGTACAGGTCAGGTGCGGGGGGCTCTTACGGGGACGGGGTGCCGGGTGGCCTCTTGTAGCAGATGCAAAAGGAGAACTACATGGAGGCTGAGGCAGCGTACCGAAGGTGCTGCTGATCTGGCCCGGCAACAATAAGATGCACAACCTGGGCATTTGCTTGATGAAGCAAGGACAAGTTGCAGAGGGAGATCGAAGAAGGTGAGTATGACAATGACTGCCCACGAGGTGTGGATTCGCACCCCAAGGCATTCAACAGTGCCCAGGAGATGCTCCGTGATATCGAATCAAATATTCACACCTCTGGCATCAACGACAATAAAATCACTCCCATAGACTGGGACTTGATCCGAAATTGTGGGCACTTTGGCAGCCACAGCCTGCATAGACGTCTTGAGCAAGATCATATTTTTTTGCAGATGAGAATGTAGATATGAACATGATAAGCAGGACGAGTGGGCATACAGAGCAGATGTCAATCTTGGGCAATTCCATGCACCGCCGTTTTACCCGAGATTGAACATCACCAACCAAGTCCTGGTATCCCGACAATTTGAAGAGATCTCCTTGTGTGGATGAGAGGATGGTCATCCCAAAGCAATCGCAGCAGCAACCAGAGCAGAAGAACATGCGAAGGTCCTTGCGGGGGCAGGGTGCCAGGGGGCCTCTTGCAGGCAGTCGAGGGCGGGGGAGGGGGTGCCGGGGGGGCCTCTTGCAGGCAGATGGTCGGCGTCGGGGGGGGGGGAGGGGCTGGAGGAGGAAGAAGGAGAGGGGGATGTGGTCGACGGGGGTGGGGCGGGTGGGAGATGGAAGAAGGGAGGGGGGGTGGGTTTTTTTTGTTTTTTATTTTTTTGATTAACTTCAGCTGTTAGATGTAGGATTGGTTAGATTAACTCACTACTCGGGTTGAGTTAATGATCAAAACTAACAGAGGTTTATGAGTGTAAAACGGAGTACTTATTCAAGGTCATATGTGTAATTCATGATTATCGAGGGTTCTTGGGGTAATTACGGAAATACTTAGGGTTATGGGTGTAAATATCCCTATATCCTATTGCAATAAATGAAGCAAAAGTTTTTTATACCTTGATGTTTAGTAAAATTTTCCTATTTGATGGGTCGCTTGCTGAGAACTTCACTATCTTTGAATATAGTCTACTTTGCTAGAGCTGAATTATTGTCTAGGAAATGTGAGAAAGTGTCATGGCAGAGGTTTCTGGAAGCCATGAGAGTAGGAAGAGAGCAAAGGAAAGTGACGAAGGAGTTGAAGCCTTGAAGGTTGATTTTGAGAAGAGAAACCTGAGAAAAACTCCCCATGTAATCTTTTAGAGTTTGAATGGAATTATCAATCAATCATCAGAAATGGATTATTAGTCAACTGGTTAAAAAATAAAAAGGAGCTGACTAAAAATTATACAATTTCCGTAATATTTTTGAAAGACGACCAATTAGTCAACTGGGAAACTTTTAAGGGATTAAAACATCAAATTAGTCGGCTGGCATATTTGATAATGAGATAGTCGAACTTATAGAGAAATAATAGTTTGTTCTCGAGTTGTTAGTTGGGAAAGTGAGAGAAACTAAAAGGAGATAATTGAAGTCATTCTTCACTACACAAGAACATTCTTCATTGAAGTTTGCAGATGGGCATCTCCTCGACGTCATTCCTCCTTTTTCCTAAAAAAAGAAAAGAACATTCTTCATTGCAAAAACACTTGGCATACGGAAAACATTACAATATGCAACAACAACAAAGCCTTGCCCTACATTAAGTAGGATCAACTACATGGATTCATTGCCTCAATTCGGATATATTTTGGGTCATTCTCATGCTTATATCCAAATAACTAAGATCCATTCGATCCTTTCAACACTTCTTAGGCCTTCATCGCCTTCTCTTAACATGTTCAACATCCCAAATCTCACATCTTCTAACCGATGAATCACTTAATCTCCTTTGCAAATGGTTAAACCACCTTAAGCAGTTCTTTCTCATCTTATCCTGTATTGGAGCTACTCCAACTTTCCTTCTGATCATATCGTTCCGAATCTGATCTTTTCGTGTATAACCACCCATCCATCATAGGATTTTCATTTATGCAATTGTCATTCTCTGCACATGTCTATGGTTTACAGACCAACATTCGGATCCATAGAGCATAGCAGGTCTCACAACTACTTTGTAATACTTTCCATAGATTTTCAAAGGAATTCTCTTATCACAAAGAACAATAGCGGCTACTCTCCACTTTAACCAACCTACATTTATTTTATGAATAACATCTCATGTTGGAAAATAGGCCCCAAATATCTAAAAGAATCATTCTTTTGAATGTTATCTTCTCCAATCTCCACCTTGATTCCGTCACTACTGCTTCCATCAAATGTGCACTCTATATATTCCATCTTAGCCCTACTTATATGGAATCCTTTAGTCTCTAGGGCATGTCTCCAATCCTCAAGCTTCTTATTTACTCATCACTAGACTCATTAACCAACCCAATATCAATGGCAATCAACATACACCTAGGTACCTCATCCTGAATGTGACTAGTCGACTCATCCATAACTAAAATAAAAAGGAATAGACTTAAAGCTGAACCTTGATATAAACCAATGCTGTTGTCAAAATAGTTGGTCTTCCCAGATTGGATCCTTACACAAGATGTAGTTCCATCATACATATCCTTTATAAGGTTCATGCATTGGACAAGTACTTGTCTATTCTCCAAAACTCTCCAGAAGATCTCCCGTGAAATAGAATCATAAGCCTTCTCCAAATCAATAAAAATCATATGAAGGTTCTTCCTTTTAGCTCTATAAATCTCCATTGTTCTCCTCAACAGGTGGATAGCTTCAATAGTTGAGCGACCTGGTATAAATCCGAATTGATTTTCTGTTACTTTGGAAAATATTACAATATACCATAAAGGAAATTATTTCAAATAGGAAATATACTAATGCAATCGTTCCCTCTTAGAGTGCTCTCAACTGAGTGACTTGAAGTCTTTTTTTAATTGATCAAGGTGACCATGGAGTGCGTAATGATCCTCTTGTTGATGCTTGAGGATCAACACGACATCATCGTAAACAACGTTGACATTTGCTTTAGAACCTCTACTCGAAGGAGAATTCCATTGTCGCACGTAATTGGAGAAGTGGTCCAATTGCTTGGGAGCTTCTTCTTCTCCAATGACAACATGCTCTTCTTCTTCTTGGTGCATGACATTCATTCAGATGAGCATCTTCTCGTCGAATAGGTTTACTTTGGATACCTTAAATTGTTTAGAGATGTCCGCTTTTTGATGGAGGAGACACCCAAGAGAAAGATAGATACGACATGTCCATTTCACGAGGCCGAGAAATAGGTTGCATGCACCGGCTGATGATACATTAGAGATTCCATCCCAGAATTTGTGAGAGAACCCGATGAATGAGGTGGAGTTTAGATTCCAGGGTTATGGATTTTTAATGTATTGCGACTTTGACGTGTTCATAAAAAACCTTATGACAAAGGTCATAGAGGGTATTTCCTTGGGTTTATCGAGGATGTTAGAAAATGGTGGAGGTAATGGTAATTATGTTGTAGATATTGAGGGAGGTGATACTGATGTTTAGTTGACACTCTCAATGAATTCATGTATAATATCTTGGCAATATTGAATATATGCTTGGAATATTGGATGGCAGAAGATAGATTTGTCAAATAGTTGAGAAATCCCATCAACACAATGAAGAGGAAGAAGCTAAACTTCTCTGAAATCATCCCAATTGATGGCACGCTCGGTGAGGACTTTTGCATGGACAATGTGATTCCAACACTCCAAAGACTTCTCTATGGGACGGTAATCTTCCGTGACGTTGTGGAATGCATTCCTTTTTTGGTGGTTGATTAGATGAGGAATCACCTTTACTGGATGCCTTTCTTGGAGGCATGACGAGGAGTCTTGAGCAAGAGTCTTGGAAAGAAGGATTGGTTTGGTGAAGAAGGGTTGCGAGGAAGGAGATGGAGTTTGGGTGTATTTGTACGAGTCCTGGAAAGTCTAAAGGTTGCAATCGCAACAATGAGTCCGACAATTGTATGTCTCGGTGACCTGCGGAAAAATGTAAAATTATGAAGAGATGCCTCGAAAATTGACTTAGGTACAAAATTAGACAGCTGTACGGTCGGATTTTTGAATTCCAATGGCCAAAAATATGGTCGTTGGAATAAAGTAGTCGACAGATTAAGTATTAGTCAGATGAAGACTTGACCCATCAAAATATACTCGACTGATGGCGTCCATGAGTTGACCAGGGGGGGATTAGCTGACTGACAAACATGTCAGTTAACTGATCATCAACCAACATAAGCCAAAATAAAAGCACAGGCAGGCCATTCTGTTAACTAAATTCATTGAGTGGAGAGATGTCCAGTAGATTGAATTGAAATCCAGTTGGCTATAGAAGTGCAGAATCAAACAATCAATATAGGTGGAATCAATTAAGCAATTATACCAAGCCATTTTTTATGAAGGTGAAAAGCAGACTTTTATAAAAATTACAAGCAAAAGTAAATCATCATCTTTTTATAATTGTGCAATCAATGCATGAAACGAGTAAACTAATCATTATGTATATCAACTAGATATTTACACACTTATTTTATTTATATTTATCCATTCATTTATTGATTCATGTGTGTTATTATGTTTAGTTCGATATTCATGTAATTATTATAATTCATAAACGATAAATGTGACTATTTTAAGGCATACATATTAACGAATTGGCTCAATTTTGTGATACAACTTTGTTAAATTAAGAAGATAGAAAGTCTATAGTGCTATATAGACATTCCTCAATTTTCATCCCATTTTTATCTATATAGACGGACTTTTAGATTAAAAGAAGAATAGATCATTCATAATAGAACTATTGTGATAACATTATTTTGAATCAAATCAAATGGTATAGTCTTACCTATCATACATTTTACCAATAAGATGAAAACAAAATTGATATTATATTTAACAAATGTATTAGTAATTTAAAAATACAAAGTACTTTTATAAAAGTAATGCTTGTGGATGATCTTATTTCTGCTCACATTTTTCGTAACAAATCAGAATTGAGAATAGTAGTATGTATTTCTACTGTTATCCATCTCAGTATATTAGCATGAAATACACTTTTTTAATGTAAAATTTATGTTAAGATCATGCTACTAGATATCCACACTCACAGTGAAGCGTGGGCATTCAACTGGTGATACAAGAAAGTTAGCTCTATTTTTCTATATGTGGAAACGCCTTAAGGGTAACTAAAATTATTGCTTCTGTTATATTTAGACGTCATTCGCTCAAGGCATGACATCTGCTGGTTCGGTGATTTAACAAAAAATTGCTTCCATCATGAGTAGTGGGGAGGGCAATATCCCTTCAAAGACGCCCAAAGCTTCTCCAACTCAGGTTGTCATGTTCTATATTGCTTTTTACATATTCATTCATGTGAAAATCAATTAATGAAAACAGATTAATAAGTTTAATAAGTTGTTTCGTTAAAACTGTTATAGCAGGAACATTCTACTTCTATCAATAACCCCACAGGTTTTCCAGACTGGTCTTCCTTTCAGGTTTTAGAATAGACTTACTTCCTAATGAATTTCTGATTTTAAATGTTCACATGGCAGTCAATTGAAATCTTATGCTCTATTTGTAGGCATATTATGGCTCTGGTGGAACTAGTCCAATCCCAGCTGGATTTTATCCTGCCGTTGCATCCAATCACACTGGTCACCCGTATATGTGGCCTCCACCGGTATTCTTTCTATATACTTTTCGTAATTTATAGGATTTGAACCATGGTCCTTTGAGATGCCCCCACAGTCTTAACTTTACTGTCTTTTTAGTATTTTAAAGATTTCTGCTACTGGCATCCCATTATGGCAGCTAATTCAGCCCACGCTTTCATGTGTAGCATGTAATTTCTCCATATGGGGCACCGACACCTCCTTATGTTGCAATGTATCCTCACGGGGGAGTTTATGCTCACCCACACATTCCTCCGGTAATGATATCTGTCTACAGCCTTTTGGAATTCTTGTGGAGTCCGCACGTTAGAATTAAAGCAATTGAAAGTTTTACATTTATTTATTTTTATATTTCCAGGGAACTCATCAATATAGTCCATATGCAATGCCATCTGCAAATAGAAATGGAGAAAATTCTGTAAGATTTGCCTGCCTTTATTTTCTAAGGATGCTTGCATCTTTTGCTCGGCGACTATAACCTGGAGTCTTCTCCAGTAATTCCAGCTTCTCCAGTAATTGAGAATTGGAATTTACTAGCATGTGGAATGTTGCAATTTCTTAACCCATATAGCTCTTTTAAAAACTTGCTACCCTTTATATCAGACCTCTTTTCTGTATTTTCCAACATGTTTGAGTGTGTATAGAACTCTGAAATGTTGATACGTGTGCTTCAGGTACCGGAGTCTGGGGGATTGGACTTGGATAGTAAGTTAGCTCTAGTAATTACTATTTCCTTGTCAGAGAAGATAAAGATGGAACTAGTTAAAGATATTGTAGAAAGCATGCACAGCGATGCTTAATCTAAACATGCACACAGGTAAAACAAATGAAAACGGAAAAGGATCTGGTGCATCTGCCAACGGTGGTGCTTCTCAGAGGTAGCTTTTTTGTAATTGATTAACTTCAACCTGTTTAGTACTATGTTGTCTTACTACTTGGGATCACTAACATATGCAGTGGTGAGAGTGGAGCAGAAGGTTCCAGTGAAGGAAGTGATGCACAATCACCAGATGTATGTATCCATTTTTTTTGAAATCTGCTTTCTTCCATTTGGCAAGATTTTGTTGTAATAGAGGTCATTATAACTTGCTTAGGCATTTATGGTGGTTAGGAGAAACATTTCTTATTAGGGGGAAACGGGGATACTATTGATCGCTATGGGACTTGCGTAGGCCTTTTTCCTGCGGATAGAACTCATGTGGATACTTGATCAAATCATAAAAGCGCAAACATATATACTTAAGGGAGGAAGTCCAACCTATTAAGTTTATTCTGAGGGTATCCATTTTCCGAAATCTTCAAGTATTGTACTGTAAATATATATTTTTATATATACAAGATATATGGACTTTATGTCGTATTATGTCATAGAAAAAGAACATTTTCAAACCAAATAACACGCCATCGGGAAAGCCACTCAAGGGTAACTAAATTTTTGAACAATAATATATTATAAGAAGGGATTTTTACCCGACAGACCCTATAATATTTTTGAATTACCTCTACGACCTTTGAAACATCGATATTCCTCCCTCGACCCTGTAAACTTGCTCCGTCTTACCCTATAGACGCTGCCGTTAATTTGAGACTTTTTAAGTTAACTAGCTTGAGTTTAAGTTGAGTTAATCTAACCCTAGCAAATTCAATGGTAGGTTTTCTTCTGCCCTCTCCTTTTATGTTCTATGTTCCTGTAAGGCATCCCATGACCGACCTTGTCCATCCACTTCCTGTACTCCGCGTTCCTCGGTATCCTCGGATTCGTCGCCAGCCTCAGGTAGATGTCGTTCCCCGACGCGTAGTAGAGCCACCCTGCGCTCCACATGTACTTGTCGTAGAACTTGGTGGAGTTGTAGAACAACGTGATGTCGAGGTTCCCCCTGGAGTAGCTCGATCTCTTCCCGTTGCTCCTCTCAAACCGATAGAGCGTCACGACGCCCTTCAAGAGCTTTGCGGAGTACTCGCGGTCATCACAGAAGAAGATCGACACGGATGACAGTGCTGCAGACATCTTCCCCGCAAGGTCCGGCCTGGAGACCACCTGCTGGACGAGGCGCTCGTAGTCCATGTCCTCGGGCTGCATCCATTAGTAGTGATCGTCTGGTGTTGTCGAGCCATTCTTGGAAGAACCCACCTGCATGTTGTTCCATCGCAACAACGGTTGGTCTTTGGATCTAGTAAACAATAGTAACAAGATTGGTCTGAATATACATGGTTGTAGATGTGAATCATGTGATCGATGGTGGTGGCGAAGGAATTGAAGGTGCAGAGGAGGTAATCGGTGCCCCATTTGATGAGCTCCCTGACGTGGTCGTACTCGTTCAAGGCTTTGTACTTGTGGATGTACTCTATAACGGACCAGCTCAACATGGTCATGGAGAAGGCCATCGGGAAGTGGAACTTGATGCATGTATGTATCGTATGTGTTGAGAGAAAAACACTGATTGATTATTCAGAGAAACCCTAGGCTCTCTTATATAGGGAGAGACCTTAAGGGTAAAATACAAAGTAGTCCATAGAAGACAAAGAAATAACGAAGAGGTACATAACATAATAATAATAACTATCTCTACACTCCCCCTCAAGGTGGAGCATAGATGTCTATCATGCTCAGCTTGGATGAACATCTTTGAAAAGGTCCTCTGAGCAATGGCTTGGTGAATACATCCGCAGTCTGATCTCCTAAGCTCACATGCGTAGTAGATATCCATCCTCTCTGGATCAAGTCTCTAGTGTAATGGCAGTCAACTTCAATATGCTTGGTTCTTTCATGAAAAGCTGGATTGTTGGCAATGAACAAGGCTGCCTGATTGTCACACTGAAGCTTCATGGGTAGAGGTACAGCTACATGTAGATCTTCTAGTACGGATCGAACCCACATCATTTCCGTGCTGGCTTGAGCCATGGCCCTATATTCGGATTCCGCACTGGACCTTGCCACAACCGTTTGTTTCTTGCTTTTCCAAGAAACCAGAGAGCCTTCAACAAAAACTGCGAATCCTGAGGTTGATTTTCGATCCTTAGGGCATCCTGCATAATCGGCGTCTGCACACGCTGAGATAGATAAATCTGTGCCCTTCCTGAACAACAACCCTGAACCTGGAGAAGACTTCAGATACCTCAGTATCATGTATATAGCATCCATATGAACTTGTCTTGGCTGCTCCATAAATTGACTCACCCTGCTTACTGCAAATGCAATATCCGGACGAGTTATGGTAATATAAAGGAGCTTACCCACCATTTCTCTATATCTCCTTTTATCCACTTCAGCAGTATCACCATCATACAACTTCATGCTAGGGTCCATGGGAATACTTGATGGTTTGCTAACATCCATGCCTGTCTCAATCAAGAAGTCTGTAATGTACTTCCGTTGGGTCATCACCAAGCCCTGTGCATTCCTTGCAAATTCCAACCCCAGAAAATATCTTAGGGTTCCAAGATCCTTCGTAACAAACTGACGGCCTAGGAATGCCTTCGCCCTTTCTATACCTTGAACATCATCTCCTGTAACTAGAATGTCGTCAACATAGACCATGATAACAACCGTACTTGCCGATGACTTCTGGACAAACAACGAGTGGTCTGCATTTGACCTCTTGAATCCCTGTTGCTCAATAAGGTTGGAAAGCTTCTGGAACCATGCTCTTGGACTCTGTTTGAGGCCATAAATTGCCTTGTGAAGTCTACAGACCATACGCTTCTCCCCCTCAGCAGTAAACCCAGGTGGCTGCTGCATGTAGACTTCTTCCTGTAGATCCCCATACAAGAATGCATTCTTGACATCCAGTTGAGATATACTCCATTCACGAACCACAGCCACAGATAAGAGAATGCGAAGGGTAGAATGTCTAGCCACTGGAGAGAAAGTATCCATGTAGTCTACGCCATAGGTCTGTGTAAAACCACGCGCGTTGTACCGATCCAAACCGCCGTCTGCATGATATTTAACTGTGAAGACCCACTTATAGCTCACAATAGATGCGTCAGGAGGAGCATGAACCAAAGACCATGTGTCACGAGACTGCAATGCACGCATCTCATCTTCCATAGCTAATCTCCAGCAATCACTCTTCAAAGCTTCCTGGTAGGTCCGTGGTATATCCACGGAAGACAAGGCTGAAGCAAATCTCTGAAAGTCACCAGTGAGACGGTGAAACGAAACCTGTGAAGCAAATGGATAAGAGGTACACATCCGCTTCTGCTTCTGAATAGCAATCGGAATATCAAGATCATATTCTGCTGCACTGGATGGTTTAGTGTCTTCCTGCACTGAAGAATCCTGCACATGTACCAAATCTGACCCGTCAGTAGTGATGCCATCTGAACATACCTGAGGCGTGATGGGTGGCTGACGTGTAGCCTGAGCAGGACCTGATCGACGCGTATAAAATTTTGGTAGAGGTGAAATGGGAGGTCGTGGAAGAGGCGGAGGAGGAGGTGGTGGTGGTGGAGCTGACGTGGATGCAGGAACATGAGGAGACTCAGGTGAACTCCAAGTAGGTGGTGGAGGAACATAGACATCATCATTGGTAGTGGATGGTACCAGTCTGTCACTTGCAGGAGAAAAATACATAACAGACTCAAAGAAAGTGACATCAGCACTCACGAAGTACTTCTTATTTATAGGATCATAACACAGGTAGCCCTTCTGAGTCCCGGAATAACCAACAAAGACACACTTAACCGCTCTCCGAGAGAGTTTGTCAAGTCCGGGAGACAGAAGATGAACAAATGCCACAATACCAAAGACACGTGGAGTCAGTGAGAATAATTCCTTGTCAGGAAAAATGAGAGAAATAGGTATCTTCTCACCAAGAACAGAGGATGGCATTCGATTGACCAGATAACATGCGGTAAGAACAGCATCCCCCCAGAAAGAAATAGGAGCATAACTCTGAATCAACAGGGTTCGAGTAATATCCAGGAGATGGCGATGCTTTCTTTCCGCCACACCATTCTACTGAGATGTATACGCACAAGTGGTTTGGTGAGTAATGCCCTTTGATGAAAGAAATTGAGAAAGTGACCGTGTACAGAATTCTAGGGCATTATCCGTACGGACATATTTGACTGAAGTAGAGAAAACTTTGTGCACTTCATTAATTAAATTCTTGATCACATCTCCTGCTTCAGATTTATTTTTCAAAAGAAAGACCCAAGATACACGAGAGAAATCATCCACTACCACAAGATAAAATCTGTGCCCCTGATGATCGGGAACACGACTCGGACCCCATATATCTATATGAAACAACTCGAATGGGGAGCTACTGCTCCGACTCTGACGACTAGGACAGCTCGACCGATGATGCTTTCCCAACTGACATGCTTCACAGCGAAAGGACGAACTAGGAGAGATCTGGGGCAGAAGATGACGCATTTTCTGGAGCGAAAGGTGACCAAAACGTAGATGCCAGATGTACGGAGAAACTGGTCCGACAGAATGAGAGGAGACGCCAACATAGGAATTCCGAACCAACCGATATAGACCATTCTGCTCAAAGCCACAGCCAGTCACCCTGCCCGTTAGTATGTCCTGAAAAATAAGAGAAGACGGGTCAAATATAGCACGACAATGCAAATCCTTCGTAATCTGACTAATAGATAACAGATTCATCGAGAACTCAGGAGCATGTAGGACATTCTGTAGATGCATAGTGGAGGATAGGAAGACCTCCCCCTGTCCAACAAGAGGGGAATGAGTACCATCTGCGATATGCACTGAGCGGCCGTGAGGAATGTCCCTGTAGTACTCTAGTCTGTCTCTATCTTGGCAGAGATGATGTGTGTCTCCCGAATCTATAACCCAATCTGAGATATCATGAGACGGTGTAAATGCAGTAGATCTACCTGAAGTACTAGCAACAACAGATGAACTGGCGGAGGCTGTAGCAGCAACATCTGAAGGTCCACCAGACGAATCACCATATGATTGTGGCATAATATCTCGGAGACGTGCCACAAGTTCCTCAAAACAATTATCTGCAGTAGATTTAAACGGGGATTGAGAGTGCTCTGCAACACGTGCCGATGGTGGGAACCCATGCTTAGAATAGCATGTCTCCTCTGAGTGTCTTTTGCGGTGACAATAGGAACATGGCTGACTAAAGCGACCACCCCTTCCCTGGGGTCCACGCCCACGTCCACGACTACGACCAGAAGACGGACCACCTCTCCCACGCGAGTCTGCCATCGCCGATGGGGTTGGAGTAGAAGAACTGGAAGAAACTGTAATGCGACTGAGTCTCCTGTAAACATCTTCCACTGGAGGAATAACTGCATCGGCTAAGATCTGAGACCGGGCGGCGTCATATTCAGGATCAAGAGCCGCAAGTAGAACACCCACCATGGTGACATTCCGAAATGTCTTCTGCTGTTCAGGAGTCGCTGTGAGTGGGATAGTACTGTATAACTTCTCAAACATCCCTCTCAGGGATGTGTATAAGGAGTGAAGAGGTCTGCCGCTCTGCTTCATCGTGAATATGTCATGCTGAAGCTGTAACATCTTGGTCTCATTTCGCACCTGCGAATATGTAGCGGCTAGAATATCCCACATCGTCTTGGCAGTGGGCTGATGGAGGACATCATTGGCAATCTCCATCGTCAATGTACCAGACAACCAGACCTTTGCGTAGGAGTCACCAGCCTCCCATGAGGCATTTATCCCTGTCTTCTCTGCGGGCTCATCCTCGGTAAGAATGTGCTTCTTACCATTCGACTTCATGAGGCTCATGAACTGCATTGCCCAGAGCTCATAATTCGACCCGTCCATCTTGACTATTGGCGCATGACCTTTGAATGTGCCTGTGGAGGGCATATCAACCTTCGATTCTGACATACTGTCGCTGGAGAAGAACTAGGGTTTGTAGACAAAGTAATATATGTTTACACAAACTGCATTGGATTCGAGTGCGTATGTAGACGTTACGCACTCCAATCCATCTATCCGATGGAAGAGACAAGGTGCGGCTAGGGCACGCCGGAGATGAGGGCCGCCTAAAGGGCTAGCGGCGGGACTGGGGGCCGCCTATATGGCTGGCGGCTGGACTGGGGTGCCGCCCGGGTGCTGGCGGCGTGGCAAGGGTGCCGCCTGAGGATCGGCGGCGGGGCTGGTGGGGTCCGCTGGGGGTTGGTTGGCGGCGGGGGTAGGTTGGCGGCGGGTCTGGTGTGCCGCCTAGCGAGTGGGAACCGCCGGGGAGCGAGAGGGGGACGAGCCGGCGACGCGGGGGTACGATGGCGCGAGAGGAGAGGGTGGGGGGTGGGGAGAGGGCGGCGGGTAGGGAGAGAGCCCTAGGGTGGCTCTGATACCATGTTGAGAGAAAAACACTGATTGATTATTCAGAGAAACCCTAGGCTCTCTTATATAGGGAGAGACCTTAAGGGTAAAGTACAAAGTAGTCCATAGAAGACAAAGAAATAACGAAGAGGTACATAACATAATAATAATAACTATCTCTACAGTATGTAATATGTATGTATGGTCAACAGAAATCGATTTCCTTGTACAAGATTGTGAATTATGTAACTACCATGATCTTACATTTTTGCGCATTGAAGAACATAAGTGCCTTACGTAGCGCGGTGGCGTGCTCGTCAAGTGGTGCCGGGTGATCCTTGTGCTTGGGGATGGACTTGGCTATGGTGATCGGAAGCGCGATGACGAAGGCCGCAATGAGTGCCCAGACGACCCATTTGACGATCTTACGCTTGCAGACGACACAACCCAAGTCGATGTACTCGTCCTTCTTCTTGGCCTCTTGGGGACCGAGGAGCCAGCTCTGTTGGGTCTCGTCAAGATGATGCCGTGGGACGGCCGCACGATCGACCTCCACCAGTTTACCATCCACCAACTGCCCTTCAGAGACCTCTCCTCTGTCCAACCGTCTCCTAAGTTGCAGCATTAGGGATGCGGGGCGCAGCCCTCCGGCGGTGGAAGAAAGTGAAGGGGCGACGTCCTCTTCATGTGCAGGAGGAAGGGGTTGATGGAAGGAGAGGGATGACATTAACATTGTTAGTTGAAGCATCTAAATGGCATCTTTAGTAAATTTCTTAAACAAAGAGGGTTATATGGACATCATTTTAATGGAATACGGTTAACTTTAACGTGTAAATGGATGAGAGTTAACCACAAGGTTTGTGGAGTAAAGGTTAGTAAGTTTATGGGGTCGAGGGAGGAATATCGATGTTTCAAAGGTCGTAGAGGTAATTTAAAAAGATGATAGGGTCTGCTGGGTAAAAATCCCTTATAAGAAAGTGTTGTCTGCGACCTTTTTAGGTTTTTTGTCTGAGTAATATTAAGGTAATGTGTTGAAGGGACAATGATGGTGCGTAAGTAAAAAAATACATCAGTACATGTGATTCAGCGGGACATGGATTTGGAGGAAAATACGGTTGAAGGTATTTTATTGATTGCGTATTATATGTGGAAGGATTTGGAGAATATCTGTTGATCGATTTTTCGTATGTATTGTATCAACCTATCAGCTGAGGCAGATTTCATGGTTAATACCCATCCATACATTCTCTCAAAAGTCGAACCAAAATAAAATCCAAGCATTAAGAAATCTGAGCCTTTTCATGCATTTGGTTCGCTTACATGTATTTACATTGTTCCACTGTTGATAACTAGATCCCTAAAGAAGAAATATCAATGATCGGTGATTTCCTTCTAAAGTTTAATTTTTTTTTGATGCCAAAGAAGGGGGAGACACTCTTAGGTGTTCACCCCAAATAAAATTTAAAAATATAAAAAGTAAAAGAAATACAAAAAGGCGCTCTAGGCGAGCCACATGCGTAGTAGACCCAAGGCATTGGTATAGACGTTTTCCTTGTAAAATCTATGAATAGCCTATTCCTAGCCAGCCAGACAAACCAAATCAAAGCCAGAGGCCATAGCAGCTCCTTCCTCGGCCGACGTTTGGCCGCGACCAAACCCCTGCAGAAATCCTCAACGCCCGCTCTACCCACCTAGCCCAGGTCTGGATCGTCCCAAACATGTATCACAGATGGGCAAGAAAAAAAGAGATGATCCAGAGTCTCGATCCCCCCACCGCACAATAGACATTTGTCAGAGATCAAGTAATCTAGCACAAAGGTCCCGCGCCATCAGTCTCTTCCTCCTGAATAGCCAAAAGAAGAAAGTGACCCTCGCCGGAATACCCAGCCCCCAGAAGAAATCACAATCTCTAACCAGCTTCGTCGAAAGAGAGGGAGGGGGCATGCAGATCGCCGAGTAAGCCCTCCCCACGGAGAAAGAACTCCCACGCCAAACCCAGTGGTCCCGTCCCATGGAGGGCCCCGAAGCCTCCCTAAGCATGTCAAGCAGTTGCAGGAACTCCTCCAGGCGCTGATCAGAGAAGTTCGAACGGATTGTCGGCATCCAGTTCCCATCCACCCAGCAAGAAGCAACACGAGCATCCTGATCCGCCGCCAAAGCAAAAAGATGAGGGAAGCGCAAGGACAACGCTCCCCCGCCCGTCCAGTCGTCTCTCCAGAAGGCGAAGCAAAGCCCATCCCCTTCTAAAGTTTAATTATCCATATGATTCTTTTACGAGATTCATCATCTTTCTCAAAGTTGCGGAGGCAACATGGAAGAATTATTGTAACACATAGATGTTACAATAATCCATCTTATAGAGTCAATAATCCATCTCAAAGATATGTAACATATAAATGTACATATCTTTGCAATCCATCTTATGTTGCCTATGTATATGTTAATCCACGTCTAAATGGCTCTCATTGCAAGGATATACAACACTGATACCGGTGCTAGAACTAGTATCTCGAGGGGCACGTTGAAGATGTGAACGAGCTTAAGAACCTCGTGATGATAATGGAATATGAGATAATCTATGCAAAGGTGGTGCTCATTCAGGAGGAGACATTGTTTTTTTTTATTCAAAAGAGGGGGAAACACTACAGAGGTGTCCGCCCCATATATATTAATAATATAAGATAATAAATCTTACAACCACCAAGTCTCGAGTAGTGATTTAGCAAAGAGAGTTACATTGTCAACATAAAATCGATCCGACTGGAAAATGACCCCATTGTGCGACATCCAAATCGCCCAAATGGCGGCAATAGGGCGCACAAGCTCCTCCATGGGCCGGAATTGGTTGGCCACAGGTGAGCTCCAAAACCCAGTGTGGGAGGAGATATCAATCCACTGAACATTCACAACGGCCCAAACATCATGGGTGCATGTGCAAGAGTAGAAGAGGTAGTCCGGGTCCTCGTTATGTATCCCACACAAGGAGCAAACAGTGTCATTCCCTTGGATCAACCGATCTTCTAACCTTGGTCAGAATTCATTCCCTCCTGTGCAACCATAGGAAGATCTTCAGTTTGAAAGGGACCTTTAACGTCCAGATCAGATTGCAGTCACGTTCCAAGATGCACGGATCGAACATCACACTGGAGGGCAACTCCTTGTAGGCCTTCTTCACAGTGAAACAACTGTTTCCCTACACCTAATGATCACAGAGTACTCTGATGATGTGACTCATTTCAGTTTCAGTGACTCCGACAGACGCAGTACATAGCACATGTTCTCCAACAAGGAGATCTAGTTCGGTTCATACTCCAGCCCCAGCCCTTCAGTTCTTCCTCACCTGCACGACATGAGAAGCAACGTCCTCAGCGGGCAACCATCAGAGTTTGCGTTGAGTTGATATTGTCCTTAGTATCCTGTATTATGTTGACTCTAAGTAGGACCAGAAGGATATATTCATGTTGGACAAAGCAAGAGAAAGAAACACCCAAGACCTTTCTCAAGCTAGATGCATTACGGATGAAGGACATGTGCTTGTTACTCAGAATGATATAGAGACTAAATAGAAGCAGTATTTGCATAAGCTTTTCATTGGGGAAGGAAATAGAGAGATTGCTTTGGGAGATCTCGCTAGTAGTGAAAGTTGCTTGAATCGTGCAAGTTATAAACGGATACAAAGGAAGTGGAGGAGGCTTTAAAGGTTATGAGACTTGGAAAAAGGTGTAGGACCTGATGACATTCCTAATGAAATATAGAGAGTTTTAGGTGAGCGTAGTTTCACTTGGCATATAAATTTATTCAATGTTATTTGGCGAATCAAGAAAATGCCTGAAGATTGGAGGAGAAGTATTGTGATACCTCTTTATAAGAACAAAAGAGACATTCAAAATTGTCCAAATTACAGAGGTATCTAGCTGATGAGTCATACTTTGAAAATTTGAAAACTTGTGGTCGAAAGAAGGTTGAGGCAAATTTTCCAAGTAAAAGAAAACTAATTCGGATTCTTGCCAGGTCGCTCAACTATTGAAGCCATCTAGTTGTTGAGGAGAATAATGGAGATTTATAGAGCTAAAACTAAAAGGAAGAACCTCCATATATTTTTGTTGTTGTGGAGAAGGCTTATGATTCCGTTCTACGGGAGACATTGTGGAGAGTTTTGGAGAAGAGACAAGTATCCGTACTATACATTAACCTCATAAATGATATGTATGATAAGGCCTCATCTTATGTAAGGATCAAGTCTGGGGAGACTGATTATTTTTACATCAATATTGGTCTGCATCATGGTTCAGCTTTAAATCCATTCCTTTTTACTTTGGTCATTGACGAGTTGACAAATCGCATTCAGGATGAGATACCTAGGTATATGTTATTCGCTGATGATATTGTGTTGATTGTTGAGACTCGAGTTGGAGTAAATGAGAAGCTTGCGATTTGGAGGCATGCATTGGAGACTAAAGGATTTCGTATAAGTAGGGCTAAGACTGAATATATGTAGTGTACTTGTGATGGAAGTAATGATGAAGGAATCAAATTGAATATTGACGATGATAACATTCAGAAGAGATATTCTTTTAGATTATTGGGATCTATTATGCAACATGACGGGGAAATTGATGGAGATGTTACTAAAGAATAAATACAGGCTGGCTAAAGTGGAGAGGAGCTTCTACTGTTCTCTGTGATAAGGAAATTCCTTAGAAATCAAAATAATGTTTTATAAAGCAGCCGTGAGACCTGCTATGCACTATGGTTCTGAATGTTGGCCTGTGAACTATAGACATGTGCAGAGAATGACAATAACAGAAATGAAAATGCTAGGATGGATGTGTGGACACACACACACACACAAAGATCGGATTCAGAATGATGCAATCAGAATGAAAGTTGGTGTACCTCCAATCAAGGATAAGATGCGAGAAAACCGCTTAAGGTGGTTTGACCATGTGCAAAGGAGGTTAGCTGATGCATCGATTAGTAGGTGCAAGTTTTGGGATGTTGAGCCGGCTAAGAGAGGGCGAGGATGGCCCAAGAAATGTTGCAATGAGACTACACGAAGGGATCTTAGTTTTTTGAATCTAAGCCCGAGATTGTCCCAAGATAGATATGAATGGGGGCAAATAATCCATGTAGCCGACCCTAGTTAATGTGGGAAAAGGATTTGTTGTTGTTGTTGTGATCTCCGATGGCTCAAGTGCCTTCTCCTTATTTGTCCAGTAGTGTTTAGATGTCTTGCTGCTTGAGAAGGGAACTCGTCTTGACCTACATAGCCCAAAGTCGTTTTTTACTGGTGAACTTCTCCATCTTCATATTGTGTAACATCATCTCCTTGCTTCGGACAAACCTACATGTATGATACCAATTTATTGCGTGTAGCGAAAGTCTGTGTAGAAATTAATACATGTATGAGCAAGTAAGAAATTCACCGCAACAAGCTTTACAAGGTTCATTTGTAACTAGGCCATATCTTTGGCGGCGACGGGTAATCTCTCTCAATATCGTGGAATAATTAATGTATATAGGATGATTTAAAACATTAACCTTATATGAGTTTATATAGTAATGCTATAGAGATGTATGACCAAGGTTCGAAATATTGATATCGGTATTGTATCGATTTGCTCGGAAAATGATATATCAGGTTATATCGATGATATCTGTGGAAATCTCGAAATGGCACAAAAAGTGATTTTTTAACAAATTAAGATCATCCTAGTTATTAAGACAATAAATAACATACAAATACACATTTATATACAAGAATGATAGTATATTTAGCACATTAATACACATTATATCACATATATCACTGGTTGTTAACGCTGACGGCTGACTGCTGAGATATATTCTGGACTTGTGAGTCTAAATTGATCAGCATTAGACTTCTTTTCATCTCTATTGCAAAGAGGACGAAGTCCACCAATTGAAGAATCGTCGTATGCACCCCTTGTTGCGCCATACCCTACCAGACGAGGGTCTCGCTAAATATATAATTCACGACGTGTTTTAATACTATGAGTAGCAAAATAAGTAGTGAAATCAAGCTTACAAGGGTAATGTCATTGATATATATATAGTTATCGGTGAAATATCGACTATATCGGTTGATATCTGAGAAATTTTGTATAGAAACCAATTATTTTTGAACGATAAGGTTCGATATGACGATATATCACCGATATCTCAGAAAAGGATATCTATATGAATATCGATATGATACCCATTGCAAAACTTGGATGTATCACCTAATCAAAATACAATTCGGGGGATATGTAATTGTTTAGTGTAATGGATTCTCTAATCAACAAATCAATCAAAATCTGGATGTATCCTCTGAGCAATCAGAATATGAATTGCTCAGAATATGAAAGGGATCTTCACATCAGTTAGAATATGGTTGGATCCTAAACAATTACGATTCAACACTTCAGAATATAAATTGCTCAGAATATGAAAGGGATCTTCACATCAGTTAGAATATGGTTAGATCCTAAACGATTAGGATTCAACACATTCCGACAATTTTATTTGGATGCTTGAGGATAACCTTCGAGTGTTAAAGAATAGAGGTACCAAAGAATTTATTTGTATGTATCATGATCCATGAATCAATACAATGTTGCCATCATTTACGTTATGATCTGATCTTTTTCTTTTCGACCCATGCAAGGTGCTTAGTGCTATGGGTCAAGAGTGAAGCAGAGAGTACTGGCCAACTCTTTCAAAACCCTTTGATCGTGGGCTAGAACTTCCATCACCACCCTCCTTGCGACAATAAGAATAGTTTACTCTTACATATCTATAAAGCATCTTCAACTTTTCTTTCACTCCATATTAAGGCGGGGAGAATTCTCTGGGAGTTGACTGAGCAAGCACCGGACTCATAGTCTAGGCTACTGAAACAACCATTTCCAAGTTATATCTTCCAAACAAGATACTAGAATATAGCATGGAAAGTCCTTTCTAAATGATTTAACTTTCTCACTTTTCAAATATACTAATTGGATGTTGTAGGGGCTAACTATTTGTCGTCTTCCTGAACTCACTCCCTTTTTTCCTATCTCATTAACTTATTCGACTTTCTCACTCATTTCACTGCTCTGGAAACACTCATATTTTATTTCTAAATTTCAGCCGACTCACCTTTTGTTTCAGTTGACTTATGAGATCTGATTTTTATTCTGCTCGGATAAGTTGCTAGCCCTTTTATGAAGAGTGTTTTTTCTTGAAAAGAGTAAGGTAACTCATAGGGTGTAATAGGAGATCTGAGCCTTGTTTTTTATTCACTTATTCTACACTCATTCCTTACATTAATTCCCATCTCTTTAGCGATTAAAGGAGTCTCTCACTTGTATTGAACTCTATTTCATTGTGAGACAAATAAGATGTTCTACCTCAAGCTTCGAGCTTCCAGCCTTACGCATTTGATTTGTGAGATCCTTTCATATTTCTGTCCTTATTAACACTGCATAATCATTTGAGGTTGTGAGCTTTTATTTACACTTATATTCTACACGGTGTCCACATTGTAGGAGCCCCTCTTTTTTTCTATAGAAGAGAAGTTTTGATTATGAAGATTTTCTAAAATTGCTAAGTGTAGTCAAGAGGAGATACCCTTGTTGAAAGCAACTAGATACTTGATAGAATTGAGTGATTTGATTGGTTGAAATCCCGAGTTAGGAAGACCTTGCTCAAGATTTTTAATTAGTTTGATTTCCTCGTAAAAATACCTATGTACATCGTTTGTGACAAGGATTAGAAAAGCACGAGATGGTACGAGGTGTTATCCCGAAATGCGAGGCGAGTCGTAAACCGCAAATTTTTGAAAAGAGAAATTACAACTAATGCAATTTATACTAAAATAAGTTGCGACAATACAATACTTATAAAATCCCCAAAACCCAAGACCTGTTCATATCTACAACTTATTCAAAACCACAAAGTTCACAATATATACATAATAAGATTTAAAAAAACTTAAACAAGCAAGTTATCAATTGATCAATAATGTCAAAGACACGCTTAAGTTCGTTAGTTAGTTAACACACGAATCACATTAATGTACAAAATACAAATAAACCTAAGTCCCTAACACACGAATCACACCAATGTACAAACTACAAATAAAATGAAACAAGCTGTAATAACACCTAAGTCTGAAAGAAGTAACCGAATTGAATAGTGGACAATGAAGAGAGTGGAATAAATAAAAAATTTGAATCACATAAGAATAAAAAACATGAATGAAACACGTGAAACTAAAAACGAAAAAGTAAAATAGAAACAAATCGAAGGAAGCAGTGTAGGTGGGTTGGGAGGTGTCGGCTCCTGTGGAGTGTTGATGCAGCGACACTGAAAAAGCGACAAATCAATGATAGTCGATCGGAGGAGCCGCCGAGTTGGTAAGAGGAGAATCAGGAGACGGGCTGACTCTCGACTTCATGGAGGAGGCGACGAGTTCTCGAACATCATAGTAACCTAACCCTCCAGGTTAGTTTCTTATTAATTAGAGCAAATCAGGGTCATGTGCTTTTGCACATGGCCTACAACAACAACAAAGCCTTTTCCCACAATTAAGTAGGGTCGGCTACATGGATTTTTTACCTCCATTCAGATCTGTTTTGGCTCATTCTTGGGTTTACAACAACAACATAATCTTTTTCCACATTAAGTAGGGTCAACGACATGGATTCTTTGCCTCCATTCAGATCTATCTTGGGTCATTCTCGGGTTTAGATCTAAAAAATTAAGATCTCTTCAGATAGTCTCATTTCAACACTTCTTGGGCCTTCCTCGCCCTCTCTTAGCCGACTTAACATCCCACAACTTGCATCTTCTAACTGGTGCATTAGCCGACCTCATTTACAAATAGCCAAACCACCTTAATTGGTTTTCTCGCATCTCATCCTCGATTGGAGCCACACCAACTTTCATTCGAATTGCATCATTCCAAATTCGATCTTTACATGTATATCCACACATCCACCTTAGCATTTTCATTTCTGCTACTGCCATTCTCTGCACATGTCTATGGTTCACATGCTAACATTCAGATCCATAGAGCATATCAGTAGTGCTCAAGAAAGCGGCTAAGTAAACCGCATACTCGGCAACATACTCGTACTCGATAGCTTTGCCGCTCCGAGTATGATTAAACGTCCATGTATGTGGGTTGACCCGCATACTCGGTCCAATATATACCCCCTATGCGATCGCCTACTCAACCGCTTTTCTAATAATTTTTTTATTTAACCTAAACTCAAATAACCCCACCCGCATAATAACATAAAATCGCATACTCTCCACATAAAATTGCATACTCTCCTGTATAAAACCCCATAAAACTGCATACTCCTCGCATACTCTCCCGACTGAGGATAAAACAAATTATTAAATATTTATTTATGTTATTTAATAATAAAAATATCAAACCACATAAAATTGCATACTCTCCGCATAATCTCCCACATATTGCATACTCTGTATGCAGTGACCCCTTCGACTGAATACTACATAACGGCTTCCTGAACATTAAATAGCATGTCTCACGATTGCTTTGTAAAACTTTCCTTTGATTTTCAAAGGAATTTTCTTATCACATATAACAACAAAGGCTCCTCTCTACTTTAGCCAACTTGTGTTTATTCTATGAGTAACATCTTCATCAATTTCCCCATCATCTTGCAAAATATAACTCAAGTATCTAAAAGAATCTTTCTTCTGAATGTCATCCTCACCAATCTTTACCTCAATTCCTTCATTATTGCTTCTATCAAAAGTGCACTCTATATATTCAGCCTTAGCACTACTTATACGAAATTCTTTAGTCTCTAATGCATGCCTCCGGACCTCAAGCTTCTCATTTACTCCATCGCTAGTCTTATTAATCAACACAATATCATCGACGAATAACATACAACAAGGTATCTCATCCTTAATGTGACTAGTCAACTTGTCCATAATCAAAGTAAAAAAGAATGGGCTCAAAGATGAATCTTGATGCAGACCAATGTTGATGCCAATATAGTCAGTCTTCCCAGACTGGATCCTTACCAAGGTTGCAGAAATCGGTAGTCGGTACTTGGTCGACGGGTCACTGATCAAGGATTAATCGACAGTCAGGCGACTAATCGGATTTAGTCATATATAAGTCTTTTGATTTTTTTAATTATTTTAAATATATAAATAATTTTTTATACATATATTCTTATATATTTGCATAGATTTATACATTTTCTATAATTCATAATGAAAAAAAGAAGTAATTGACTTTAAATATAACATTAAGAATTTTGGAATAAGTTTGCTTTAAAAAAATAAAAATAAAAAAAAACTCTATGTTTTTTAAAAGTTGGTAGAGTAGTTGGCCGACTAGGCTGACTAGTCGACTCGATTAGTCAGGTTGACCGACTAATGGCCGCCTAGGCGTAGTCGAGTCAACTATCCCCCCGACTCGACTAGTCAGCCTAGTCAGCCGACTTTTACAACAATGATCCTTACACAAAATGAAGCGCTATCATACATATCCTTTATGAGGTTAATTTATAGGACATGTACTTGTCTCTTCTCCAAAAATCTCCACAATATCTCGTGTGGAGCAAAATCATAAGCCTTCTCCAAATCGATAAAAGTCATGAGTAGGTTCTTCCTTTTAGCTCTATAAATCTCCATTGTTCTCCTCAACAGATGGATGGCTTCAATAGTTGAGCAACCTGACATGAATCCGATTTGTTTTTTTTTACTTTAGAAACTTGTCTCAACCTTCTTTCTATCACAAGTTCTCAAATTTTCATAGTATGATTCATTAGCTTGATACCTCTGTAATTCGAACGATTTTGGATGTCACCTTTGTTTTTATAAAGCGGCACCACAATGTTTCTCCTCCATTCTTTAGGCATTTTCTTACTTCACCAATTAACAAGTAATAAACTTGCAAGCCAAGTCAAACCATACTCATCTAGATTTCTCGATACATCTATAGGAATTTCATCAGGTCCTACACTTTTTCCAGGTTTCACTACCTTCAAGGCCTCTTCTACTTCTTTCCTTTGTATTCGTCTATAACTTACACGCAGGTAACTTTCACTATTAGCTAGATCTTCCAAAGTGATCTCTCTATTTCCTTCCCCAATGAAAAGCTTATGGAAATACTGCTTCCATCTAGTCTCTATATCATTCTGAGTAACAAGCATATGTCCATCCGTAATGCATCTAGCTTGAGAAAGGTCTTGGGTGTTTCTTTCTCTTGCTTTGTCCAACATGAATATATCCTTCTGGTCCTACTTAGAGTCAAGATTTTTATACAAAACCTCATAAGATTTTGACTTAGCTTCACTTACTCTTTTTTGCGTCCTTCTTTACTATTTGTAGTTTGTGACAGTTCCCTATGTTCAATTCTTAGACATAGCTTTAAAGCATGCTCTTTTAATTTTGAGTTTCTCTTCCACACCTTTACTCCATCACCAAGCCTCCTTTTGGCTTGTAACTCCTCCCTTTGACTCACCTAGCATCTCTTTGGATATCCTTCGGGTACAAGATGCTACCGTCTCTCGCATCTCGTTTGTACTTCCATTACAGTCCCAAGATAAGACTTCTAAAACCTTCTCCCTGAAGCTTGATACCTTCAATTGAAGATTCCACCATCTTGTTCTAGTGATCTTGGAAACTCTCCTTTTCTTTATCAACCCTTTTATTTGCACATTCATGACTAACGAGCGATGTTAAGTTGTCAAACTCTCTCATGGAGTTACTTTGCAGTCTTTGCAACACAACCGATTTCTTCTCCTCAACACAAATTAATCTATTTGTGTTCTAGTCAGGCCACTCTTATAAGTAATTAAATGCTCATCCCTCTTCTTGAAGAGAGTGTTTGCTATGAAAATATCACAAGTCATTACAAAATCCAGAGTGACTTTTCCCTTTTCATTCCTATCCCCGAAGCTATGGCCTCCATGAACACTAGCATATCCTGAAGCATCTTTTCCCACACGTCCATTAAGATCTCCTCCTAGGCAAATCATCTCTCTTTGTGGGATTCCTTGCATAATCTTATCCAAATTCTTCCAAAAAGCTCGTTTAATCATTTCATTTAAATCAATTTGTAGTGCATAAATTGAGATGATATTCAAAATTTCTTCTTTGAGCACCGATTTTAGCAAATTAATCCGATCCTCGAATCTTTGCACGTCAACCACACAATCCTTCAAATCCTTGTGAACAGCCACACCAACACCATTTATGCCCTTATCTTTACCTGAATACCAAAGCTTAAAGTATGTCTCGATCTCCCTTGCTTTCTCTCCAACCCATTTTGTCTCTTGAAGACATAGTATCTGAAACTTCCTTCCTTTCCATCGTATCTACTATCTCCATCGATTTGCCAGTCAAAGTGTCAATATTCTAACTACCTATCTGCAACTTCCTTTGTAACATCTTTTGGACTAACTTCTTTACTCGCATGTGTCCATCATGCGAGAACCCTTGCAAATTTTAGACTGCATCTGTGCGGCGATACATCAGAATTAACTTATTTACTCGCATGTGTTCCTCATGTGTGAACCCTTGCAAATTTTGAACTACATCCAAGCAGTGATGTGGCGGCCCTTGCCACCTTCTTATTGCATTCGAACGTTTCAACGCGTCGCTAGTAGGGAACACCCTAATGAAATCGAAATGTTTGCTTAAATCCATGTTGAAAAGATCCGAACTGTTTATAGACAAATTCCTAAATAGTATTCTTAAAAACACTATTTCAGAATTTGCCTCTTTTGCGCTGATTGTCAGCTACCTAACACGCAACCCTCCTCATTTACCCGGGCTTGGGACCAGCCATGGTTGAGTTGCTTTTCCACACGACCTAAAAGTTAAAATAATAGGCAATTGTGTGGCTTGCCTGCCTCGCCTTGGGCTTCTCAACGCCTCAGCCTTGCCTTACCAGAACGAGGCAAGCGTCTAAACCTAAGTGCTTGAGGTGCATGCATCCGTGCGATTTTTGAGCGCTTCGCCTCGAGGCATACACCTCAACACCCGAGGCAACACTTTTTAAAACCATGGTTTGTGATTGTTTATCTTTGATTAGGCATTGTTACTTCGTTTAAGTTGAGGAACGAACTACAACTTCCAATGTTTTATTACAAAAGCATTATTTCATGTCAAATTAGGTCAGCTTTTTTACTCAGTCTAATTAGATCCACCATTTCTTAGTTGGTCATTTCCTTATTTGAGCTAGACTTGACCGTCGATGTAGCCGGAGCATTTTTTACTAGCATGCATCCCCATGCTAGATTTGTATCCACTTCAATGGTCTGATGGTAGAGCAGTGTGCCTATCACCTAAAAGACTAAGGGTTTAAAAATTTAAATGCCCCTCGAGGAGGGTTGCGTTATCTAGCTGGTAGCGAGCGTAGAATCAATCGGATCTTTCATAATTGATTTGATAAGAATCCATGTAGCCGATCCTACTTAAAGTAGGAGAAGACTTTGCCGTGCATCCCCATGTGATCCAGATCACGATTTAGCGATCTTTGTCAACTTTTCACTGCTTGAACAATGCAGCATGGATCTGGGATGCCCCAAGATTGTCCGCAACATTCTTATTGTCAGCAACAATCCTTGTTAAAAGGGTTCCCCACAATTTTTTGCTATCTGTTTACGTCAATCTGGGTGCGCATCCCCTTTTCACTCAAAAACTCCTTCCTTTATTGGGACATGGGACCGGCAATAAAATGGGCAAGACTTTTCTATGACAGGTTGCCCATAAAACTTTAATACACATTGAATGACATCCTGCATTAGATGATCATCCTTTGTCTTCTAATAAACACACTCAGATAGTAAAGCGGATAATTTGAAGGCCACATGCGTCAATTGATATTGGTAGATTCGGTGGAGGTTGTTCAAAGAGAGCGGCGAAAGCGGTTGACTTTTTTAAATGTCCAAGGGTGATAGAGAATATGATTGAGGAATTATCTTTAGCTGATTTGTTCCTTTTGTGTCCTTTATGAGATGGTAACATACATTTGTTTCTCCAATTGTGTACGATAATTGTTTGTCATGGTTTTGATTGTTGGATTGTGTATGACATCATTTACAATTAAAGTTTTCGTGGCAACTTAGAACGTAAATAACATATGCTGGAGGTTTTGTTATCAATGAAATTCTAGTGAAATATGGGTGCAAAAGGTCACAACCGTTTCCTTTGCACAAGGGCCAGTAAAGAACAGGTATGGCTGCTGTGTGGATATTTCGGTGTTCTTGTTAGGTGAATCCTGCAATACACAGTTATATTTATTTAATACATAAAATCCAAAGAATTATCTTTACAAAAGAATACAAAGAACTATTTTTAGAGGATGCATACATGTTATGAGACATGGTTGGATGAATTGGGTAGTCTGTGTATAGTTCTTTTCATGTTTGACATAGATCAAATGACAATTTTATTTTGGAGGAGGAAATTTAACTGAAGCTTTTTCTCATGCAGGACATAAATCAAGATCTAGGTTGCAGACCAGGTTCTTTGGAAATAAACTTTTGTTTCTTTTGTGCCCATTTAAATTTGACATCAAGTTTATGATTCACAGTTCTTGTAACACAGGGGGGTCCCAAAATGGGGTTGCAGCTGGAAGTACTATAGTCCCAACTGCTCAAGCTACTGCGACATCAAATCTTATGCCCCATGCTGCTGCATTAACTGCCATCTCTCCTGGCGCTATAGGTGGCCCAACGACTACCTTGAACATTGGCATGGATTACTGGGGAGGGGTGACTTCCTCCTCTGTTACCCATAGTAGAAGCAAACTCCCAGTTAAACCAGCTACAACAAGTACACATTCAAGCTCTCGTGATTGTGTGCCTTCGGATCTTTGGTTGCAGGTTTTGCTGAGATGAAGTTTTTTCTCCACATCCATTTTTATCTACATTTTGGTTCTAAATTCCTCTTTACCGTGTTTCATTCAAAATTACTAGGATGAACGAGAAATCAAGCGGCAAAAAAGAAAACAATCAAATAGAGAATCAGCACGGCGGTCGAGACTCCGAAAGCAGGTCAGTGACACAGTAGCACAAACTACTTGGGACTTAGAAGTGCAGCTTTATAAGTTTCTGTATAGCTATATTCTTTACTTTTGATGCATATCTGTCTTATGGCTCCTTCGATATTTCTCTCTTATCTTTGTTTTTCAATTTCCTTCTTTATATGCTTCTCCCAGTGGGCAGATTATGACGGTGATTGGTGGTAGTGAGGACAGAGAACATTGATAAAACACTACTGCCATTTGTTTCTATGTTTGGCAGTACTTTTGCGCATTATGCATATCGAGACATCCACTAATAATATAATGCAAAGTATGGTTATATAGTGTCTAATATTCAAATATAAGGCATAATGAGATGGATCCAACAATCACATGATCTGTTTCTTATAGATAGGTACAGCGGCACTACATATCAAACATTATCTAGATCATGGCCGTAAGTAGGATCCTACTTACATTTTTTACATGCCACATCTATGCATTAGCAATCTTTTTCTTGAGGTATTTTTCTTCTTTTGAATATGAAACAGATATTTGGATGGGCCTCTATTGGAGGTTCATCCCATCATTTCTAAAAAAAAGGATATGAAACAGATTTTAGCCCCTTTCTGGTTCCGTAGATGCAGAACACTACTATGATGGTAGCTTATGGATCATGCAAAACAAACTGATATTCATCTCTAATTGATATTGTTGTCGATGGTGGTTGCTGTTAGCTTCCTTTTTTCCTCTTCTCTACCTGGGGAAGAAGTGTAATAGTATTTATGTTGGGAAAAGATATCGAGTTATTTATTCCATGAACCCTATGCTCTCTTATACATGAGAGTAGCCTATGGGTAAATTACATAAGACATTCATAAGTAAAGGGAATTAAGAAACAATACAGGAAACATGAAATAAATAACGTAACATAAATATATCTCTACACCCCCCTCAAGATGGAGTATATATATCGATCATGCTCAGCATGGACGAGCACATCTGAAAAGGTCCTCTGAGTAAGGCCTTGGTGAAGATATCGGCAGTCTGGTCCCCTGAGCTGACATGAGATGTGGAAATAAAATCCTTCTGAATCATATCTCGTATATAGTGGCAATCAACCTCGATGTGCTTGGTGCGTTCATGAAATGCTGGATTATTTGCAATAAATATAGCCGCTTGATTGTCACATTCCAGTACCATAGGAAGGGGACCTCTATATATGGATATGTAAGAACAGCTCGAACTCACATCATTTCTGTACTAACCTGGGCCATAGTCCTATATTCAGACTCAACACTAGATCTGGCTACAACCGTTTGCTTTCTACTCCTCCATGAGACAAGAGAATCTCCGACATATACAACAAATCCAGTGGTGGACTTCCTATCCTTTGGACACTCTGCATAATCTGCGTCTACGGATGCTGAAATAGTGACCTCCTTGCCTTTCCTAAACAGTAGACCTGCACTTGAAGATGATTTAAGATACATAAGTATCATATGTATAGCATCCATATGGACCTAACGTGGTTGCTCCATGAATTGGCTCACCCGACTAACAATAAAAGAAATACCGGGTCTGGTAATGGTAACATTAAGGAGCTTTCCTACCAGCTCTCTGTAACTCCTCCTATCAACCTCATCAGTATCATCATCATATAATTTCATGCTTGGATCCATGTGTGTGGTGGCAGGTCATCATCCAAGCATTCCTGTGTCACTTAGCAAATCAGTGACATTTCTTCTGGGTCATCACAAGCCCTTGTTAATTTCTGGCAAACTCCAGTCCCAGAAAGTATCTAAGGGCTCCAAGATCCTTGGTGACAAATTCACGACCCAGAAGTTCTTTCGCCCTCTTGATTCCTTGTATATCATCTCCTGTAATAAGGATATCATCAACATACACCATAACTGCAATCATACCTCTGGATGTTTTCTGTATAAAAAGGGAATGATCTGCATTTGAACGTTTGTACCCCTATTTCTTAAACAAGTCTGAAAGCGTCTGGAACCAAGCTCTAGGGCTCTGCTTAAGGCCATATATCGCCTTATGAAGTCTACACACCTGTGAACACTCCCCTCAACAACAAAACCAGGTGGTTGTTGCATGCAGACTTCCTTTTGAAGATCACCATACAGAAATGCATTCTTGACATCTAACTGAAGCAATGGCCAATCTCGAATTACGCCAGCAGAGAGAAGAATCTGTAAGGTGGAATGCCGAGCAACTGGTGAGAATGTGTATAATCCACCCCGTATGTCTGAGTAAACCCTCGTACAACCAGGCGTGTCTTGTATCTGTCGATGCTACCATCTGCATTTTGCTTAACTGTAAACACCCATTTATAGCTTACTGTAGACATTCCAGTAGGAGCTGGGATGAGGCTCCAAGTGCCTCTCGACTGAAGAGTAGCCATCTCTTCTTACATAGCCAAACACCATCTACTGTCCTTTAAGGCCTCTTGATAATTCCGTGGAATAGCCACGGTTGATAATGCAACTGCAAAATTCCTGAAATCGCCAGTCCATCGATCAAAGGAGACCATGGATGCTATATGATATGATGCACAACTACGCTTTTGCTTCCGAAGCACAATAGGAAGGTCCAAATCATCAGCTTCTACATCTGTCCCTTATATAGATACCTGCTCATGTAGACCATTAAACCCATCATTATAATCTGTATTCTCAGAACATACCTCATGCGTGCTAGATGATGAACGGTGACCATGAGCAGAGGCAGGTCAGCGGGTATAGTGGTGTGGCAACAATGGAACATGGATCGCAATAGGAAGTGGAGGTGGCGTAGGTAGTGGTGGTGGTGGTAAAGGAGATGATTGTGGTGGAGGTGATGGAAGTGATGATGGTGGCGGCGGCATGTACATGACTTCATCAGTGTCTGAAGACATCAACCGATCACCTGTAGGAGAGAAGTACATCACGGACTCGAAAAAGGTGACATCGGCAGCGCATCGGATCATAACACCTGTACCCTTTCTGTGTCCTGGAGTATCCAACAAAGACACACTTGACAGCTCTAGGAGAGAGCTTGTCAATATCTAGAGACAACTGGTGGACAAAGGCGACCGGGCCAAACACACGAGGAGTAGGTGAGAACAATTCCTTTTCAGGAAAGGCTAGAGAGAAAGGAATTTTCTCACCCAAGACTGACGATGGCATGCGATTAATGAGATAACAAGTCGTTAAAACCGAATCGCCCCAAAAAGAATGAGGAGCACGACTCTTAATGAGAAGCGTCCTAGTGACATCAAGCAAATGCCGATACGACATTTCCTTTCTGCAACTCCATTTTGTTGGGAAGTATAGGCACATGATGTTTGATGAATAATTCCTTGGGTTGAAAAATAATTGGAGAGAGTATTAGTACAAAATTCCAAGGCATTATCTGTTCTTATAATTTTCACAGAAGCAGAAAAAACATTACGCACTTCGGTTAAGAAATTTTTGATAACTTCAGATTTATTCTTTAATAAAAAGACACAAGACAGACAAGAGAAATCATCAACAGCAACTAGATAAAACCTGTGCCCCTGGTGATCAGGAACACGATTGGGACCCCAAATGTCCACATGAAACAACTCAAAAATGGAGCTATTGCTCCAACCTTGACGAGTGGAAAGGCAGATCGATGATGACTTTCCCAACTGACATACCTCACATTGAAAGGACGTGTGAGGTGAGATCTGAGGCAGATTACGACACAGTTTCTGGAGTGGTAGATGATCAAATGCAGGTGCCACATAAATGGTGAGACATGTCCAACAGAAAGAGAGGAAATTCCGGTATAGGGAGTTCGAACTAGGCGATAGAGACCGCCCTTCTCACGGCCACACCCAATCACGTTGCCCGTAAGGATGTCTTGAAAAACAAGAGAGGATGGGTCAAAAATGGCTCGACAATGTAAATCCTTCGTAAATCTAGCTAATTGACAACAAATTCATAGAGAAATCAGGTGCATGCAACACATTCTGTAGATGCATAGAGGGCGTCAAGCTAATCTCCCCCTGATCAGTAATTGGGGAGTGAGTCCCATATGCAATAACCATAGTACGTCCTGGAGGAACCTGTCTGTAGACTGTAAGTTGACCCATGTCTCCACATAGATGATGTGTGGCACGAGAGTCCATAATCTATTCTACAACATCAGATCCACTACTGCTAGTGAGTGCATAAGTACTACCTGAGGTATTGGAGGAGGCTGAAGCAGCTACATCTGAATGACTTCCGGTGGCCGTCGAAGGGGGCACATGACTGGAGGGAAGTATAATGCCCCTCAATCGTGCTACAAGATCATCAAAACATTGATTCAAAGAGGAAGCAACTAGGGGTTCAATCTGTTCAGCAACTCGAGCAGAGGTAGGGAATCCATGCTTGGACTAGCATGTATCCTCGGTATGTCTAGACGATGGCAGAAAGTACATGCCTGAAGAACACGACCTCCCCTACCATGAGGTCCGCAGCCATGAAACTGAGAGGATCCTTCGCAACCTCGGGATGCCGCCATTGCTGAGGATGTTAGGCTGGCAGTAGAAGATGGAACAATAATACGATCGAGTCTGCGGAAAGCTCCCTCCATAGGAGGAATAGTAGAATCTGCCAAAATCTGGGAACGGGCCGCCTCGTACTCAGGATCAAGGGTTGCCAGGAACACGCCAACCATGGTGGCATTCCTATAAGTCTTCTGCTGCTTAGGGGTAGATGTGGGGCATGATGCTATATAACTACTCAAACATCCCACACGAGGACGTATATAGTGAGTGGAGATGCCGTCCATTCTGTTTGATAGTAAAGATATCATGTTGAAATTGTAGAATCTTCGTTTCGTTCTTTGCCTGTGAATAAGTAGCAGCAATAATATCCCAGTTCGCCTTGGTTGTGGGCTGATGGAGTATGTCATTGGCGATCTCTATTGCCAACGTACATGAAAGCCAAACTTTAGCATATGCATCATCCGCCTACCATGAGGCGTTAATCCCAGTCTACTCAGTCGGTTCTTCATCGGTAAGGATGTGTTTCTTACCAGTAGACTTCATCATGCTCATGAACTGCATCGCCCACAGTTCATAGTTTGACCCATCTATCTTGACTATAGGCGTAGGACCTCTGAAGGCGCCTGTGGAGGGATTATCAACCTTGTTCTCTGTCATGACAGCTTGAGAAGGCTAGGGCTGAAGACTAGACAAGATCGTGTCTACACTGACATAGAGAGATTTGATTGCATGTGTAGACTCATGCAACCAATCTCATCATGGAAGGGGACTGGACGACGGTGCTCCTAAAGGAGGGTGAAGACACCCCTGTCACGTGTCACGCGTGGAAGGACTGTGAGCCCGCGTGGGGCGACGCTAGGCAGGGGCTGCGGCGCATAGAGATGGGAAGAGGCTGCGAAAGGAGCCGCGGGGCGGGGTCACGGGACTGAGGTCGGGCTACGACACGGAGCGGGGCTGGGCTACGACGCCATGCAGGCCGAGGCCGGGTGATGACACGAGCATGGCCCGGGCGACAACGCCACGCAGGGCGAGGCCGGGCGACGATGCGGGGCAGAGCCGGGCTACGACCCTGCTGTCGAACGGGGGGGGGGGGGAGAAGGACGATGGCGCGCGGGGGAGAACCGACACAGGAGGGGACCGACGACGGGAGAAAGAGAGGGGTTTGAGCGGGGCTAGGGTTTCGGAACTCCAGTCTAGGACCGCCGCTCTGATACCATATTGGGAAAAGACATCGAGTTATTTATTCCATGAACCCTAGGCTCTCTTATATAGGAGAATAGCATATGGGTAAATTACATAAGACATTCATAAGTAAAGGGAATCAAGAAACAGTACAAGAAACAATAAATAAATAACGTAACATAAATATATCTCTACAGTATTTATATATGCATATACTACATTAGAGGACCCACTTAATGGTCTAGTGGTAGTACAGTGTGTCCACCACACAAAAGACCAGGGTTCAAATCCCACTCTTGCAGGGGGGTTGCGTTAGGTAGTCGGCGGCCAGCGTAAAAAATAGTCGAATCTTTCAACATGGATTTGAGCAAGAATTCATGTAGCCGACCCTACTTATAGTGGGAGAAGGCTTAGTACATTTTTTTATACTACATTAGAGGACCCACTTTTTCTAGAGCTGTGCATTTTTGTTAATGGTCATTGCGGGATGAATTTCTTGCCTCCATTTATGATGGAGCATGATTCCACTTTTTAGTCAACATTTTTTATTTTAAATTTTATCTAATTATGTAAAAGGCTCATTATACAAGGCCTTATCCCCTTTTTCTTTTTTTGCATGTTTTCTTTTGTTTTATTTTTATTGTCAAAAAGTTGTTGCTATTTAGGGGGGAATTAGCCTCTATAAAAGGCTCCCTTGTAATAGGGTTGGTTTTAAGTTTGAATGAAGTAATTTTCCCCCTCACTTAATTCTCTCTCTCTCTCTCCTCTCGGCCCGCACCCTCCCTCTCTCCCCGATTCTTTTCTTCTCCCGTGCCCTAATCTCCCCGCCGCCTTCTCTCCCGCCACCTCCTTCCCACCGCCCCCGTGCTCCCCTCGACCTCCCCAGCCCTCGCCGCCTTTCCCCGCGCCTTCCCGCTCGCCCCTGTTTTGCCGCCTTCCCACCCGTCGCCTCGACAGCGCCCAGCGCCCAGCACGCCAGCCCCCCTTCCCTCCGCCTGTGCCTCCTCACATCACCGCCACCTCCACGAGCCCCTCCCTCGCCATCGCCCCGCCGCTCTCCCACTCGCTGTCCCCATCCCCCTACGGCCGCCAACCCTCCCCAGCCGCAAGTGCCAACTCCCCTCGCAGCCGACACCCGTTACCCTTCCTACCGCGCCCCCTCCACCATCCCTACCGTTGTTTCGACGCACAACCGCCATCCCGCCACCTTCCCGGCCAACCGCTGCCGCAGTCGCTGTGAAGCCAGCCGCCCCCGTTGCCCCTGCAGCCGCTCGGAACGCCCCTGACCAAGCCGCCGCCTTTGATTTTGATCAGATCTGAACGTGCACGTTCTCTCTTGCCGGTTGTGGTATGAGCGCCAACTCCACCATTTAATCCCACCGCATATTATTAGTTTGTGGATTGTTATATTGTTAATTGGTTTGGTGAACTATTGAGATTCCGTGCCGCAAATATTGCTATTTATTTCCCATAATCGATAATTATTCGTGTTGCCCTAAGTTTGTGGAGAAACCGGTGCTAAACTCGAGTATTTTGTCGTCTATTGTTGCTGATTTTTGCGTATCGCACATCATTTTGTTCGTTTTCGTCATTTTAATCCCTTAGTTCAATTGTTCGGATCGCCATTTAGGTCATTACCCCATTAGGTTGCATCAATTTAGATGCATCGTAGGTAACTGATCGATAATCCTCTTCTTCTAAGGGATATGTCTTGAAAGCGAACATTAATAGCTAGCATAGATGTTATAGATGTAAATCTTTTTTCAGATTTATGATGACTTATTTTTTTTACTAAAGCCTAACAATTTCTGCTTTTATGTTTTGATACGGAAATACATCGATTTTCCATAGAATTAAGGTCTTTGTCTTATTTGGTGATACTTCTGGTTTGCCGGATGATCAGAGTTTCAACTATCTCATCTGCATCCTAAATTTTGGCCATTTGCAATGGCTTCATTTGAAGGATCCATTCTTCAATGCATCATCATCGAGTCAAGTTCCTCGCTTCAACATTTTAAATTAACATATGAGAAAAATCAACTTCTGGCATGTCAGTTGAACAGTGCATTAGTTAACATTATGCGTTACACTACTGTTACAGACTCGGCAAGCTGTAACGTGTCAAAACCAATAAATTACAACTGCATGGAGACCTTGCAGATGCAGAGGGAGCTTTCTATACAATTGCTGCGATCTGCCCCTTGTTTCTAAAGTAGGGACTGGCTGCATTATATTGATATAAGTTTGCTAGACTTTGTGGCTCAGTTGATTTCTTAGAAGGTTTGCAAACTTCAGAACGTCATTTGTGCCCACAAGTAGAGTTTTAAAGCTTCATTCTGTAAGTTATTTTAGGTGGTAGAACAGATGTAGTTTGTGTTATCTTATGCAAATCATTCTCCCTCTGTGACCCCGAAAGTTGGTCCTGTCACGATGGAAGTATGTCCTCTGCCTACTTATCAAGATCAGGATGCTTGGATATAGGATGGCCTCCATTCTTAAAACCTGTATGCAAAGACATATGTGGGCAGGGTCCTCTATGTTAGCATCACCAAACCCGATATTGACTTTGCTGTGAGTTGTCAGTCAATTTTCGAGTTGTTCTAGGTGAATGCATCTCGTTGTTGTGATGTCGTTCTTGAGATATCTTGAAGTTGTATTTGGGAATCGACTTGTATTCAAGAAAAGCTCCTCATTGCAGATTGTGGGATGCTCTGTTCACTATGCTGAGAGTAGACCTGATAATAAGTTAACTAGTAAGTTATTCACTTTTGTTAGGGATAGTCTTGTTACATGTCGTAGGAAGAAGTAGAACGTAATCACATGGAGAATCAATATACATTGTTTTATGGCAAAGTCCACATCTGAATCGATGTGAATCAAATCTTTTTCAAGAGCATTTGAGCATTGAGGACGTATTATAGAAGGGGACACTATCGATAAAGATGCAATTTGACAATTCATGCTGTCATTTTTATCCGATCTTCCTGTAGAGCACTAAGCATGTAGATGTTAATTGTCACTAAACTTAAGATTTGTCCAAATACGGTCCACCGAATTCCACAAATATCATCTGTTGATCATGTTGTTGATGTCTTCATCGGAACTCTCACAAGGACTCTGTATGATACGTGTTTCCAATCTGAACACGCTTGATATTTTTGTCCAGCTTGAGTAGTGTGGAGATAACATTTATTTGTAGTTCTCTCGAATCATATGTATATGTTGTTTTTTATGCTTTTGGGCTCTTGTATTATTTTCCCACCCTTCTCCCTATTCAAGGAGGAGTAAGCCTCTCATAATGAATATGTTCTCATTTCCTGATATTTTTTGAGAAGTATCTTCATATTTTTAACCATGCTAATTTCAATAAGTGCTGCTCGTCGAGATCGGGTTTACCAAGTATGAACATGGATTGGAAAAGTACAATCCACCTTTGTCCATGCGCATATTGCAACACTTTTGATCCAATACAAAGTTAGAAATTAGTTTAAAACTAGGGTTTCTTATAAAATTAGTTTTTATCTTATCATTTCATCCATTTTGAGTCTTTCACACTTTTATTTGCACCCATGCCAATGGTCTGGTGCCTAGTGGTAGTGCGGAGTGTCTACCAACATAAAAAGTTCATGGTTTAAATCCCCTCTTTTGAATATCGCGTTAGGTAGCCGACAACCAACGTAAAAAATAGTCGGATCTTTCAACATGGATTTGAGTAAGAATTCATGTAGCTGACCTACTTAAAGTGGGAGAAGGCTTCACCATTTATATAAATTGAGGTTGTATGTGATCTCTTATTAGTTATTTAATTTAATAACTAGGATGGAGTTAGGATTTGAGTATTTTTTTATTTATATATTGTAATTCTGTCTTTATATATCTGGGTTAGCAGGCTTTGTTCAAGGATATGATGAATTATATTAAAATTTGGAATTTGCCCTTCCCTCTCTCCCGTTCTTCTCTCCATCCACACGCTTCTTCGTGCTTCCCATGTGAAAAAATACGCTCTTATGCGCTTCCCCTTTCCTCTCATCCTCTAAATTATTTCTCTCGATGGTTTGTGATTTTGCATCAGTTTATATCATGGTATGGTGTTAGTCATCCGGTCATCCTATGATTCAACAATCCTATTGAATTTTGTTGAGCATAATATCAAGGTTACAGAAGTTGGCAGTCGGTACTCGGTCGGCAAGGTCACTGACTAAGGATTAGTCGACAGTCGAGAGAGTAATCGAATTTAGTGGGCATTAGTTGATTTGGATTTTTTTAAATATTTTAAATATATAAATCAATTTTTATAACATATACTCATTTATATCCATATATTTAGCAGTTTTAGTATTTTTAAGAGCTTAAAAAATATAGCAAGAGAAGAAAAAATGAAACAAGTTAAGAACAAAATATTTGGTACATAGTACAAGGCTACAAACAGATGTTCAAAAATAAAAAAAACATTTACAACACGCCCAAAAAATAATACAAGTGAAAAGTGAGACAAGTGTCACAAATCAACGGATTCAATCCTTAATGTCATCATCTAAGTCCAACTCTTCTTCTTCATCATCGCGTTCTTCTTCTTCATCATCTTCTTCTTCTATATCATGGAAGGCCGTATCGTATCGATATCGTTTTGATATCGTATCGATACGATATTTCGACGATATATCGACGATATATCACCGAAATATCGCCCATATCGACGAGCCTTTGTAAAGAAAATGCTTGGAAATCGGGATATATCGCCATATCGGTGCCCATATCTGTCCCATGCCGATATCGATATATCGGCGATATATCGCCGATATATCGCGATATTTCCTTCCATGTTCTATATCCTCTAGATGTAGCTTGTCCTCGTTTATCAGCGTAGCATTGGAGCTTGACGATGAAGCTCCCCTTTCACGTTCATCTCGTTGGCTCTTTCTTGGTTCCAAATTCTTTTTGGTACCACTAGCATGTGCTACAACACCCCATGTCAATCTGGAACCTGGAAAAATATCCTCATCATGAGCATCGACATCTCTGGTCATTCAGCCATGTGTGCACGATCACGAGATGAGAGTGGATTGCTTTCTTTCTCAACTCGATGTTCCCGTAGGTTGGAATTGAAACGCACGTACACAAGATCGTTTAGCTTCTTCGTCTCCAACCTATTTCTCTTCTTGGCATGGATATGAAGATCAAGAAAATTTAATTTTATATCAATTACTAATTTAAATTTTACTATTACTAATCGAATTGGGTGGGTGAAGTGGAGCCAATACCGAGTCAATTGTACTCTAGTTACGCTCACATCCCGATGATGAAAACGTCAAGTTTAAGATTTTGATAGTCATAGCTTTCAAATGAGGCGTGTCATCTCCATGATTATACCGCCAATTAGCTATTGAAATAGAGAATTGGTCAAAATAATAAATAAATGATTAGCATTAATAGAAAACAATGACTGAAATACCTGAATCATAATTGCCATCATTTGTCATCCACTGTCTCATAGCTAAAAAGGCTTGCCAAAATCTCCACGACCAAGTCTATATGCCGGCAGCTCGTCCCTGGTAATTGCATCTTGTATATCCAAATCTGGTTAAAATTTTTCCATGCACTACTTAAACCCTCTCCTCACCACAACATCTGGATCACCATGAGACTCAGTGTAGAAGAAAAAAGGGTTCAAGTAATAAGCTACTATATGCAATGGAGTATCGAGCCTCCCTTTGACCTTGGAGGTGACAACATCCCCCAAAAAATTATAAGACGACTCCACGCCATTGAATGCTGCAATTATCTCCCGCTTAGCCTCTTCAAGCCCTCCGTATACAAAGCTCATGGATGGACGTCGATCTGCATCAACCACACACAATAAACGAACCAATGTAGTGAAAACTCTGATAGCATGTGCAGTATGGTTCTAGAATGTAGGGCTGAATACGATGGAACTCGCTGCTTCTCCCTTCTTGGTCTTATACCATTCGGCAGTTTCTCCACTCTTCTGAGGAAAACATCAATCTCAGCTTGTCTTTCTTCTCATTTAGGCTCTCAAGAGTGAGAAAAGTGGTTGCAAATCTTGTTCGGCCGGGCCTTGCAATGTCCCTCTTGCTGGTCAATTTGCATATCAAGCTTAGAGTTTTGGTGTGAGAGTACATGGACACCGTAAGCCTCGTCACCTTTGTGATTGCACTCCTCACTTTCGTCTCTCTGCTTATCTCCTCCAAAGCAAGATCATCGAGTGTGCGGTACACAGAGTCCACCAAAACTGCGGATATTTGGTGACCAACAATCTTCCTACTGCTATATTGGCGGATGCATTATCCGCCACAATCTGAACCACTTTATCCACTCCCACTTCATTCAAACACTCTACCAACTTGCAGATGTATTCCGCAGTGTGAGCCTCATCTGAGGCATCTATGGACTTCAAAAATGAAGTCCTTAAGGTGCAATTGACACAAAAATTGATGATGCTCCTTCCTCGCTTGTCCATCCACGCATCAGTCATCAAAGAGCATCCCGCCGACATCCACGTATCGCGATGGCATTGCAAGTCATCGTGAATCTCCTTCACTGCCTTCTTAAGAAGCGAACCACTAAGCTCATACCTTGTGGGAGGCTTTAGTCCAGGTCCATACTTCCCAATCGCCTCTACCATCTGCTTGGAGTTTTTCGTTGTCAATCTATTAAACGGAATCACTGATGTATATGCCCATTTGGATATGTACGAGATAACCCTATCATGATGATCCTTGGAGAATTTATCCTTGATGACCGTCTGACGTGTTGGCCCTTCCAATGCGATAGTCTGCTCCAAAGATTCAGGGACTCGCGATCTCTTCGTCGAACCCGCATCTCCAGTGATATCAACTTCCTCCCTCATCTCATGAACATCAACGGCTTTCTGGGACTTCTTCCTGGCAACATCATCAAGGTACATGATCATCATCATCTTCTTCTTCTTCTTCTTCGTTTCCTCGTCCACCTTTGGACATATTAGCTTCGTTCCCTCATCGGTGTTCTAGATGTTGCTTGAACATGTACACACCACCCTCGACAATCTTCTTGCACAGTCTACAAGTGATTGTATTTGGATCCGTATGATTTGCAAGGTAACCGTATTGCCATGCAAGATTAGTTAATCCCGGCGGTACGTAAAAAGACGAGTCGCTACCGGAAGCGACGTTCACTGGAGGTGTAGCCATCTCCATAGTCAACAAATTCATATTTTAGGCAATTGACAAACACAAAGCTAACGAAACTCACAAGTTGAACTTCCTAATTAACTAACAAAATCACAAGTTGAATGAAGAGATTAAATAACAAGCAGACCAATGACGACCATATAAGAATTTCTAGTTTGAACAAATTGAACATATAAGCTAACCAATGCCAATCATATAAGAATTTCTAAGTTGACCAAATTGAACATATAAGCTAACCAATGCCAATCATATAACAATTTCTAAGTTGACCAAATTGAACATATAAGCTAACCAATGCCGACCATATAAATATAAGCTAACCAATGCCAACATATAAGCAAAAAATATCTAAGTTAACCAAGATTTAGAGAATAATAAACATAAGCAATAAACCAAGCAAAAAATATCTAAGCAACATGTACATCATCAATTAAATCTAAGTTTTATTAAAAAAATAACCTAAAAAGCTAATATTTTTTAACCTAAGATGCAAATTAACAAGATAACCTAAGCATTAATAACTAAAATCAAGTAATAAACTAAGCAAAAAAGAATAAAAAAATCATTTTTAAAACTCTAACCAGCTCAGGGGGCGGCGAGTCGAGATCTGAGTTGCTACTGCTACAGAGGAGGGCAGCAGAGAACCGGCTCCAAAAGGAGTCGCCGCAAGATCGTCGACGACGTGGAGGAGGAGGCGACGACGCGGCGACGCGACGTAGGTCCAGGAGCCTCGAGCAGCTCAGGGGCGACGGGTTGAAGTATTCGAGAACGAAGGTTTGGGGTTCTGTTTTGACAGAAACCTCCACAAACTTATTTGGGAGGGTAATCGGGTATTCGAGTACTCGGGTTGTGTCATTTTTATTTTTTTTTGAAAGGCGTTTATTCGCCCGATTAATTGGGTGGACCCGACTATAGGCTGTTTTGGCCTAGTCGAGTCGGCTACCCCCTTGACTTGACTAGTCAGGCCGACTTTTACAACATTGGAATATAATGTATTATAATCTATACAAATTACGACTCGTATTCACATTCATGTCGTCGAAAAGTTAAGACTCTCTAGATCGTGTTTGAAGGCAATGCTAGTTGGACTTGTGGATATATGAAGATACATTCATCTACAAAAATCAGACTATTGCAACGCCCATGCAACACGAAGCCGACACTAACATGAAAGAAGAAAAATAAGAAGAGCATCATTCTGCGACTTTAATCATTCTGAGTGTTGTAACATCCTCACATAAAGAAGATTACATCAGATTTTTTTTTGTTAAACAACCTCCTATACCGATATAACTTCCATTACTCTGGCTTTTGCAACTTTAACACTCATGTCATCAATAACTCCTTTTATGGTATGGAGCCACAACACAAGGCAACTATTGTATCCACTAACCAATGTGCCCCCACCCTTGAAGATCGAGGACTATCACTCCACTTGTTGGTGCAGCCACCCGCTACGCGATAACACCACCATGACGCTGGCCCTCCCAGGTCGATTGTAAGCGTGGGGTTTTCGATGATAACAACGTCATGCTTCCCATGTCAACGCTGCCCTAAAGAGATCCAAACATCAAAATGACAACTGCCTCGATGATCAAAGGCTCCACATCCCCATACGACCTCTATATCAATAAGAGATGTGGGGTCCAAACTCCATCTAAGTGGCACCTTCAAGAGAGCCGCAATTGCCACCACCTCCTTGCAACAGATATCACCATAGCTTGCATCTCCTTACATCACCGTTGCCCCTAGTAAAATGGCACGCAAATGGAATTCGTTGGTGGCACATGCACCATTGTCACCACTCGATCTTGGGTCATCATTGCCATTGTTGCACAATCACTCCTGGCATCATATCTGTCACCGCCACTACGAACCTTGTGCTGGTGAAGATCCAATACTACTACTGCTCTCCTCGAAAGTGTCACTGCCACCGCTGGGTTGACTGCAATGATTGCCACCAACATCATTTGAAACATTGATGATGGTGGGTTTGCAACTATCCACCGCCATGATGCCCATCTTGGCACATCGTCAAACACAACTTCACAAATAAACATAGCCATAGCCCGATCCTTAAATGTCATTGTCGTGAGCATTGGAGGTGGGTGAAAAACCTTGTCGAGGGCTTATATCTTCTCTTCAAAGGCATTGTATTCCATAAGAAAAGCTACAAGTGGTTGTCATGGTAAATTTATAGCAAGTCCCCACCCAAACCCTTTAAACTAAAGGTTAAAGGTAGGAAAATCCTATAGATGGGAAGACCTTTTTAGTGAAGGCATATGAAAATTACGGTTTCTCAGCTTTTGCTCCTCAATTCAGAAAATTATACAAATAATGCTGATAAGGGGCATGTGGGCAACAATCTATTCGAACTAGGATTTGTAGCCATGGATAATTTTATAAATCCTCATACCTCCCATTGTCAAGATTTTTGGTTTTCACGTTCAATGACTTCTCTGAACCCCATGATACCAATGTTTTTCTGAATAAAAAATGAGGAAATACCCGCAATGGTGTTTGCCCCAAAATATATTAAAAATGAACAGTAAATATTACAAGAGCCAGGTCTCTCCTCAAGGAGAGATCTGGCCAAAAGAGATACATTCTCAACATAAAATTGTTCCTCGTGGAAAATAACCACATTGCAGGACAACCAAACGGCCCATAAAATTTAATGGCTTCCACATTTCCACAACATATCTGAATTGGTCCGCAATTAGGCTTTCTTGAATATTAAAATGGGAGGAGGTGTCAAGCCATGCAATATTCGTCGACGACCACACCCAACACATACAAGCACAAGTATAAAATAGACGGTGATCTTCAGGGGACTCAATGCAAAGGGCACATGTTGGGTCTTCAATCAGTCTAAAATCGATTCTACGTATCTTGGTCAGGGTCCTCTTAACATCTCTAGATTGAAAAGAAAAACTTTACCTTCATGAGTATACAAAGAGCCCGTATAAATCTGCAATCACGTTCCAGCACTCCTCTAGGGTTGTTGCTTCGATTGTCTGTTAATGCACAATACTCCTTATTCACAGAAAAAACCCGTCCTGCCAAGCCCAATGGCCCCGACCTGTTGTAGATCCAACCAATCTGGAAATGAGGTTTGTCAACTGCATAAAATCATCTAAACACTGCTCTGAAAAAACTGAGGTGAATGTCGTTGGCTAGTCCTAATTGTCATTCCATATCTCACGCACAATAGCTCTGTGGTTCGCCGCTATTCCTAACAATCAAAGAACTTTGGTACTTAGAGGTCCATCCCCCATCCAAAAAGTCGTTGGTGCATTATGCGGTCGCTGTCGGATGGATGGGGAAGATGGAAGACGATAGATGCTTATGACCGGATGACAAGATAGGCTCATTTCACTGCCCCACATTCTTGATGCCCATTTGAGAAGGAGAGTTTTGTTCAATATCGTCCAGCCTGCGAATCTCAACACTAACTTGATCCGTGGGAAGGGTCAACCATGTGAACCATTTTTGCATTATCATCAGACAAGCTCCAGAGGATTCTACGTGTACAAGATTCAAGCCAATGACGAATTCCCACAGGAGTAAGGCGACTGGACAGAAAAAAATGGAATCACTACCAACACCGCCTTGAGCGGGACAAGTCTTTCCCCATGAGAAAGACAAGAAGTCTTCCAACCTTTCAACTTCCCCTCTAATCTCTCAACCACTGCCTTTCAAGTTGAGTGCCATAGCTTGCCACAGGAGAGTGACATCCCCAAATATGAAGGGGGATGATTACGACACTCCTCTAACTCAACCTCAGAGTATCCAAACTGTTAATTGATAGCCCCAAAGCTCACCAAAGATATCCAACACCGTGCTCATGCCTCTAACATCTGAGATCCCTCCCTCAATGAAGAAAACTGTATCATCTGCATATTGTAACAAAGGAATGGATATGTCACCACAGTTGAGCCCATTGTTTCATCCCTCTGCATCACCCTTCCCACCATAATTGCAAGGACATCTGCCATGAGTATACAAAGCAAAGGGGTAAGATGGCACCCCTGCTTGACTCCTCATTATTGTTGAACACCCCCCCCCCCCTTCAGGTTTACCATTAATCAAGATCGGCATAGAGGTTGTGGTGACACACATATTCATTTAGGAGATCCACGCGTTTGGGAAACCATGCTTGGCTTTAGAGGCCCAAAGGAAGTGTCAATTTGCACAATCATAAGACTTCGAGACGTTGATCTTCTACAGGAGCACGTGTACCCATCTAGGCATCTAATCAGCCACAATATCCAAGCCCATCAAAATGCTGCCCATCATTAGACAATCTAGGATGAAAGCAATCTGTACCTCATCAATAAGCCCATCTATAACCCCTCATAGTCGACTTGCCAAGACCTTTGCCACAGTGGGATAGATTGCATTTGATAAAGCAATCGGTCTGAAGTCCTGCACTCGTTCAGAACTCTCCCTCTTCAGGACTAGGGAGATGAGTGCATGGTTCAACCTCTCAAACCCAAGGTTTCCTGAAGAGAATTTAAACGTCACATTCATAACATTAGACTTGAGCATCGAACAAAGCTCCCTGAAAAAGAAATATAAAATCCATCAGTTCCACGTGCTCCATTCACATTCAGTTCGCACATGATCGCTTGCACTTCAGAATTACCAAAATCCTTTGTGAGATCTCTCGCATGCTCTGAAGATAAGATCGATGCCCTTTGCCCACTTCACCTCTAGCTGCCATGGGCGAATCACCTGCTCATCTTGCAAAAGAAATTCACTATGACCTCCCCACCTCCTTATTACCTTCCAACCTCGCGTTCTTGGAATGAATGCAATTTCGCCTCCTACCATTGGCACAGAGTGGAAAAATCTCGTGTTTGCATCGCCCTCACTAACCCGACGAGACGCTATGTTCGCGGAATTGAGCTAGACTGGTGGATTATCAGCTAGTAGAGCTGCATAATTGAGTGAAAAGCGAGATCTAATACATCGGGAGCAATGAACTCGTATACTTTCTACATACCACTCAACCTCCTGCTTCTTGTCCTCTTCTTGGATGACTTTAAGAAGAATGAAACGACTGGCCAACTCGGACCCCTCAAGATACCTAATGTCTTCTGCCCTATCTAGTTGGTCCAGACCTGCCTGTGCCTCATCATGACGAGCCCCACGAGCAACAGGAATCGCTTTCTTGTACTCACAAAGCTTTAGACGAAGGGCTTCCAACTTATGGTACGACTTGATCGTGGCTGAACTGTCACAATTATAAGAGGACCAAAAGTCACGTACCTTTTCTTTGAATCTTGGCTTAATTTACCACGATTTCTCGATCCGGAAAAAAAGATCGAGGAACCAACTGCTACCTTGAGGACCACAACATGGGGTGTGGTTTGACCTGGATCGTAGTAAGGAAGACACTCATGCTCAATTAATGGACAAACAACTGACAATTGATCGATCCAGCCTTGATTTAGAACTAGAGTTATGCAAAGTATAATGTCAATCAAATGCATCGAACACCTCCAGCTAAAGGTCTTGAATTGTTTCCATTAACTAAAGACAACTTGGTCTTGACCCCTCCCACAATCGGTGTCGGTCCGCCACAAAGAGATGGACGCTAAAGTCACCTCCACCAACCATGGGACCAGAGAAAACAATGCATGGGCCTTCCTCATATCATCTCACAACGTTGGCCTAAGCGGTACGTCAATAGGCCCATAAATGCTTGAAAAATCTATAGAATCCCCATTAAGCTTATCTTTCAGAAGAGCCAAGATTATGTGGGAACCAATGTGTTAGATAAAATCTCAAGACGACCTCCCATTCCAAGCAACGATAAATCCCCCAAATTGTCCTTTGCCTCAACAACTCAAAAATCTGAGTACCAAGATAACCTAATCGAGTTCACAACTGAACCATCCAAGATTGGATCTCAGTTTCCTGCATGAGAAGAACATCACCACATCACTCATATAATAACCTCCTGATCGCACCTCGCTTCTTTGACATTCCAACAGATGGTCTTCATGGAACAACCGATTTGCTTCCTGAGAAGGTAGAAACCACTCCCACATCTTCAGCTATGTCTAGGAACAAACTGGTCTCTTGTTGCGCATTTCGATTAACATCTCTCTTTTAACGGTGTTAAGCCTAGTGGAACCGTCTTTCTGCCATAGACTTTCATCTGGTCAGAAAACAGTGCCGCTGGCTTGCTTCTTTCTCGCATGACGTACCTTTTTAATCTCTTCTGCGATCTCTCTCCCACATCAGAGCCATGTCGCTTTTCCTTCACACAAAGCTCCATTAATAACACCCCCCAGAGATCGCCATCCCTTTCTGCGACAAACCCACTGCGAGATTGTTGCCAGCCACCTGTTAGTGATTGTTGTACACATCTTTGAAGTCGAGGTCCTAGGCAAGCAGCTTCGCCCCTTCCGTTATTATGTGATGCACCTCCGATCCGAAAAGCTCTATAGGAAAACCCCTAAAACAAGTTAAGTAGGTGGGGCCCGACAAACTCCAGCTCCTCAAAGGCACCCAACTTCGGTCTGGAAAAAGATCCGACCCACCACTGAATTGAAACCTCGATGCTAACTCGGCCAAGAAAAATAAGGCCCTCCACACACCAAAACCAGGAAATCCTTGGTATTACCACCCCCTTCGCCGAAGAAAGAAAGGGTCCCGATTCCATCGACATCGAGATCTCTGCAAGGTTTGATTCTCTTGCTCTAGCTGCAAATCCAAGATTTTTAAGGAATTTAAAAGTTGACACACATCGGCTTTGAAAATGGTGCTTGTACTGCATTGAGATGTCCGATGATGAAGATCGACTCTGACAAGCCACTTGATGACAATGAAAAACCCCTTAAAGTGGCGGTGGGATTAACTCTTCCACCCATAATCGATAGACTGCACGACCAACCTTTAGGAGAGAAGCAACCCCACATCGGAGCTGACCTTCACCGCATCACCACCACTGTAGCTTCCATGTCAGTGCCAGGAGCCCTACCGTCCGACAGGAGTTCAAAGGCATCGCCCTAATCTTGGAGAGCATGTTTCAAAGGACGAAGTCGACAAGATAACAAAGCAACTCCTTGAATGCAGGGCACCCAATGTCTCTCTGACAATTCGTCATCAACAAAATGAGGCTCTCGTCACTTATGCCACCACCCTTCCCACTCGTAGCTAGCAACTTGCCAGCCTCTACCTTTGACAGACGTTGGATGCATGCCAAATCACCCCTCAACAAGACCACATTTCCATAGAACGCCCCACCAAGAGCTTCACACACTTCAACCATCAGAGCTTCGTGGTAAAATGACCAATAGCCATCCACCGAATCTCCTCCCGAACCGCATCGTATAAGTCCACCAAACTTGGACCCAATTATGCACCTCTCACAACATCCGCAAACGTGGGTCTCCCCTCCACCGGCACCGATGACACCACCCAAGGCCTTCGACCAATTGCTCGACGAGCAGCAACTGTGCCAGATGGTTGAAAAACTATCCGGGGCACGCTGCCATGTGGTGCCCTCGATCACCACTATCAAAGCACCTAGCAGGAGCCGGGCATTCCCTGGGCATGTGTCCAAAGAGACCACATAGAAAGAACATCAGACTTCGCTTAGGCTTCTTCCGATAACTCACCACCGACTAGCCGTCCTTTGAATCCTCCACCTCTCGACTTGCAACCTTCAAGCTTTCTCACCACTTCTAGGAAAGCTGGCCTCCACCTCCCACAGAAGGCCATCACTCGACCTCCACACATTCACCATCACTTCTTGCTCACCCAACTCCGCACATTTGCCACAACACCAATGTTGCAAGTGCCCCATCATCTCTTCAATGCCAATCCAATTGTATTGATGATAATTACATGAGAAACACTACAGTGATCCCGCCTTATGCGCCACACTTATTTTTCTACCATAGATTCAGCTGTACAAGAATCAAGCATTCGTACGCCACACTCGATGATTAAGTAACTCATTAAGAGATGATTTTTTCAAAGCATCCGAGAACTGATGCATCGTGAAGTTTGGTATTGATGTAAAATTACGATTTCGATTAAATTAGGGTTTCTTGTCTTCTATTTTTTATGCAATTTGAGTCCTTTGCAATTTTATTTTATTTAAATGGATTGATATTGCACACGATCTCTAATTCGTTATTTAACTGAATAATATTATGGCTTTCAGGGTTTGGATAGAGCTATTAAGGGGCAAGTATTTTTTAATATTGTAGTTTTGCCCTTCTTTGTAATAAAGGGGTAGTAGGCTTTGTTTAGGGACATATTGAGTTATATCAAAGTTTGGAGTTTCTCCATCTTTTTCTCCCTTTCTTCTCTCCCTCCACGTGCATCTTCGCAATTCCCTTCCAGAAACCCTGTGTTCCGACGTGCTTTCCCCATCTTCCTCTCATCCCCGAAATTCTTCCTCTTGATGATGTCTGAATTGGCATCGACTTTGAATCCTCACTACAGCAATTTACATCTCCAACAATATGATTTCTTTGCACAACAAATATCCCGATTCTGGGGGAAGAATTGAGCTGGGTTGACGAGTAGGATTTTGGCAGCCAAACAGAGTCACTATCTTAGATTCTTAATATCCTGTGCAATTCGATCGTACAAAGGTAGATGGACTCATGGATCTTAGGGGAGAAGGGGATTGTGCAACCGTGTGCAGTTTCTGGATCCCTTGGTTCCATGGTACCCAAACAAATTGTATACAGCATTCTACATAGTGGAATCAAGGATGTTGCATCTTTTTAGGATGTAGTACCTGCTGAGATTAGAGAACGGCTGAGGCATTTGGGTAATTGGATCTTGACTACTCTTATATTTTAGACTTACATTGTCTAGTGTGATATCACAATATCTTCATAATAATCCTCAAGAGATATGAGGATTGATTCAACCTTTTTTTCTATTATGTAGTGCGAGGCACCTTATTTATCCCCATCAACATATCCTATTAGCCAATTGATTCAACCTTTTTTTTTTATATTCTCAACAACGCTGTTTACCGAGTAAGGTTAGAAACAGCTCTCCGTTTTATGCTGTGCTTATTTATTCATTTGTCCAGTACTCAAACCTAAAAAATGTGGTCAGGGAACCGTTTTCCATCATTCTCAGTGATCTATATGACGTTCTATGATCTCTAAAATTTTCCTGTTGTCTATTTCAAGAAATAATTTGTAGTACAATTGCAGTCATTTTACCTCTTCCTTTATATCTTTTTAAGATAAATGCAACCATTTGTTCCCTGTGCAAAATTAGGAATTTGGAGAAAAAGAAAACTCTGGTCTCCATAAATTCCATTCCGATACGGTGTAAATAATAACAGCTACTCTAGTTTGTTTGTTTTATTATCCTTGTATCCTGGTCCCCATTATGCCGCATTCCCTCATATTATATAATTTGATCTTGGCCTACTGGTTGGAGTCTGATTTGCGCCGAGCAAACTAACCAAGTCCCAACATCTGGGTTTGACTCAAACTTATTTATATGTTGAAAGTGCCTGCCTCAGAGGTGGTAGAGACCCTGTCATTTGAACCTGAATCCAACGAGGAATACGCCCATACCCCACCTATATTATCGAAAAGAAGACTCTGGTTGATTTTAAACTGTTTGACTTCCACAGAATGAGTGATTCACGTAAAGATGGAATACATCACGGCTCTGATATGACACCCACACTTTGAGAACTGTATCCTGGCACCCACATGATTCCTTGGCCATGTTTTAGTAGTGGAAATGCTATAGTGATGGATACATCGGTATTCGTGGCTTTGGTAGTACAGCGGCTGTGGTGGCTCAGGAAATAAAAAGCATCGGGTGTCAAAGGTTGGACTTGGCCGGAGGTGGCAACTAAACCATACGGGCAGCAGCAGCAGCCGTGTTCTATGCAGTCGAAGGCAATGGTTATTTTTTATTTTTCTCTTTGGCCAGAAAATGCTGAAGGAACTGAATACAAATATGAATTTTAAGGTTGTGGTAATAGGTCTGATGATGTTTTTCTTAGGATGTAAAGTGAATAGTCTGAACAAATGAATGAAAATGTCTGGATCAAATGGTAGATAATTGTCCAATCATCTGCTGATTTTTATTCTTATTCTTGTTACCGATGCCTCTTTCACAATTGAGTTTTATTTTCACATTCAGTTACTCGTATTAATTATTAAAAACGATGACAAGAATTGGATTTTCATTTTATTAATTGTAGTTGGCTTTTTTAAAAATTTTGCAGTCCATCTGCTCTGCTACCCTCCTATATGCACCACGCCATGCTAACGCAGAATTACAATGTTAAACAAAGTTGCTTAACTTGCTTTGACCAGCCTCGATCTCTAGCACCATTATTTGGACCTAGACTTCTTATTGTCGCCTCTATGATCAAGTGCAGCTGTTCTGACTCAGTGTTGAGGTCTGCAAGATGATGGAATACAATAGGAAAACTTCAGCTACCCCCATTAATGCAAAGCGAAAATATGCCTTATAGAAGCTGATAATCTAGGCGGTTATATGTTGAACAAAATTTATTCCGTAGTTGTGAGTTGTGACTGGTAAAAACACGATTCCATATATCAGTTGATAGGCAGTTAGACATTTCTAGATAATGGGAGTTCTTTTCTTGTGGTTTTGAGCCACTTTTGTCTGATGACAGATACGTGCATCATCTTGACGATTTGTGACATTCGTTCCGTGGATGTCAAATATGAGGAATCGCCCGACATTATTGAGCTCCAAGTTTAAAATTTACCTTAAAAAATGTTAGTCATGTCAAGGTTATTTAGGATGTAGTAAAATTATGCATTTTCCCCCTTTAAGTGGTCATTGATCTGTTAATCGTGCTTTGAAGCAGGCAGAATGCGAGGAGCTAGCCCAACGTGTTGGCGTACTCAAGGAGGAAAACAGCACACTTGCAGAAGAACTGCAATGTGTGCGAGAAGAATGCGAGAGGCTGATGTCTGAGAATGCTGCTCTTAATGTATGCAGGGGGATATCCTCTTTTCATCATAATTATTTTATTTTTTTCGGCTTTTAGTGCAATAATAGTATAGTATCCTTATTTGCTTAAATTAAATGTTTTACGGATGCCTTTTTTGGGGTCTATCAGGAGAGAATCCAGCAACTCAAGGGGAAAGATGCCATAGTAGGTGAAGGTCCCAGTAATCCTGATTCCAGTAACCCAGAAGCAACTGAAAACAACCTATGAAGACGGCTTCTATCGTGACAGTGCCTTGCACGTATCTCGATCATTAAACACCGATTCAAATACACTCTAACAAATACCTGCTTTTTATACAACGGGTATCGCTAATGTAGGCTTCATCTGAGGAGTTGATTCTTGAAAAGTATATTTTAAAAAAGAAAAACTACACTATTTTACTGTATGATATATTAGATGTGAGTGGCACACTGTTATTGGTGGGCTTCAACACCCCCCCTTTGTCATTGTCATTGAAGAAGCTTGGCTTTCGGATGTTGTTCTTTTTTTGTTTGTTCATGAAAATATGATGTATTTACTTTTACTTTTTAAACCTAGCAAGTTATTTGAAAAAAAATCTTGGATGTTAGCTGATTTGAGCCATTCCAACTGTAGTTTTCCGTTATATTTCAGTCATATACATTGCAGCTGAAGGAGCTTTTTGGGCCACTACTTGTATTGCAGTTCTCAGCAAATAGTGTTGGAAGCAATTTGTAAAACTTGGAGAATAAAGAACGTAAGCCATAATGCCTTGGCTTGAATATGAACATGGGATTTTTACACCTACAACCCTCTATACTTTCTTAAATTATGTGCTGAACCCTATACAGTTGCAAATTACACGATGGATAGTTGTTAATTATTACATATTGTAACCTTTTGTCAACTTCCATCCGGTTTCTTCGTTAAACTTGATGGGAAATGTTAAATACGAAAGCTTTAATATTTTGAATTCATGATATTTATGAATATGTGGCACTCTTTCCTCCTTGCCATCCCTCTCTTCCATCTTCAAGCCCAGTGTTGTGGATGCTGAGATCAGGTGCCTGATTTGCGACGAAGGCTTCTTGGAGGAGATGAAGACGTGACCCAACACATCTTGAAAGCTTCTAGCAAAGTTGGATAATTTCTGTATCTGCTCACGTCTTAAGACATCGGTCTTGGCTGGATCATCTTTGCACAGTAGAGGAACCTATCACAACATGGATCGGAGACTCTTGAGAAGAAACTTCCCCGTCGCTCTCCATCATCTTCATTCGGGGGCATGGTTAACATGCCCTCCTCTTGCGTGCATAAGAGATCTTCGCCGCCTAGAGCTTTAAGACTTATGGTTGTTGTATACACCATCACGAGCCACTGCCTTGGCTTTCCACAACCACTCATTGCACCCTTTCGCCTTTTCTACAATGAAGAGCACCTCCACTGTTGAATCTCCTCCATCGCCATTGAGCAAGCTCAAAGTTTGACCTCCACCTTCAGGTCATTGAGAACCCATTGAAGCTCTGCCTACCACTTGCGGTGGACACATGCCCTTTGCCCATCACTCCATTACGAATCTCACCGTCGATGTTTGCCTCCATCATCAGCCCCACACCGCTAATGTGAAGGATTGGCGGTGGAGGTCAGGGGAGGAGCCACTGTCTCGGTGGTGGTGGCGGTAGCGCCTCGGGGTGATGGAAGACTCCGTTATGGTGTTGTGTTCAAATCCAAAGAAGTATGATTGCAGAAGGAAATTACGACAGTCGTCGACAAGATTGGGGACGGTATCAGGCGGAGGGGGAGGGAGAGTTAAAAGATAAAAAAGGAACATTTGGATCTACTCTTGATTCGATTAATCAAATGGTAAGGTCTGTGGAGGAAGTCACTATCAAAGGTTCTGCATGTAATTCAAAACTACAGAGGGTGTAAACATCGTTACAAATATAGATCCATCTAGTGTTGAAAATACCAAATTCAAACTGCTCATAAATCATGATAATTACGTATTATAAAAAAATGCCGTTCATGAAAAATTAATCGGCAGATGGTTTAAACGAGAAACTCTTAAAAATAATATTGTTTTTATTTTTTTCCCTGATGAGGTTACTGCATTTAGGAAAACTTGGAAAACGATGACGTTCACACATTTAATTGGGAGATTAACTTGCTTTTGCGTGTAGTTATAAATTATTGTCAAAGATGGAGCCCTGCACAACTGCTTGAGGCTGCGACGACATGAAAACTTAATGGCTTATATTGTTTGTTTTTTTTTGCGATTATTTTGTTAATCACGTGGAATAAAACTGTATTTGTCATTGTGGTTATGCTTGCCGTAGGATTGACTGCACGTTGCTGTGAAATGAGCAACATCCTCTTATCCTAATCCCTCTCATGTACACCTTTTATTCTCTAAAATTAGAAGAATTCTTTGAAGTTCTTGGATCTCCATCGACATACTTTAATCTTGTGATTGACTACTATGACTTACTTTGGCTTTGGCGTTTAGCAACATAGATTCTAGAATCTTGCTCTTTGGAAAAATGAGAGCTTACGTAAATGCTGGAATTTTGAATGGGAAATAGTTTTCATTTCCTAAAAAGTGATCCAAAATCTGACCAATCCCATGTGGCATGACACCAGCTGCCAGTAGGAGCTCATGTATCTGTGCAGGATAAATGATAGTCTCTTACAACCTGCCATGAGTTTGATGACATATCTTGTAGAACACACTACTTTTTTTAGAGGAAAAAGGGTGAACTCTCGAGTTGGGACGGACTGCCAAACCTTTAATTTATAAAAATATAAAGATATGCATTACCTTGTAGACCGGAAACGATAAAGAGCTAGAACATACTACTTATGGTAGTCCTTGAGGATCCATCTGAAGTTTGATGGCAAATTGGGAACCTGCCATATTATTTAATCATTTGATGATATCATTTAATGACTTGTCTTCAGGAGCTTATCATAATATTGGTTTGTTTTGATTTGGTGACATGTTTTCACCACCTGCCCCCTTCCTTCCTCCCCCACATTCGTCCTGCCACCATCACCGCTACCCCACTACTGTCGTGAAAATATCACCACCACTGTGCACCACCACAGCCAGCACGTACTACTGTTGCATACCACCATAACAGCCACGCAGCCCCACCCTAGTGCACCATCGTCCGTTGCGCACCACCCTCGCACATCGTCATGACGCACCACCGTCACAGCCTTGCACGACTATCGTGAAACACGCCCGTGCACCATCGCTACGCGACCATGCATCGTTATGTTCTGCGGCCAAAACCGTTGCTCGTCGCACCCACATCGGTGTCACCGCCCTTGAAATCCGTGAGCAGCATGCGGGATTGGAGCACCAATAGCATATGAGACTGCGATGACACATTGGGCGGATGGTAGTGTGTGTGTGGGTGTAATATTATGGGTCGGCAATATGGGTCGGTAGCGTGCGTGGCCCCGCTAGAAGTGGTGGAGGGCGTGGCTGCAAAAGGGGGAAAAAGGGGGCATATGTGTCGTGCGCGTAGAGGAAAGGAGGAGAGGGCAAGACCGCCTCTCCTTACTATAAATAGCAAGTGGGAGGGATTCTCCATTCGGAAAAGTCCAAGAGAGGCAGAGTATACGAGAGAGGGGCGCACAAGTGAGAGAAAAAGGAGAGAGAGAGGCGTGAATAGAGAGAGGGAAGAGAGAGAAGGGGAAGAGAGATAGAGAGAGAGAGAGAAAGAAGAGAGAGAAGGAATCAACATACAACATAATTAGGTATGGTTTTTGTTACCATTTTGTCCTGTGATCAAAATAATTATAGCATGGTTATTTTTACCAATCTACCTTTTATCAAACAAATATAGTATGACTCTCCTATTGGCTCATTTTATCAAATAAATATAGGGTCAGGCTGCCAAAATAGATATTTGCATTCCTCTATACTTCACCTTTTGAAGGGCATCTGGTTGCACATTTTAATTACTTTTTAGTTATTTTATCATCGTTCTGTACATTAAGATTTTAATTTATTTGAAATTTATTAAGATTGCATTTTGTATGATGAATTCTGTATTAAAACAATTATGTCAAAATAATATCGGATTTAATATTACTGTGATAATTGAATAAATAACATCGCAAGATTTCCAAGATTTGTTTGTAATTGATTAAATATAATGGCACCGTAACGACACTTGGAGCTAAGTGCTACGCACAAGCGGGAGCCACCTCTAGAGTCCCTGTGTCGGGTCTGCGGGAACCATTAACGACCAATGGAGCTAAGTGCTACGCGATTTAAAGCGGGAGCCACCTCTAGAGTCCATATGGTCGGGTTCTGACAGACATATTGGCCAAAGAGGGCAACACCTACCGGGGGTGTCAGGGTTCGAAGGAACCTAAGTGAACAAATGTATCAGCTGATGTCACCTTTGATTGATTGATATGGACCACATGTGCCAGTGGTTAACTAATGATTTGATAGTTATTTATACTATTGACTAATTGCTATTGTCAAGTACCAACGAAGTCAGAATTATTGCCAACATTTTTTTTAATACTGTCATGAAAAATGATTGCAAAGAATATTATGATTAATATGTTGCTCATGGATTTTCAATGATACATCTGATAAAATTTAATAATATTCTGACATGTTTTCATTAGTCATTTTATCGTCATTACAAGCATTTGATAAATTCTCTGTCTCCTATTTATACCATATTAAGCATGTTGCTTACGAGCATTTTGTACGCTCCTGCGGTTGCCCTGCCACAGACACTGCAGAGGAGTAAAAGTAGGAGGAGACGCGTGCCAGAAAGGAAAGCTTAACCTAGAAGATCTTTTTGCACAAGGACCCCTTTTTGTTGGAACTACATTATATCTAAGGGACAACACTTACATGTAATAGTTATCTTTTGTTATAATAATAAGTTGACTTTTCATGTGACTTGTTTGAGAATTGTGCAATGTATATGATCAAGTAACACCCGGGGCCGACGTGGAAAATAATTAAAAGATGTATTTAAATGCTTCTGTTGGGCCGCTCGGATCCAGGGTCGTTACAGGTGGTATCAGAGCATAATTTCACTTAACCACACTTAGGATTTGGTGACTTAGCTATTAAGGACTAAACCTAGATTTTTTTTAATTGTAGATGGAAGGGGAACTTATTCCCAGGGATAGTGAGCCTGAGCCTTCACAATATCAACAAGCCCAATTTATGGCGGAAATGGGACGATGGATGCAAAAAGAAAGAGAACAATTTTTTAAGATGCAGGAACAAACAAAAGGAGAAGGCGCGACTTTAAGAAAATTTCTCCAGCTTGATCCGCCCATATATAATGGAGAACCAGATCCTGAGAAAGCTGAACACTGGCTTAAGGAGATCGAGCTGACTTTTAGTGCATTAGATTGTCCAGACGAGAAAAAGGTTACTTTTGCTATGTTTAGATTGCGAGCTGAGGCTAAAGACTGGTGGGAGACTTGTAAAGGTGTTCATTTTGAGAATGAACCAAAAATACCTTGGAGTAAGTTTGTGAATCACTTTACCGAGCACTTTATTCCATTAAGTGCAGGGTTAAAGAAGAGACAGGAGTTCATTGAATTGCAACAAAATGATTTGACTCTAGATGCTTATACAGCTAAATATTATAGTCTAGAAAAATATGGCAAAGGGATTTGTGCTACTGAGTGGGAATGAGCAAAGAAATATATTATGGGAATAAAGACAGGCTTAAGATCAAAAGTTCTAGCCAGTATGCCAGAGACCTTAGTCAAGGCAGTGAATGCGGCCACAGTGATAAATGAAGAATATCAGATGACCCTAAATCAACAAAAGAGATCTGGAAAGATGATTGGAAGTGGGACTTCTCAAGGCCCTAGCAAAAAGATGAAAATGAGATTTCCTAGTAGGGGAGGAGGAAGGAGCTAGACCCACTGAAAAATTAGGCTCTCCTAATTGTTCCCACTGCGGAAGAAGGCATTATGGGAAATGTTATAAGCTGACTGGAGCTTGTCTTAAATGCGGGCAAATGGGACATTTCATTCGTAACTGCCCTATGATGAAAGCCTCTGATGATAAGGGAAAGACAGCAGAACCCAAGAAGAAAATTATGGGACGAGTATACTCCATGATGACTAGGCAGGCAGAGGATCCAAACAAAATTATAGAAGGTACACTTTTGATTTCAGACATTCTTGCAAAAGTTCTTTATGATCCAGGTGCTTCGCATTCATTTATATCTAGTAGATTTGCTAGACAGCTTGAATTACCCACTATAGAAATGCCATTCATTTTGTTTGTTGCATCACCATTGGGTGAACGGGGGAAAGCAGAATTCTTTCTGCATAATGTTCCTATAGAGAATGAAACTAGAAAGTCAGAAGCAAACCTAGTTCTGCTTAATATGACTGATTATGATGTCATTCTAGGAATGGATTGGTTGTACGAGAACTTTGCAAATGTTCTTTGTAGGGAAAAGAAGGTCGTATTATGTAGGCCTGGTGAGCGTGAGTTTCAAATTAGAGGTTTTAAGAGAAATACACAGAAAGTAATTATCTCTTCAATGAAGGCATGCCAGCTGATATCAAAAGGATGTGTGGGTTTTCTTGCCAGCATAGTAAAGACCGATGCCCAGCCCATGTCTATAGAGAGTCTGCCTGTGGTTAGGGAATACCCAGAAGTATTTCCAGAAGATCTTCCTGGTTTGCCTCCACCTAGAGAAGTGGATTTTACTATTGATATTATTCCAGGAGCATCTCCTATTTCAAAATCACCCTATCGTATGACTCCAACAGAGTTAGCAGAACTCAAGAAGCAACTAGAAGAGCTATTAGAGAAGGGCTTCATCCAACCCAGCATTTCTCCTTGGGGTGCACCAGTACTATTTGTCAAAAAGAAGGATGGAACTCTTAGACTCTGCATTGACTATAGAGCCCTGAACCAGATTACTATCAAAAACAAGTATCCTTTACCCCGCATAGATGATCTATTTGATCAATTGCAGAATGCTACAATCTTTTCGAAGATTGATTTGAGGTCAGGTTATCACCAACTAAGGATTAAGACAGATGATATTCCAAAAACTGCCTTCAGTTCTAGATACGGACATTATGAATTTCGAGTAACGCCATTTGGATTGACTAATGCACCTGCAGCTTTTATGAGCCTCATGAATAGAGTATTCCGGGAATTCTTGGATAAATTTGTGATAGTTTTTGTGGATGATATTCTTATTTACTCAGAAAATAAGAGTCAGCATGGAGAACACTTGAGGATAGTGTTAGAGACATTAAAGCATCACAAACTTTATGCTAAATTTTCAAAATGTGAATTTTGGCTAGATAAAGTGATGTTTCTTGGACATATTATTTCTAAGGATGGCATATCTGTTGATCCATCTAAGGTTGAGGCTGTCTTAAACTGGAATCAACTAAAGACTGTCACTGAAGTACGTAGCTTCTTGGGATTGGCTGGTTATTATAGACAATTTATTCAGGACTTCTCAAAAATAGCTTTACCATTAACCAAGCTAATAAGGAAAGATACCAAATTCCTTTGGAGTCCACAATGTGAGGAGAGTTTCCAGAAACTGAAGAATATGTTGACTTCAGCTCCTATATTGATACTTCCATCAGGGACATGAGGGTTTTCAGTGCACACTGACGCCTCAGGGTTAGGACTCGGTGCAGTCCTTATGCAGCATGGTAAGGTTGTTGCCTATGCCTCTAGACAACTGAAGACACATGAACGTAATTATCCTACACATGATTTAGAGCTAGCAGCAGTAGTCTTTGCCTTGAAATTATGGAGACATTACCTATATGGGGAGAAATTTCAAGTAATGACTGATCACAAGAGTCTTAAATATTTGTTCTCGCAGAAAGACTTGAACATGAGGCAACGTAGATGGCTTGAATTATTGAAAGACTATGACTTCTCATTAGAGTATCACCCAGGGAAGATTAATAAGGTAGCGGATGCACTTAGCAGGAAATGGGAATCTCAATGCGCCAGCATGAGACTTCAATGGAAACTCATGGAGGATTTAGTTGAATGGAGACCTTTTAAGGATCAAGATCATACTATTTTTCTTGCTGGATTACAAATTCAATCTGCTTTAGTTGAAAAAATATTAGCAGCACAGAAAGATGATCCTGAACTACCTCGGATGATTGAATCCTCAAAGAAACCCAATAGTGAGCTCTCTATTGCTATTGATGGAGGCTTACGATTCAAGAATCGCATATGGGTTCCTAATAACGAAAATATTAAGAAAGATATTTTAGAAGAAGCACATAGTTCCATGTACTCCATTCATCCAGGAAGCACAAAAATGTATAGAGATTTGAAAAGAAATTTTTGGTGGAGAAAAATGAAGCTCGAAATTGCAGAATTTGTAGCCAAATGTCCTATTTGTCAACTTGTAAAGATCGAGCACCAGAGACCAGCTGGGAAGATGCAACCATTAGACCTACCACAATGGAAATGGGAACACATTACAATGGACTTTGTAGTAGGATTGCCAGTTACAAAGGTTTCTAAGTATGATACTATTTGGGTAATTGTTGACCGTCTGACTAAAACAACACATTTCCTACCTATACGACTTGGTCAGTCCACAGAGAGTCTAGCTAAGCTATATGTACATGAAATAGTAAAACTGCATGGAGTGCCTGTGTCAATTGTCTCTGATCGAGATACACGTTTCACATCAAGATTCTGGAAAAGTTTGAATGATGCATTGGGAAAAAATTTGAAGTTTAGCACATCTTTTCATCCACAAACAAATGGACAATCAGAGAGGACCATCCAAACGCTAGAGGATATACTTCGAGCATGTGCATTAGAATTTGTAGGAAATTGGGACTTCCATCTACCTTTGGTCGAATTTGCTTATAATAATAGTTACCACAATAGCATTGGGATGGCCCCCTATGAGGCATTGTACGGTAGACCATGCTGCTCTCCTTTATGTTGGAGTGATGTTGGAGAAAAGAAAATACTTGGACCTGAGCTAGTATTAGACACTGTTGAGAAAATTGACATTATAAAAAGGAGATTGTTAGCAGCTCAAAACAGACAAAAGAGCTATGCAGACAATAAAAGAAGAGAGCTGAGTTTTGAGATAGGTGATAAATTTTTTATAAAAGTCTCTCCTATGCGTGGAGTTGTTCGATTTGGGAAAAGAGGAAAGTTAAATCCTAGATACATAGGACCATTTGCAATCACCAAGAAGATTGGAGAAGTTGCTTATCAGGTTGATCTTCCTTCTCAGTTCAAGAATCTGCATAATGTTTTCCATGTCTCCATGCTAAGAAAATATATACCCGATCCTTCACGTGTAATTGAATATGAAATTCCTGAGGTAGAAGTCGACTTATCCTATGAAGAGAGACCTATCAAGATCATTGATCGAAAGGAGAACAAACTGAGACGACGCACAATATCTATGGTGAAGGTCTTATGGAAACATCACAAGCGTGAAGAGGCTACTTGGGAGATTGAAGAAGAGATGAAAGCCAAGTATCCTGAACTCTTTGGTAAGCCTTTTGACTTATGAATTTCGGGACGAAATTCTTTTTAAGTAGGGTAGATTGTAATATTATGGGTCGGCAATATGGGTCGGTAGAGGTACCGTGGGGACCACGCAAAAGAAGAGGCGTGCGTGGCCCCGCTAGAAGTGGTGGAGGGCGTGGCTGCAAAAGGGGGAAAAGTGGGGCATATGTGTCGTGCGCGTAGAGGAAAGGAGGAGAGGGCAAGACCGCCTCTCCTTGCTATAAATAGCAAGTGGGAGGGACTCTCCATTCGGAAAAGTCCGAGAGAGGCAGAGTATACGAGAGAGGGGCACGCAAGTGAGAGAAAAAGGAGAGAGAGAGAGGCGTGAATAGAGAGAGGGAAGAGAGAGAAGGAGAAGAGAGATAGAGAGAGAGAAAGAAGAGAGAGAAGGAATCAACATACAACATAATTAGGTATGGTTTTTGTTACCATTTTGTCCTGTGATCAAAATAATTATAGCATGGTTATTTTTACCAATCTGCCTTTTATCAAACAAATATAGTATGACTCTCCTATTGGCTCATTTTATCAAATAAATATAGGGTCAGACTGCCAAAATAGATATTTGCATTCCTCTATACTTCACCTTTTGAAGGGCATCTGGTTGCACATTTTAATTACTTTTTAGTTATTTTATCATCGTTCTGTACATTAAGATTTTAATTTATTTGAAATTTATTAAGATTGCATTTTGTATGATGAATTCTGTATTAAAACAATTATGTCAAAATAATATCGGATTTAATATTACTGTGATAATTGAATAAATAACATCGCAAGATTTCCAAGATTTGTTTGTAATTGATTAAATATAATGGCACCGTAACGACACTTGGAGCTAAGTGCTACGCACAAGCGGGAGCCACCTCTAGAGTCCCTGTGTCGGGTCTGCGGGAACCATTAACGACCAATGGAGCTAAGTGCTACGCGATTTAAAGCGGGAGCCACCTCTAGAGTCCATATGGTCGGGTCCTGACAGGCATATTGGCCAAAGAGGGCAACACCTACCGGGGGTGTTGATGAAGACCCATTCATCACTCTTTATTCTTATATTTTAGCTACAAAAACCTATGCAAATGCATGTAGATATGTGTAAATAGGAAAAATTAGCAAAAGCATGCATGTTTGTAAATACTTATAATTAGCATGTTTTTGTGCAAAAATAAAAGAATAAAGATGAAAAAGAAAAAGAGGGAAATATTTAGAATAAATATTGAGCAACCTAACCCAAGGGAGGGCTCAGCTTGGGCCTGACCGCATAAAAGCCAAGTAGAGGGAGATAGGGGCTCACACATGTATATATTTGTAAATAAATAAAATTATATATTTTCCTCACCCAAAAATATGTTGTAAATATTTGTACATATTTATGAAGTATAAAAACAAAACAAAAAGATAAAAATAAAAAATTCAAAAATAACCCTTCACCTTGTACATAAGACCATCATCCTCATCTATTTCACCTTGTAAATAAATTTATTTATTTTCAAAACTTTTTGTAAATATTCTATGTATATATTGTAAATAAAATAAATAAAAAGAAACAAAACAAAAATCAAATAAAAATAATAAAAATTAAAATTACAAAAATATCTGGTATATATGCCATGTATATAGTTGTACATATCTATTTATTTTACCTATGTATATAAATACTAAAAAATAAAATAAAAATAGCTTTTTATTCCTCATTTTATCCTATAAATAAATAAAATATAAAATAAGAATAAAAATGTATAAAAATAACTAATTAAAAATCAAAATTAAAAATCACATATTGTATATATACCTATGTATAGCTATACTATGTATATACCTTATTTTAATTTCCAAAAATTAATTAAAAATCACAAAAAAATAGAAAAAATTAAAACCAACATTTTTTATGTTTTGAGTTTTTCATGAATCGGCCATTTCCTATTTTATTTTGAATTTCCAAGCTATTTATGACGTGGCTGATTCCCATTGGTCCACGGGGATTGTTGACCGCCCGGTCAACTCCCCCTGTGGACCACTTCACACGGGTCGTGACGCCCGACCCGACTTCCCCGATTTATTGCGTCACAACCCGGTCTCCAAATCCGCTAACCCAGTGCTCCGATCATCCCCTGTGCATCCGGGAACTTCGCCCGACACCTTGCCTAGGGGTCCGTGCTCAATCGAGCCGGACCCAACCCCATCTTCCCGGACCTGCACCCATATATAACCTGAGCTCAGCCGCCTCCTCTTTCCATCTTTGGCTCGCCACTTTCATTCCCGTGACCTCCAGAGCAACCACCGAGGTGACAGCTCGCGTTTGCCCCTGTTGCAGTGAGGAGAGGGTGCCCCGACCATCGATCCGGCAGCTTTGCGCCGCCGTGCTCCGCCACTCGACCGGAACTCGAGCCTCAGGCCTTGACGCCCTTCGAGGCGACGACCAGGAGCTAGCCAAGCTCCAGCCCAGTCTTTCGCTCCACCCAGGTAGCCGTTTATCCCTTCCATTTAGCTTAATTTTTTTTTTCGCCCAAATCGCATCTCCGACGAGTTCCTTTGATTCCGGCCTTATCGCGTACCTCCCCGATCATCGGAGCACACTATCACCTTCGTCATCTTCCGACGCACCTTCTACGCCCCTTCATTCAACCCAGCTCGCCCCGGAGCTGGGATTCGAGCTCCCCCATCCTCCGCTCGCCGGAGCTCATCCGCCCCGACGCATCGATCACCCTCACGCCGCTTCATCGGGTCGAGGCACTTTGCCCTCGACCCACGAAGCTTTTGGTTCACTTTGCAGGTCAAGAGGAGGGCATCTGAGCCCCCCTCACTCTCAGACCAGAAGCTCGCCGTCGCTGACCTCGCCGGAGCCCCTCCAGGGCTCGGCTGGGCCATCTGAAGCTACCAGCAGCTGCGGGACGCCATCGCCTATCTTCTCCGATCCTTGGAGGCAGCTGAGGAGGCCCCCAGCACGCGCACGAGGCCGGCGAACCTCGCCGGCCACCTGTTCTTCGAGGGACCTCCAGCACCGTCCGATTAGCCCCTCCGCTCCAGTCTCGATCACAGCCGTCCATTCACCGAGGAGCAGCTACCGTCGATCATCTTGAAGGGCTGATCAGGACCGTCAGAGCAGAGAGAGGAACCACCAGCACCTGAGATCGTTGGATCTTCCACGTGGCCCCCTCTGCACCGTCGATCGGCCACGCGCGGAAGAGAAGAGAAGCGCCACCCATCCAGAGCCGTTGGATCCTCCACGTGGCGCTCATCCAGCCGTCGACTTAATAAGGGGTAATTTACTTAGGCCCCCTCGTAGTTTGTGTCTTTAATTTCCAGTCCTGTAAATATTTTAAGTCTTTTATTTACGTAGGGTAATTTGCACTTTGGACCTTGTGCTTGTTGTGTTTTGCAATTATGCCCCTGTGTATGTGAGCCCACGTGCTTCGTCACGTGTTTAGTTGGGTTATTTGCAGCTATTGTCCTGTAGTTCTGGGTTGTTATTAAATGACAAGAAACTTTCTGGTATTTTCATTGATACCCCTGTGAACACTTTATTTGTGCATGTGCGGATTTTAGTGGGTAGATTGCAACCGTGCCCTTGGACTTTTTGGTACGAGTTACCAAAAGGTCCTAGGAGTTGGTTTTTATTACCAGAAGGTCCCTGAGTGCCCCAGGCACGCTCCACGCGCGTGACTTGCTGGGAAAATTGCACCTGGACCCCCAGACTTTCAGGTATTTGCACTTGAGTCCCTGTGCACAGTGCCCCCTTTTTGATTTTTGAATAAATATCAAACCACCTCCAAATTCGATGAAAATTTGACACATGGCTCCTGCCATGTTGTTGGATTTTTGAGAATTTTTGAGGACATTTTTGATTTTATTTAGTATTTTTAAAAATTCAAAAACATCTATTTTAGCTACGGTCTAGGTTTAAAAATCCCAAAAAAATATAAAATCACCCCCAAAAATTCTAAAAAAAATTAGCTACTGTTCTTTGTTTGCTGTTTGATTTTCTAGCCAATTTTGGCTATTTTTCATCACTTAAAAACCCTAAAAATCTAAAAACCCTTAAAAACTCATAAAAATTATAATAAATAATCTAAAAATCCAAAAACAATAATTTTGGTGCCCAAATTTTCCTTATTTTCTCTAGAATACAGGAAAATTACCTCTAGGGCCCTCTGAGATCCTTAGATATTTTATCTTTGGGTTTTGGGCCTTGCTGGACAGTACCCTTTCTTTTGAGCACTGTTTGATTTTTAGAAAATAAAATATACCTTAGAAAATTATCAAAAATTCGCCAAAAACACTTAAAAACTTAAAAAACATAAAAACCATTTTTCTTGAAATTTTTGCTTGATTTTTGGTGTGTTAAATAAATTGCTCAAGTGTGCTTGGTTTTGTTTTCTTTAATTTTCCTTACATATTAAAAATCCAAAAAAAAATATAAAAATTATTAAAAACCACTAAAAAATACTTTTCTTTGATTTTATTTTCTTTTTACTACTTCGTAGGCCTCTGGCCAACCCGTGCTCCTTGTGTTCGACCCTGGGAGCTATACCAGGTGAATCTCATAGCTAGGACCGCTCTCGTTTTTGTTTTGATTGATTTATTCGCTCGAGCGGTTCGATATTTTTCTTGATTGAGTGACTCTGAGTGATAGAGGTCGCAACGACCTATTTAGTACCTTTACCTCGTTTGCTCGGGTCGCTCATCAGAATGGCGCCGTTGCCGGGGAGCACGGCTTAGTAGTGTTGTTTTTATTTTCGTTTTTATTTTCGCGGCTTTTCGCGGCTCTTCGGAGCTTGCGGCTTTTCGCGGCTTTTGTTTATAGTTTCTTTTTGTTTTATTTTGTTTTATTTTGATTTTCTCTTATTTTTATCTTTGTTTTATTTTGTGTGATTATTTTATTTCCATTTTTGCACATATACCCTCACTTGTATTTTCTTTTATTTTTCTCTATTATTTGATTATTCTTTCTGGACTGACCACTCTTCTCTGTTTCTTGCGAGGGCCCGAGGACCGCGGAGGCGACTTTCGAGGAGCCGGTGCAGCCGCGGCACTTGGAGGCGGCTTCTTTCTCTACGAAGCCGCAGGAGAGAGCGAGAGAGAGAGAGTTGAGTGGGTGAGGTATGAGGATAGTTTTATTTTATTTTATTCATTATTCTTGTAATAATACAGGACACTTCTGAGACTGTTTGGACTTGACTACCGTAGCGGGTCTGTTTCGCCGAGCACCGGTGTGCTCGGGGGGCCCATTAGGACTTGCGGTTTTTCGCGGCTTTTCTCGCGGATTTCTTTTTCCTTTCTTACTGTCATTTTCCGGTTTTTCGCGGTTTTTGCTCGAGCCCCTAGATTTAGGACTTTCTGGTGATTGTGACGTAATTGAGTAGGATCCACACACCTTAATTGCCTATCTGCTCCTATAGACCGTAATAGGACCTACTTAATAAATAATAAAAATAACCGACTCGCTAGCTTCCGTAGCCTACGTGCCGTAGCTCGTCCTGTAAAGCGCTTACTCCTACCCCCGATTTGTCGGGCAGGAGAGGGACGAGCCAAGACCGGACCCTTTGGCTTGGAGGTCGGAGACCGGTTAGACGGTTCTTCGCTAGAAGTTGCTCGTCTAGGACTCGGCTTCCCGCTGCATCATTTAGCTTAGTTTACTTTCTGTCTTTATTTTATGCGCGGATCATTTTGCATGTAGAGAGCTGGAGGCAGGTACGCATTTCTGACTTTGCATGCATCATTGATTTCTCGTGCATCGGCTTTTTCGACTTCTCCCCCCTGTTTTTGACTTAATAATCAGGAGAATCGAAAAATTCGTTAGGCGTTCTTGTTTGCTTTGAAAAATACCTAAAAAGTGTAATCATAAAATTGGGACTGCTAAGATTATTGACCTTAAAACTCGCTCACCCTAAAAATTCTGTCTTGGGGAGAGCAACCCCCTCATTGCTTGGTTTGTATGCGCGAGAGAGTGACCCCGCACACTAGGTAGAGCCCCCCGTTGCTAAACCCGACTGATTACCGACTCTTCCGTGCGGGCCAGTCGGTTGGGGTTAGCAGCGGATATCCCAACAGGTCACGTAAGCGCTCTGATATTTGTGTGTTCACCAAAATAAAATTGACAAGATAATTTGACCGAACTTTCACGGTCTTCAGCTCGAGATGCGTTGGTGAACCGGGGGTTTGTTTTTCGATCATAATTTTTCCAGATCTCATCCGCCCTACTCGCCAGATCAAGATGATGGGTAGACGATCTCTTAGGCAGCCTTTGGCTGCACCGCTTTCGGGCGCGTCTACCTCATCATCTAGGTTGGCTCGCGAGAGCTCAGACCCGCTCTCCGAGCCCGAGTACGACTCCACCCTGTTCCCCCTCGATCCCCTTTCTGATCTTCCCGAGAGACATGAGCCCGAGGAGAGACTGATTCATTTGACGGCACCTGAGTTGGGCTCATTTGATTTTGCAGACGTCGAGATGGCCGGCGCAGGCAGTTCTGATGATCACTCCCGTAGACCAGAGCATATTGTACTAGACCAGGGAGCGATCAACTCCACCCTGATCGCATCACTCGATACAGTTCAGCAGCAGCTCCGCGATCAGGGAGCATTCATGATGGAGATGAGGCGTGAGTTGGAGAGGCTCAGAGCAGAGAGAGATGCGCAGAGCGAGCCCGAGGAGATCCCAGATGCAGATGCATAGGCACGAGCCGCAGCAGCAGCAGCAGCCGCGGCCGCCGCCGCAGCGGCAGCAGCCGCAGGAGGAGCAGGACCACCGAGACCGATGCGGGATTTACACAATCCCGGATCTACACTGATGCACCATTGGGTTGTGGTTCCAGCCATCGTGGGGGACTTCAAGTTCCCCCCGAACACCTTGCAGATGCTCCCGCGGTTCCATGGACTCGCTACAGAGGAGCCCCACCTCCACCTCCAGGAGTTTCTTATGATATGCAGCACTGTCCACGACAGACATGTGGACCAGGACACGATCAGGATGATCGCATTCCCCTTCTCACTGGCAGATAGAGCAGCCACCTGGCTGAAGCACTTGGGGAGATTTGTCTATACCTGGGAGCAGCTCCGCACCGAGTACTTGAATAAGTACTATCCACTCGGGCGGACGAATGCAGCGAGGGCCCTGATTAGTAACTTCTCCATGTTCCCCAACGAGCAGTTCCACGAGGCTTGGGAGAGGTTCAGAGAGATTTTGGACAGATGCCCGCACCATGACATCACGAAGCCGAACCTAGTTCAGAGCTTCTTCAGTGGGTTGTCACCAGAGCTACAGGGCCTGGTGAATGCTTCTTGTGGCGGGTCTTACTTCGCCAAGGACCACGACCAGGTCTGGGCTATTTTTGAGGAGATGGCAGAGAACTACATGGTGATGTCCCAGACCCGGCTCTACACTCAGAAGACCCAGCCACATCAGCCAGGACCCGTGCAGTACCAGAGGATAGCACGGGTAGATGCAGGTCCTTCCAGTACGTCCGCAGTAGCAGCAGCAGCAGCAGAGTCATCAGCTGCGGACATGGGTATCATCAGCGAGAAGTTGGACCGCATGGAGCTGATAGAGAAGAAGCAGTGCCAGAGCATAGCGCAGATGGATCAGATGGCACAGGTCTTGAGCGACATGAAGACACAGCTCATGTGTCTCCAGGAGGCACAGACGGCTTCTCAGCCCCGTCTTCAGTCGCGAGGCGACGCCGGCAGCAGCAGCAGCTCGTCCCAGCGCTCCAGCACCCCAGTGCAGCCTAGACAGGTTCACCTTGTACAGGCGGAGCCGTACCAGCAGCCGCAGCCCACCTACCAGTCTCTACCATCTCCAGAGATGCAGATGGTGGTCTACCAACCGGACTAGCCTCTGGCAGTACTCCCGCCAGCCCCCTTTGATGCCGAGCCGTTGATGGATGTCAACGGGATCTGGTACGACCGTCCCCAGCCTGGGATCCGACGAGACCATCCCGGATTCAGGTGGGGGAGTGGTGGTGCCCAGCCCCAGCAGCAGCCGTCAGGACAGGGAGGGCAGTACTCCCATCAGAGAGACCAGCACCAGCCGCAGCAGCAGCCCCCAACGTATCAGCAGCAGTCATCCTACGGTCCGCGTCCCTATCAGCAGCAGGGACAGCCTTGGAGACGTGAGCAGCAGGCTCACCAGGGATACCAGCAGCACCCTCCTTCCTACCCCTCTTACCCTTACCAGCAGCCACAGCCTCATCCACAGAGAGGCCACCCGTCGGGCTCCCACGAGAGCCCAGCTTTGGATGATATCGCCCGCCTCCTCACGGACCAGCAGGCTACATTCCGACGGGAGATGGACGAGTTCCGCCAGGAGATGCGGGACCTGGTGAGAGGGAAGGCCGCCATACCAGCCCAGATAGAGCCCAATCCGAACAGCCTCAAGAGGAAGTCTGAGCAGGTAGTACCTACTGAGTCAGCCACTCCTAGTGACCCATTTGATGATACATCTTCGGATTTATTTGATGCTGATTTTGTCACACTTAGGAGCGGTAGGACCCCAGCAGGCGGCGGCGCCTCATCTGAGCACCATCCCGAGGCGCCACAGGAGGAGGAGGAGAGCGGTACTGAGGCCACCAAGGATGCTGATCCCACCGGCGGTACTGAGGCCGCCACTTCACCAGAGCTAGGAGGTGGTACTGATGCCACCCATGCAGCCGAGCCAGCCCGCGGTACTGATGCCGCGCGACGTCTTCCTTCAGCAGCAGCAGAGCAGCCAGCCCGTGGTGGTACTGAGGCCACCGGTGTTTGTAGAGAGAGATCTGATGTTTTTCCTCGTGGTTATGTATCTCAGAATTCTGATATTAATAAAGGAAAAGGTTTACATTCTTTTGGTCCCACTGTGGTGCATGATGTATGTGTGGATCCGGTCCTTGAACCGTCTAGACCTTTTCCTAGTCCTTCATCTGAGAAGGACCCAGTGATCCCCTTCCCTAGAGCCCTTCAGATGGGGAAGGGGAAGAAAAATGATCCAAAAAAGAGAGAGCTTGAGGAGTTCAGCCAGAGCATGATAGATCGGTTTCACATTCAGCTGACCCTCCAGGAGGCTTTGCAGCACATCCCCCTTCTCCAGAGATCTTTGAGAGAGAGGACTACAGTTAGGAGGAGGAGGAGGAACCACACTTCAGAGATCCATGTGCTGACCAAAGCCACGTGCTTTGCGATCCAGAACCGACTGCCAGCCAAGAGGCCAGATTCAGGGGCCCCGTATGTCAGATGCCAGATTAGTGAGCAGTGGTTCGACCGTACTCTTCTAGATAGCGGATCGTCGATCAACCTTCTTCCGGCAGCCCTTCTCGACCGCTTCGAGTTGGGCACTCTTCGACAGAGCAGGACAGTCCTTCAGTTCGCTGATCGATCTGTCAAGAGGCCGAAGGGGTTATTACGAGACGTTATCGTCACTATTCAGGGCCTGCAATTCCCCGTGGACTTCGTAGTGTTGGACATGGAGATCCCTGAGTCAGTGACCGATACCCCCATCATCCTTGGTCGTCCGTTCTTGGCCACAGCCAAGGCGGTGACTGATCATGATAGCGGGAAGGTGTACTTTCGCGTCCAGGGCGAGAGTATACAAATAGAGACGGTCGAGGACTATAGAGCCAGATTCAGATCCCGCTTAGATGCGAGTACCGATTCAGAGCAGCTGACAGACGCAGAGCCAGACATCCACCAGGACTGTGATTTTGTGATCACAGATGATGAGGCAGCTTGGGCAGACCTTGAGACACAGACCACCCTCTCACTTTCAGACACAGCTGATGCAGAGATGACAGCAGAGGAGAATCTGGAGAGCACAGACCTGGTTCAGGATACCATTGCGGCAGCAGAGCCGGTCCTCGATCGCAGCACGATGATTGATGATGGTGGTGCTGATGCCACCTTGTTTCCCGGTGGTACTGATGCCACCGATTCTGATGCAGATCCCTCGGATTCAGAGTCTGATTGGGCCGATTGCTATGATCAGATGCCAGACCTGAGTCCATCTGAGCCTATAGATGAGGAGGAGGTAGAGGCCGAGCAGACCAGAGACAGTGCAATAGAGCAGCCTTCTCCCGATCCAGTTTGCGAGAGTACACTTTCACTTTCCCAGGCAGATTTGGCCGACCTTGCAGCGTTCACTCAGTTTCTTCCACAGCCAGATTTGCCGGCACCCAGCATTCCAGAGCTGAAGCCGCTCCCTACTTCGCTGAAGTATCGATTCCTTGCGGGCGATCCAGAGATGTACCCAATCATCATCTCCGCTGAGTTGACTGGAGAGCAGGAATCCCGTTTGATGGGGGTTCTTGAAAAGAACCGCAAGGCGATCGGATGGAGCGTAGCAGATCTCCATGGGATTAGTCCATCAGTGTGCTCCCACCACATCTATCTCGAGGATGGGGCGAAGCCGTCGCGTGAGTTCCAGCGGCGTCTGAACCCCAACCTGAGAGAGGTTGTCATGAAGGAAATATCGAAGTGGTGGGGTGCAGGTTTTATTTATCCCATTTCCGACTCCAAGTGGGTCAGCCCCTTG